>CM033470.1:231716880-232221880 GCA_019447015.1 Hymenochirus boettgeri | reverse complement strand
TTAGATTGGATATCTAAAGAAATAGAGGGCAGATAAACATAAAAATGATACAGTGGTGGTTGGAAAGAATTATAGTTTCCAGTTATGGTCAATTTAAAATAAAATTTTTTTGGTATAGCTGCCCTTTAACTTCTACTGCATGTTAGGAGGATTTTTAGTGTTCTAAATGAAAATGCTTTGCTGGTCATTTGATTTTATAGGAATTGAGTTTTAATGAATTATGATGTACTTGTGCCTGCCACACGCAGACCTTGGACCTTGGAGTTTGGGGGGGTTGCTGTGCAAAAAAACCCACTTTCGCATTATACATAATTCCCATAGATGCCCCTGAAGTGACTTACCTGAACTGGTCCCTCGCCGCTCTGCCGTGCTACACCACTGCTCTGTGGCGCTTATTCCTGGTCACTGCTCTCAGGCGCAACATGATGTCACACCTGTTCTTGCTCACAACAGGAGCAGGGGGCAGCAACCAGGCAGCGAGGGACCAGGTCAGGTAAGTCACTTCAGGGGCATCTTTGAGAATTATGTAATTCAAAACTGGGGTTTGGGGGTGTTGTTGTGAATTCATATATTTTAAGCTTGACATACCCTTTAAGGTATAAATTTAGAAAGTTTAATACTTCTTAAAAAGCAGTCCATTTCTGTTCATAATTATGAAAAGTCTATGTCCAGTCTATGAAATGAAGGATTTTAATAGCAACAAATTTTGTTTTCCTAGATCTAAATGTCTTGCACTTTTTTGTTTTTCTTGCAACCTGTACTAAATGACAATATTTTCATCTCCATAATGAGCTCAAGGTTATTAGATATTACCAGATCCAATAATGCATCTGTCTTGTAGGAACTTTCACAATCTGTAACAGAAAATGCTCATATAGCACTATGGAAACTTAACTTGTGCCTTGGTTGCAAACATCTGGAGTGCCAAGATTCTGTCCTAGGCAAATGGATCAAATTTTGCATCTATGCATAGAAAACATACATAAAATTGCACTTTCAGTCTTTTGTTATTTTTCTGCAGTAATAATTATTTTTCCTCATGAGAAATATAGCGTATGTACTTAAATATAAGGCAACCCGAGTATAAGCCAAGGTACTTATTATTATTATTATTATTATTATTATTATTATTATTATTATTATTATTATTATTATTATTATTAATAATAATAATATTGGTAATATTATTAGTAGTATTAATATTATTAAAAATTATAGTATTTATATTAAAAATTATAGTATTAGTATTCATTATATTAGTATTATTAATAATTATATTATTAGTATTAATAATAATATTAGTATTAATAATATTAGTATTAATATTATTATTAGTATTAATAATCGAAGAAAAAAACTGACTTGAGTATAAACCAAGGGTAAAAATGATCACTATTACTGCTAGGCAAGGTTCAACAAGCAACATCTGGAGTTAGGCCAACAATGAATGCAAGGAGTGGATGCATTGAGGCTAAGAGGTGTTATTGAAACTGCCCAGGGTAAGGTGTCAAAACAGCATTGTACATGGCAGACTGTTGTTGTTGTTGTTGTTGTTGTTGTTAAACCCCCCCCCCCCCCCACACACACACACCTATATTCAGGCTTTGTTTCTTTATTTTCAGATAAATGGCCTCCTTGACACCTCTCTTGAACCAGTCATGTTCCTTCGCCAAGATGTTGACACAATCTTCAAAGATATGTCCTTTTTTCTTAAGATGCAGGTACATGGCATCCTGACCCAAGAAGTTGGCCCTTCTGTGCTGGGCCATTTCTTGTTGCTGTTTGGTTTCCCACACATACAAATCAGAGCACACTGCACTGCGTATAGGACTTCTCTTTTCTGGTGTTTTGTTGCTGGGTCTTTCAGATGTACCAATTGCTGCCTCAGTGTGTTGTTTGGTTTATAGTCGACCGGGATATGGTGTTTTGAAAATTCTTCTTAATTACTCGGAGACCCCTGCTACATATGGATGACCATGTTCTTTCTCCAGCAGTGAAGGGGGAAAGCAAGACAGGAGAAAGAAAATGGTCATCCCATATGTAGCAGGGGTCTCCAAGAAATTAAGAAGAATTTTAAAAAACTGTATCCCTGTCTGCTATAAACTAAAAGATAAAGGACATACCTTTTGAAGATTGCAATGTTAACATATTGGCAAAGGAATGTGACTGGTTCAAGAGAAAAATAATAAAATGTGAAAATAAAGAAACCAAGCCTAAATAGAGGTGGAGGGGTTCGACACCAACTGTCTGCCATGTACAATTCATGGATTCAGTAGGTCCCTAACACCTGGCTGACCTATGCTAATCAGGATTTTTAAGGGTACTTAATTGCCAACAGATTCTTGTAAAAGTCATTCTGAATTGAGAAAGCCAGTCGGATGACTAGTGAAACGTCTTCAAGAACTGAACTTCAAGTCCAGTTGATGTAATTGAATACAACGGATATTTTGCAATAGATCATAACTACAAAATAAACTATCTTGCCTCTGTAGTGTGGAATATGTTGTACACAGTAGGTTGATTCTTTAATTAGGGTTCTTCTAGACGCAAAATATGCGCAATGTAAATTGTTTTTCAGATCACATCCAATTTGCGCAGCACATTGTAATTGCGATTGGACATTGTAATTGCGATTTCTATTCCCTACTATTTGCACTGTGCTGCGCTGTGTTTTAACAATGCATGCAATTACCATTGTCAGAACATCACATGCATTGTCATTTAACATAAGTTTAAAGGGCATGTCCACCCCCAAAACTATAATCCTCCCCCAGTAACAGCCCCATTGTGTAGTGTAGTTTAATCCTTACCTCACATCCCAGCTCCATATGGTTCTCCTGTAGCCCCCCCCCCCCCCCCAGTCCCAAAAACTGCCCACCAGGAGGATAGCAGAGTCCATATAGGACTCTGCCTCCTATCTGGCCTCCGGGAGAAGTTTGGCATGCGTACTGCAGCCCTTCTCTCCCTCCCGATTAGGATTGCCTCCCCCTAGCATAAAATGCTTTCCATATTATATTCCCCCTGTCCCCCCAGCCCCAAGAGCTCTATTTATTTTATTAGAAAGTGCCCCAAACATTACTTACCTACCCTCTTTCCTCCGCTGCACTGAACTCCTGGCAGCTGCGTCCGTGATTGGCTGCTGCTCAGCCAATCACAGACGTGACTGCCGGTCCCTCCCCTCTGCTTGCATTTTCTCGCAAGCAGAGGGCCTGGCAGTGCGGCGGAGGGAAGGTAAGTAAAGTTTGGGGCACTTTCTAATAAAATAAATAGAGTGGTTGGGGCTGGAGGGACAGGGGGAATGATATACCAAAATTTTTTTTCAAGGGTGGACATACCCTTTAAAGGAGAACTAAAATTAATTTTTTAAAATCCTAATGTAAAAGCTGAGATAAAGTAATAGATTCTATAACAAAGAAGACTTTCATTTTGTTGCCAGTACAACTAACAGCCCATTTTGGCTTCAAAGAGCCACCCCCTCCTGACCCCAGTATTCACTGTGTCTATGTACAGAGTTTTGTAGCTTCTCTTTCTAGAGAAAGATTAACAGGGAGATCCAATAAAAGTTCTTATCGTTTAAAATGGTGCTAATTTTGCCCCAACCAATTGGATGTTAGTTTTCAAATGTTAAATAAGATCTGATTGGTTGGGGCAAAATTATCACAATTTTTAACAATAAGAACTTTTATTGAATCTCCCTGTAAGTTTCTAAATGTACCTGTTATTGATGCATCTCTGGTGGCATGTTTTTAGAAACCTACAGCTCAAGAAGTCACAGGTTCAAATCTTCTGGTTTACCTATGAAACAATACAAAATACTCCAACATTTTTCTTGAAACATGATGGAAACAAGTAACGTTTCTACATTCCGGATATACTCGAATATAAGTCGATAGGAGTATAAAGCGAGGTACCTATTTTTACCTGAAAAATGAGTAAATACTGATGGACTCGAGCATAAGTCAAGAGTAGTAATCATGACCACTACTGCCTTCTGATTCTGTATTGTTTTGAAGCTTTAGTTGCCCTTAAAATGGACAGCAGAATTTCCATACAGTGGTCCTATACAATTAATAGCCAAATCCAGTATGGCTATTACCGTGTGAGACTAATGTATGTATCTGTTGTATTCAATTAGATCAACTGGACTTGAAGTTTAGTTCTTGAAGACGTTTTGCTAGTCATCCGACTGGCTTTCTCAATTCAGAATGACTTGTACAAGAATCTGTGGCAATTATGTACCCTGGAAAATCCCAATTAGCATATCACAGCCAGGTGTTAAGGGCGTGATTGCATAGTGGCTAAGAGGTGTTAGAGGAACGCCCAGGGTAAGGTGTCAAAACAGCATTGTACATGGCAGACAGTTGTTGTTGATTCCCCCCACCCCCCACCTCTATTTAGGCTTGGTTTCTTCATTTTCACATAAATGGCCTACTTGACACCTCTCTTGAACCAGTCACGTTCCTTTGCCAACATGTTAACATTACAATCTTCAAAGGTATGCCCTTTATCCTTAAGATGCAGGTACACGGCTGAGTCCTGACCCGAGGAATTGGCTCTTCTGTGCTGGGCCATACGTTGATGCAGTTGCTGTTTGGTCTCCCCAACATACAAATCAGAGCATTCTTCAATTAATAATTGAATAAATTATTAATTAAAAAATAATTGCCACAGATTCTTGTACAAGTCATTCCGAATTGAGAAAGCCAGTCTGATGATTAGCGAAACGTCTTAAAGAACTAAACTTCAAGTCCAGTTGATCTAATTGAATACAACAAATATACCATGACCTGGATGAATGAGAACCTTCACAAGCAGATGTAAGGTAAGGATTTTATTGCACTACACATTGGGGCCAGTAGTGGGGGGGAATTATAGGTTCCCCTTTAAGGGAGTGATTGCATAGTGGCTAAGAGGTGTTATAGGAACGTCCAGGGTAAGGTGTCACAACAGCATTGTACATGGCAGACAGTTGGTGTCGAGCCCCCCCACCTCTATTTAGGCTTGTTTCTTTATTTTCACATAAATGGCCTTTTATGTGAAAATAATGAAACCAAGCTAAATAAAGGTGTGCGTGTGGGGGGGGGTTCCGACAACAATGGTCTGCCATGCACAATGCTGTTGACACCTTACCCTGGGCGTTCCTATAACACCCATCCCTTGCTGGCGAGGCAATTTATCATTACACAAAAACTGCACTGAAACCGGTGTTCTGTGTCAAAGGGAGAGATGATCTCTGAGCTGTAACATGAATGGCTCACAAGGAAAAAAAAAAAGGGAGATCCAGGCAGGCTGCCAAACTCCAGGGTATTAGGATTAAATAATCACTTAATTGGATATATTTAAAACCATTGAGACAGCAGGTACAAAGAGAAGAGTAACATAAAAGAAGTTCCGCCCTACGCTCCACATGCCACTTCCACAGGGGCTCCTGAAGAATGTCTGTCAGCTTCCAGGAAGCAAGGCTGCTGCTTCCTGTGAAGTGTACTGTGTACACTTAGCTGGGTGTTCCCAGGTAAAGTAAATTATGGGAGCTGACTCCTATTACCCCACAGGTTAATTTCACAAATCATCCAGGATCCACAGTAAAGGGAGAGGTGAGAGACAGCTTTTTGTATATTTGTGAATGTGCTCTTTCTATTGGGGCAATGTTGTCTGCAGACTATAGTTCCCCTTTTAAGTAAAAAATGGACATGCATGTGCTAATGCATTTTTCAACTTGTTTCATCCATTACTATCTATGTTGAACTACAGATTATACAGACATCTAAATGTCCATTCCAAAATCAATAAAGTACCTTTTTAAATAAAAACAGGAACCATTTTGTTTTTTTAATTTTACTTTATTAGTATGGTGTTTTGTATTTATTAAAATGTTGATTATTGTGGTAGCTCAATTTGACCAATTTCTCCTTTAGAGGATAGTTTTAAAGTACAGGCCAGATGAATGGCTAATGAGGTCACCTGACCTACAGTTCCCATAGCTAATCTTACAGTTGAATAAGGTGTTGCATTTTCTTTATTTGACCACCTTGATTAAGTACCGGATTTCTCATGCAGCAGATGGCTCATTCTCATGTCATGTAACACTGAAATCCAGGAAGACCGCAAAAGTGTAATTAAAGAAGGATGCTGCATGCTTGATGATCTGGGTAAAACTGACTACTATTGATACAAGGTTATAGAAAAACAAATTAGCATAGTATAGAAAATCTTGACCTGTATTTGAACTAAAACCAAAATACTTAAATACACCAAAGTTCAACTTTTCAAATTTGGGGGTGTATTAATACATAGTGCTGTGATGATATAAAAGCACAAGACCATAGGCCGAGTGCTTTTTATAAAGGTCACGGAACTCCTAGGTGACCTTTAATACCCTCTTAATTTACAGTTGGGGGTACATTATTCATTGTAAATCCACCCCTTTCAGAGTTTTCCCCCTAGACATTCCCTGATTTTGATTCCACAGCCCTCTGATTATACACTGATTCACACACCTCCCTGTTTGATAACATATTTAAGAGATACACTCCACACCCAGGCACATTCCATGCTGAATGGCACTGTGACTGTGTTCCCCCTCTTCAACCCCCCCCCTTTTACCTTTCATGCACACATAAGCCGGTCTCAAGATAAAACAGACTAACAGGTGAACGTGTATTTCAAAACTTGGTTCCCTGCCCTGTGCATATAGCTCCTCCCCTTACTTCACCTTAACCCTTACTAAGCCCGTCTAATGCGGCTCAGTTCACAATGTGCAACATATGCTAGGCTACAATCATACACACATAAAATACTAATATATAATATACTTAGTGTAACCAGTGTGCTAATAATATACCAACCATATTAATAAATAGTGAGACCAACATGCTTCCTAAAAATTCACAAAAATGATAAATCCCATAAGAGATATTAAAATATACATAGAGGTCCCTCATTAGTTAAAGAAGGGAACTATTAGATCCTGTATACAGCTATAAACTCTCAATTGAGGATTGGTTCTGTGTTGTTACAATATGCATATTATTTGGTAAGCTTTAGGATACTAAGTTTCTAGAGAAGACTACCTCTTGAGCTCTCTGGCATGGTTGAACTGACTGATCTTCGAAATGTGCCATGTCTGTCAATTAGTTACAATGACTATATGAGGATAACCTGTGAGAATTTTGCCCCTTTAAAGGCATCACCCTGAATGGTTATAAAGAACTATTCTGTACCAACGGGGTAATCTATACCAAAGTAGTCCCTCATAAGTAAGGGGTAACAATTACCAAAAAGGAAAACTCAATAGTGCCACATGGTTATGGTATTACAAAAAGCATGACAGGGAAATTGGTTTGTTGAGGTCCTTGGGCGCCAAGGTGCCCAACTTTTTGATCCAAAAGGTTTCACGCTGCAGGAGAAGTCTCCCTTTTTGTGAAGTGTTTGGGACATTGGATATTTGGTCAATGGCCATCCACCTGAGGGTGGCTAATGAATGGCCGCTTTCTCTAAAGTGCCTGGCCACTGACACTGCCCCATATTTATTGTCCTTGGGGGTTCTGTAAGTTTACCGCCCTCTTTTGTAGTTAGTGCTAGTCGGATAGAAGACCGATGATTAGCCATTCGGTCCCTTAAAGGGCATGTCCACCCCCAAAACTAAAATTGAACCCCTTACTGGCCACATCAAGTAGTTTAAAACAATCCTTACCTTACATTCCTGCTCAAAATAGTTCCCCTGCTGTGCCCCTCCAAAGTCCAGGAAACTGCTGTGTAGGAGCAGTGTGTGACTCATGCTGTGCCTGAGACTTCCTCAACCTCATCAAGGTTGAGGCATGCTCAGTGCAGCCCTCCCTGCCTCTCAGCCAATCACGGACGTGGCTGCCGGTCCCGCCCCCTGCTTTCAATTCCATGCAAGCAGAGGGCCTGAACACTGCAGCGGAGGAGAGAGGGCAGGTAAGTAAGAATCGGGGGACTTTCTAACAATTATATTAATGCGGTTGGGGCTGGGGGAGCATGCCCTACCACATATCAAAAGTTAAATTTTGGGGTGGACATGCCCTTTAAAGTAGTGGAAGTTTTCCCTACATAGTACTTGCCAAAAGGGCAAGTGATTATGTAGATCGCATTAGTGCTCTGGCATGATAATTTGTGCCAGATTTTGAACCTTCGCCCCGTATAGGGGTGGGGAAAATCTGCCCCTGGGATCATATAGCTACAGGCTAAACACCCAGTACACTTATGACAACCCCATTTCTTGTACTTAAGCCATGTGGGACCTTGTGAAAGTTGGGGGTCGGTTTTAACCAAAATATTTTTTAGACTACGAGCCCGCCTGTAGGCGAACATAGGCTGACTGTGCTGAAATGGTAAAGAATCATCTTTACTGAGCAACTCCCAATGTTTTTTTACACTGCTTTTAATACCCTTGCTATATGGGGAGTATTGCATGACATATGGTATCTTGTATTTAGGGCCTCCCTCCTTAGCACTTTTATTCACATCTCCATGTTTAAATCTTTCTATAGCCCTAGTCCGCTGCTTAAACACTAGGTCCGGGTGATACCCACGAATGACAAACTTATCGGTCATATCCTTCAATTGTTTCTCCATTGTTGCTTCCTCTTAGGAACTGTGAAAAGATGACTCCCTTCTTTTGATGGAAAGGGTGGAAATGATGCATGCAACAAAGTATTTGTATCTGTAGGTTTTGTAAATAGACAAGTCTGGAAACCCTGTGCAGTATTAGTGATGCGGAGATCCAAATAGTCAACTGTCTCCTCATGTGCAACCATTGTAAAGTTCACAGATGAATCCTTACTATTAAGGTTATTCAAGAATAAAGTGCTTTCCTCAATTGGGCTGTTCCACAGGATGAACAAATCGTCAATGTATCGACGAAATATCAATAATTTGTTGCCGAATTCAGGATAAATATACTTCATTTCAAAGTTCTCCATGAAGAGATTTGCGAAAGAGGGACCAACGTTAGATCCATTCGCGGCCCCTGCTATTTGTTTGTAGTAATCCCCTTCAAAGCGAAAATAGTTGTTTTCCAAGGAGAATAGTAACTCCATGAGGAATTCTATCGGAGGATTACTGTATCCATCCCTGATCAAAGCTTGTCGACACACTTCAACTCCCTCCAGTTACGGGATTATTGTGTATAGGCTTTGAACATCGAGAGTCATCAGGGTGGTTCCTTGGAGGGGACATTTGTACTCGGCTAATATTTGTCTGTCTGCTATCCCTAAGGTAAGAATTCATCTTGGTAACCAGTGGCTGTAGATAATGATCCACAAGTTTAGAGAGAGGCTGCAGGAGTGAACCCCTGGAGGAGGGTTCTGAGGATTTGTGCACCTTGGGCACTGTGTAAATTATAGGTGTCCTGGGTGCTTAAGTGATCAAAAATGTACTTTCTCGTTCACTGATCCATCCTGCTGTGCTGGCTAAGTTGATAATATCGTCCAGCTTCGTTTTCAAGATGGGAGTCAGATCATTATTCAACAAAGTGTAGGTTTTAAGTCGCTGAGTTGGGCCTTTAGTGCAGTTCTATAATACTGGTGGTCAAGCAGCACCACTGATCCACCTTTATCAGCAGGTCGTATGATCAAATTGGCACACGTAAGCATTTATATATATATATATATATATATATATAATCTATTTTAAAAACTAAAAGAAGAACTATAGTGATTTTTAACACACCAGGCCAGAAAGCAATCTAGGGATATTGAAATGCACATAGTTTGTACAGCAGGAGTGCAAGGTATTCCTTGCAGGTTTTTCTGGAAATTTTATAAGATTTCCAGAAAAAAGGCAATGCAAGTGTCCAAGGAGCTGGTAGCGTTTGTGTTACCTTCTTGGGTGAACTGGCCAAAAATTGCACCACAAAAACGCAATGTAACCTTGCATTTGATATATTTTAAAAGAAAGGGTCATAGGATCAATAGTATAATTAAAAGACCTTTATTACGAAAATGGGTCAATTCATTAAAGGGGAACTGTGGTCCAAAAATGACTAGGTAAATTGATAGGAATTGCTCTCCTAAGAATTTTTGCAATTTATTTTCATTGTTTATTTTGCATAGTTTTGAAGATATTTACATTTTTGTGTGTGATATGGCAGCAGCATCACCAGGCCCCCTGCACTTCCTGCTCTGAAACCATGTCAGTCAATCTACCCTGGTCCCTCCCACTCATGGACCCCATGATCCCTCCAGTTGCAGGCCCCCCATGGCGCATTCTCTTACAGCTCCACATGGTCCTGCCCTCTCGTGGGTGCTGTGGGCCACTCAGACCCCCCACCCTACAGAAAACTCTGTGGAAACAGCCTTTTCAGGCAGAGTGAGAACGAAGGGCTGTAGATTCCCGTACCTACTCTGTCAGGACTTCACACAGTAGAGAGGAGGAGGGACTTCCTGTCTTCCTCACACACTGAGGGAGTCTGAGGCTGTGCTCGCCAGCGGCACTGTGCATGAGAAGCCTTAGGAATGTCACATGTCAGCCTCCCACCCATTAACTTTCTGGTCAATCGTTTCTTTATATCTTGGGCTGTGGAGCACATAGAGAGGTGGTTCATGGCTCGTTTTAAAGGTAGGAAAGTGGCCTTTAATTTAAAGGCAACATTATAAAAAAGATCACCCCATTACATGTCCACACTTCCAGCAACTAAAATCACTTACTGACATTTACAGCCGTGCTGCCCTCTTAGATATCACACAGCAAATATGAGTGCTAAAAGCCTGCCCCCTAGACAGCCCAGGGCCATGATTAACATAACACTTGTCATTGGCTGGTGGAAATGTCTGTTACAACCTCTCTCCTCCTCCTCTGCCAGTCAAACAAACTTGAAATGTCCTGTTGCTAGGATACAGCCTACATAATCAAACCGATCAAGGATGGGTGGAGGAGTGTTTTCTCACATGCTAGCTTTGAATGACAGAGGCAGACAGAATTGTTACGCCCCCCTACACAGCATGGCTAATTGAAGACTCAAAATCAGGAAAATAATGTATGGGAAGGGCTGCATAACTTTACTCTTTCTAAAGCAATTAAAAGAAAAAATGCATTTAGGCAATACAGTTATCCTTTAAACTCAACTTGTTTGGAGACCAAAGTTCCCCTTTAAAAACAAAAACACTATACTACAACTATCCCACAGTCATAAAGTCAAGTAGAAGAGGTAGGTAACCAGTTATGGAGATGCAAGTACTAAAAGGTGTCAAATTAAAATGCAAATAACATTATAACAGGCATAGCTACCATCCTCTTTTATGAGGCAACCTGAGAGAAAAATCTCAGGGTGCAGCCCCTTCTGGTACCTGGAGAAGCAGTGGCATTTAAATGAGGTGTGTACATTTTTTTTTTTTACCTGGTTGGAGGGAGTGCCTCACATACAGGGAGGTAATGGGCAAGAGGCACGGCAACAGTATCCAACCAAGCAGTGGATTTTAATAAGTATCCATTTGGGGGTCTCATTTAAAAGTCTGCTGATTTATTTTTGAATTATGTAAAACTAGAGTGTATTTGTGGCTGGGTGGGGAGGGGCAAATTATTTAATCTTTCCAGTGGATGGGGGGCAGCAATAGAAAATACCAGAATGTTTGTCAGGTTGGGAGAATGTATAGGGTGGTGTATAAGGTAGCCTATAGTGTATAGGGTAGTGTATAATGTATAGGTTGGTGTATAGAGTGGAGTAAAATGTTTATACACCTCCCTATACACTATATAAGATACTAGTGTGGTATATACTATAAAAGGTGGTATATAGTTTATAGGGGGATGTATAATATGTTCTGACTAAAGGGCATGTCCAAAAAAAAAACCAAAACTTGCTAATGTAGATTACCCCCCAAACCTAGGTTTAACATTGCTAACTTCTACCAAAGATGCTCCTAAACTTCATTACCTGACCCAGTTCCTCGATGCTCCTACTCTGCTGCTGACAGCCGCTGCACTTCCTGGCTGCGGCTGTCGGTAAAGGCGCGACATCACGCCCAAATGCCTGACAGCCGTGACCAGGAAGTGGATGTCCAAAATATAAGTAGTCCACAGCAAAGGTAATGGCTGATATGGTTACCTCTACTTATGCATCCATCCACTTATGCATGAAAGTAACTGAAACTATAAAACGTGATAGAGGTAACACACAGGCGACCAACAGTATAATTGCTAATGGCAACTTTATTACATGTGCTCACACAACATGTTTCGAGCAGCAAGTGCTTTTTCTCAAGTGTACTTGAGTGTATAGTGTGTCTGTGTTGCATTGTATGTTTGAGTAAAACTTAAGTGTATGTGTATGCATGTTATCTGTGTTTCGACTGTGTGCTTGTTAGTGTTTGTGTGCTTTTTTTCAATGGCACCGCTATGTGTTAATGCAGCAAACTGCTGCAGGTGGTGCATTGTTCCCAATGCACAGCAATGCAGCTCATAGGTGTGAATGGTAGCTTTAGATAGTTTAGTTTACGATATACTAGTTTGGTTAGTTAGGGCCCTGCTGAAAGAGTCTTCCTTGAAATTGTGGCAGGCTTACAAATCTTTGGGCAAAATCTTTTGTTATTAAGGAATTATGGTGTGGATTAATGTATATTTGAGGACTGTAAAAATACCACAGTGACGCCAAGTTCAAAATGACCAAATGGCTAGCCACACCAACCAGTGAAGCCATGACCACCAAAAAAGCAACATCCATCTTGCCGCACAACTTAATGTCACTATTTAAAGTTTGGCTCAGGTGGCAAAAACCCAGAGACTCCAATATCAAAAAAAGGTTGGAACACAAGCATACTCCTCAAGGCAACTTGCCAGCAGATGTAGAGATGCTCCCTCAGTGGAGTCCTCAACTCTAGGACTCCGTGCTATAGTATAAGCAAAAAGAAAGATCCTGAGGGGCACACTCTTCCAGTGGATTACGTTATTGGTGAATCACACACAACGTTTCAAGGGACATGTTGCCCTCTTCATCAGGTATAACAGCATACAACCCTTACCCCTAAATAAAGTGAGGACACAGACCCCTCCCCTTCCTTGGGGTGTGTGACAAGTGCCAGAGTGCACATGTGCAACAAAGAAGTGGCAAACAATATTTTTTTTTAAATCAGTGTCCATGAGAACAAAACCTTTTGAATTAAAGAGTCCATTTAACACCTGTCCATTTGAAAAGATACGTAATATAAGGCAATGCCTTTAATCATCCACAAATTGTTGAAAATTCAAATTGGGGAAGATCTCTGTGAGGTGGATACAAACGTGTTATTCATATATATATACTAAACCAACGTAAAACAATTATACATAAAACTAAAATGTTACAAAATTCTAGCAGGAACTTAATTCTGTTTCTTACATAAAAGAACACACAAATAAAACCCTGATTCTTTATAACTTTAGGATACACATTAGTATGTTGCCCTCTATTGGTGGGATAAATTAATTAGATGTAATTAGTAATGTAAATGTAAGTATCCAATTGTAAAAAAAACTGTTGCAATATATATAGTCAAACATAATATTAATAAAGCACAATATTCATAGAACGTTGTTTCAACTTAATCAGAATGCTGCACACATTAGACTAAAAAATTATTTTGGCTGTTATTCAAACACATGTAAATGCAACCTGTGTTACCTATTTCAGAAGGGAAAGTATCAATACTCAAAGGAAACTATTTTAACCTGATTCCTCATTGAGGTCCCATGGCTTAATCGTATTTAACTTGTTGATCCATTTTGCTTCTTTTTGGAGTAAAAACTCAGGGACACCCCTGTAAACAATTAACAAATCCAAAACTTATTGCAAGTTTTGTTCTTTAGCTACCAAAATGCATACAGTTTTGCACCATGGAGAATTTACAGCAAATAGTTATTGCCTTTAAAGATTATATAAACAGAAACAAAAAAATGTCTTTGCCTCATTTTAATCTATAAATAAATACATTAAGAAGCACTTACTCTGAGGTGTGTGTTGCTGAATGCCTTCAGTCCAGTTCTTGTTTTGCTCAGGCTAATTATCCCTTTCTTAGCCAACACCCACTTTATCAGACATAACTCTCTGTCAAGACAAGCATGCTTAGAAATCACTGTGAGAAGGAATTTCCCACAATGAATTTTACCAACTATCACCCCTAACTGCACACAGCAGCAGAGTTTATGATAATAAGGTACTTGACTGACAGGTGAAATGTAAGATGCTTCAGATTCTATATCTAAAGTAACAGTGGAACAGATCAACAAAAAAGATTGTATCACATTGTACAAACTCCAGAAATTTTTTGCCAAATCTACCCAAAAGTGTTATATCCATGGTAACATATTCAATATTTTAAAGTATTTATGCAGCCTAGCCATGAAATATTTACCTTACGCCAACTTTTTAAATATGATTTTATGGTCTTATATAGAGGTGTAAGTTTGTAGAGAATGTCCAAGGACGGGGTGATAAAAACTCCTTCACTAATGCAGACCTGGTTCTTTCACTGTAAAAGGGAAATGTGCTTTTTTTAGAGGTTAGTGATGGAGCAATTTCGGCCTTAAAAAGGAACACAACAAACAGTCTTATCCAGTGGCAGTTTTTAGTAAAACAATTGACTCTGCCTCAGAGCTTGTTCAATTTTTATCAATTAAACTGATAAGGTTTAGACAAAGGCCACACTACATTGTGTAGTAGCGTAATGGAAACATGTTCATGTGCATCTTCGGTGTGCTATTGTGAGTTGCCATGTGCTGTGATTGCAGATCGCATACACTTCGAGTGTGGGCTTTTTAACGTGCAGTCTCACGTGTTAAAATGGTGCAGTGTTGCCTAGCCGTAAACATGTTTTCCCCCTCCATCTAAATTGCTATTGGAAAAATTTTATTTAAATTGCTTTTTTTCACTTTTATTAAGTGTTTTTAGATTAAAATATTTATGTATTCAGAAAATCAGATGTTATTAAAAACTAGAATAAATCAGTGTCAGATATGGTCCAGATGCACTGCTGTGAAAAAAATATATTGATAATACTATTGATTGTTTTTTTCTGGAATGAAAATGTACAATTTGAATATCAAATTTATCATTATATGAATGCAATTTGTATTAAATATTTGTTGACAATGATTCACATTGACATGAAAAAAAAATCCATGCCATAAAATATACTGCAAGCAAGAAACATGCCATAGAATATACTGCAAGCAAGAAAAGTGCCAATAATATTGTATATGTATTATACACCGCGAAGCAGGAAAGAAATCTAATTTTTTAAACTGTATTTAGAAAGGAATCTATTTACCTTAAAAATGAACATTTTCCTAATTCTGACTAGCCATGGTTAACCTCAAAGCAGCCACTCCCCTTCCTCTGAGAACATTCTTCAGGTATTTGCTCCAAAAGTTTATTTTCACCAGCAGCAAAACATCTGGGACACATTCTCCCCTTAATGTATATCCAAAGACACTAAGTGGCTTTTAAGAAAAATAGGGAATGAAAAGAAATGTAAATATGTAAAGAATATGCATGTATGTTTGCTTTACAGCTATGATTGAGGGTGGGGAAGGCTGAAACTTCTCAGGATCAAGCATACAAGCAGGAGATGTTTTATATTGTCGCTCTGCATGTATCTTACAATTTCTGATAATCTGAAGAATTTTGACCACATGAACATGAAGCCAGTATCTTCCATTGCAATTACCATCCTCGTTTTCACCCTCTGAAAACTCATCTTATTTATAGAAAGTACTTGTTTAACTACTGTCATTGTCTGCAGTGCAGTGAACATGGAAAAGATCCATCTGTTTTCTTTTTATAAGGACTGAACTTTCAACAGTAGTAGTACCCAAAAATAGTAGAGATAGTAAATTATTAAGAAACTTATCACTTTAAAAATACATAAAACCATATTTTAAAATGATAAAAAGATTACATTATGCCCTCATCCATTAGGGTCCTTTATTTAAATGAAGATAAAGTGCAAGAAGTGGCAAACATTGCAAATAAGAAGTTACCCTCACTGGAACAATAAGTCTTTATGCAGCCTCAAGAGTTTCAGAAGTTTACCAAAGTAAAATGTTTAAAAGTACGTTTTTGTTTAACATCCAATATGGGTCATGTTATATATAGAGTCCCAATGAGTTTTGTATGATGAGCAGAGTGTTTGTCTGCTTTGCATACCCTTATTTGCATTTTTTCAAAGTTCTGCATCATGACAACGGCGTAATGTGTTCAGGCTATTAAAAATTGCCTTTCCCTATTTTGATCTGAAAAGATCCATGTTAAAGGGTAACTGTGGTCTTGAATTCTTCCAAACTAGTAAGAATTATATAAAAAGCCTTCCATCACACCTTCAAAATAAAGCATAAATCACATCTCTAGATGAAGTTTGTGAGAAGTTATTGCTGGAAAGATTCAGCAATATTACTTCATGCTTGAACACTTCCTGTTTTCAGCCATGTAAGCAGCTTGTAGTCATGTGACCATCCTTTACCTGCATAAATAGGCCCCCCTTCTCAACTGCCCTTTTTTGCCCCCAGATACTTCCTGATTTCCCCAGCATTAAGTCTTAACTGAGCATGCTTCTCCCCCAGGGCGGACGGGCGGGGCAGAGGTCAGGTGATGTTACTCAACCTACTGGAAGCAGGAAGTTTGAACATTAATCCCAATGTAATTTCTCACAGGCTCCAGCCAGAGATGCAATTGTCGGCTTATTTAAGGAAATACTGCAGGCTTTCATTTAACCCTAACTTGTTTTGAGACCACAGTTGCCCTTTAACTGTACTGCAATGACAAAATTCTTGTAACTTCCTAAAATAAGATGAGTTACTTATAATGAAATTAAAAATGCCCAATGAAAGTGCATAGGTGGAGAAATTACTAATAATTGTTTGTTATTTAAGAATTTATTACTTTAGGAACTTATGTAGCATTTATTTATCACCATGCCTTTCTGCATGTTTTATCTGCAATTTATAAAACTGCAAAATAAGCTTTGAAAGGTCTATGCACCACATCACAGTGTTAAATTTGTCAAAAGAAAGACATTTATTTATAAAGTGTAGAAAATGTTTAGAAGCATTCAAAGTATTCACTAAATATCATGGCCAAGGTGGTGAGATGCAATGGTTTCATATTGTGTGTGCTCTTAGTTAAAGTTTGCTTTGCTTTTTAAGTCTTTAATGTCATAGTATTATTATATTACATTTATATTCACATGAATAAATTAATTTTGATAAATTTTGTAAATTTATAATGGCAGTTTTGTACCCAAATAATTGTTACAAGGAAATAAAGTACATTGTGTACCTTTTCAATCAAGGTTTGTTGCTTATTTTGTGTGCTTGTGTTTGCACACTTATATTTTCACCAATTTACAGCATTAGTAACATCTTTTCACTGCAGAGAATACATTTTCACCTTTTTATGAATATGGTGGTAAATTCAAAATGGGGGAACATTTTTCAGCGAAGTGTTGCAGTAATAAATTTATTTGAAATGTTTTTTTGTTTTTTTTTAAATAAACTGCTTTTAACTCTGTCAAGGATATTGGAACTTTAGAAGCAGCAATAAACACAGACAGTTGTGCACCAATATTCATTGGTGACTTTTATTATAAACCACACATCAGCTTAAAAAAGTAGCTTGCATATCTTGCCTACTTCCTTAGAATTCTGTAAGTGAGAAATGATTCTTTATTTCTTGTAATAGTTGGGCAATGCTATTTTGTAATATAGGGTTGTACCTTCTATTTTAAAGGTCATGTCCATCCCCGAATTAAAAATCTACTCACTTTATCTTTAAGGTACATACTGTAACCCCCCAACTGCTTTGTTGTGTCAGAACTTTTTTGCTTGCCTGTTCGTGCCAACCAAAGGTTCCACCTTCTCCCCTTGGTTTAGGAGCACTGCTTTGTGCTTGAGCTTGTACTAAACTGCCAGTTTGGGAAACCTCAGTCAATGATGGGCCATGATGTTTGCTTTACAGCTATGATTGAGGGTGGGGAAGGCTGAAACTTCTCAGGATCAAGCATACAGCAGGAGATGTTTATATTGTCACATGGGGTGATTGGGGATTATGTTCTCTTAAGACTTTTTGCTCAATGTTGGTCTCTTTATAAAAACAGAAGAGCTGCTCTGTTTGTAAAGATTGTTGGACTAGCATCAATTGGATTAACTATGTTTAATGTGTTTACTGGCCTTACAGTGTTCTATGGTTGTCATCTCAGGTATGACATTCAGTCAGTTGAAAAAATTGATCAGGGCACTGGTACCCCGGCAAAATATATGCTTATGCCGCCACCCTCGCCAATTGGGAGCAATTATAAAGGCAGCACTAAACATATTTTGTTTCAGGTGCTTTTCCACTTGAAGCACCCATGGACTTCAAAAGTAGTACCAACTAAAACTACAGTCCTTGGGAAGAGGAAACTACTGCAGATTTTGGAATGTTATTGTGATTTTTGCCATTTTATTGATATAGCTCAAACTTCATGTTCAGTATATTTGATAATTTACCTTCAGTCATAGGAATTTATCTATCTGTCTGGGATTTTAGAAATGCTGAGTTTAGGTTGTGAAATAATCAAAGTTTGTTTTTAAAAAAGTGAGATTAATAAAATAATGACTGTTAAAAATAGTCCTTTGAACATCCATTACTGTTTTTACATTTTTAGCTCTGACAGTTCCCCTTCAAGCTGTTTCATCGAATACTTCAAATGGCTGTTGTGTTCATGACCCCGGCAAGCTAAAAGCCCTTCAGCAGAAACATTTCTTTGGAAGTGATAATAACCAGAGATAAAATTGCATTTTTTAAAACCACAATAATATTATTAATAGGAATAATTGCTATTATACGTTATTTACTGATGTCTGCTAATGCTGCAATTTATAGAAAGCTAAACATTTGCATGCAACCTATTGAGATAATTGGATATTTGAGATCATTTATTTTTAATTTAAAGAAATACACCCCCAGAGAATATAAGATTGGTCAAAATGCTTCTATTTCTGCTTAGCAGCAACACGGCTTTAAAAAAGGATAATGTTTAACTACTATTTGTTTGGTATTTATTTTGCGTTTTGGAGTTTAAATACTGTAAATTGACAAAATTTGTTAACCTAAAGCTACAGAACCTCAATTAGCACAGTTCTGAAGGAAATGCCCCATATTTATTATGCAGAGGAACTTCACCACCTTGAAAACTCATGGACCAAATCGAATCAAACATATTTTTCAGACACGGCGTGTCATAGCAAAAATGGAATTTAAAAACTACATGAATCAGGGGGCAAAAAGATAATGGGGGGAGGAGAAAAGGGAGAACAGAGGAAAGGGAAGTATTTAAACATTTTAAAAAATATTCCCATCATTACATATGTGAGGAGATTCAATATTGTTAAAATAAGTACATAAAATTCATGCAACCCAATGTAATATCTCCCATGTAACGTTGTCCTTCGCCATTATGGATCCTAGTGTGACTGTTCGTTGCTATATAATATTTACTGCATTCGAAATTCTTAAAGGGACACTATATTGAAAAAATGACTGCCTTATCTTAATCTATAATTGAATACATGCAAGTGGCACTTACTCTGATTTGTGTGTGTTGCTGCATGCCTTCAATCCAGCACACGTTTTGTTAAGGAGCAGTATCCCCCCCTCCCTCTTTTAACCACTCCTACTTCCATCCGACCTGACTTATGCCACAAACCAACTGTCAAGCCTGCATACAGCATACCAACTGTCAAAACTGTCACCATTCCAGCTACAGTAAAGCTACTCACAGAAGAATAGTTTTTGAGAGCAAGGAGCTTGATTGACAGTTGAAATATATGAAGTTTTAGATTGGATATTTAAATAAATAGGGAGCAGATCAACAAAAAAATACAGTGGTGGTTGGGACGAATTATGGTTTCCAGTTATGGTCAATTTAAAATAACCTATTTTTTGGTATAGATGCCAAGGAGAACTAAACTTAATTTTTTAAAACTCAAATGTGAAAGCTTTTTTTCTCCCAGAACAACCTATACTTTTCTATATTTTTTTCTCTTGTAAGTTGCATTTAGTACATGTGAGAAAGAGATTCTGTAACTAAGAAGGCTTTCATGTTGTTGACAGTACAACCCACAGCCCATGTAGTCTTCAAAGTGCCTTGTGAGCATTTTCACTTCTTGGCCACGCACCCTGACCCCTTAGTATTCACTGTCTCTCTATACATAGTATTTTCAATACAGATTATTCCACTCCAATATGGGAGTTCCTGAGAAGACTTTGAAAGCTGCTTGTTACCCTGCAGTTTATTTACCAGCCAGCGTACATACAGACTTCCTGGGGGAATATACATTTTTATACATTTTACTGATTTCTTTCTTTTTTTCTGGTTTCTCACCAGTCTAAACACATGTTTTAGAAATACACAGCCCATGAGTTCATGGGTTTGAATCTCCAGACCTTTCCTCCTCAATATGTTCTTAGCAAAAAATAGGTTCTACATGTATTCATTGCTATATGGTAGCTCTATTGGGATAGTGGTATAAAGCTTTGGTTTTGGTAAGACATGGTACACAAGTTTGTAGGTTCAATACCCCAGATTTACTTTTATACTAAATGTTAATATTCTTTTTCTACATCTATGAAATACACGATATTATCTATATATCATCATTATACATATATCTTTGAAAGGGCAGGAGCATTTAAATATTTTTACACAAAAACTGCATTCAAATATCGTGTGTATCTGTTCTGTGTCAAATAGAGAGAGGATCTCTGTGCTGCTGCTGTCAGCTTCTAGGAAGCAAGGCTGCAGCTTTCTTGTTAAGATCTGTTGAGCACTACAGAGTATATGAAGTGTGCTGTGTACACTTAGCTCGGAGTAACCCAGCTAAGGTGAATTACGGGAGCTTACTCCTAGTACCATCAGGTTAATTTCATAAATCACTCAGCAGCCACGGAAAAGGTGAGGCACAGCTTGTGGCATGTTTGTAAACGATCTCTGTCTATTGGGACAATGTTGCCTGTAGACTTTAGTTCACCTTTAAAGTCAAAATTACATTCCTGCAAATACTCCCTGGAGACAAAGAACACAACACATACCTCCCCCCAAACTAATGTGTTGCCATTCTTGTCATTCTCTCGCTTTGCTTTTAAGTGTTTATCCTTACTATGCATTTGTTTTCTCTCTTCTTGTCAGTTTTGCTTCCCCGTTCCATGTTGCTTCTTCCACTATATTATTCCCTTGAGGTACATCAGATTCTCCTCATTTTATTACGTTCTCCCTATCTATTAACCCAATTTTATTTTCCTCTTTACCTCTGTGCTACCTTATTTATCCTTTTTTTTTTCACCCAGCTTCCTCGTCTCACTTTCAGACCTTTGGGTCCTTGTCCTAGTCCTTGTTTAAGGTGCCATTTCTTAACTGGATTGTAGCAGCAGAAGGCAATTACAGTGAATGTTTCCAAAAATATACTTCTGTGCATAAATTGTTCATTTGTCTATATATTTAAACCTGCAGGCATATGCTTAAATGAAAATAATATAACAAGAGAACTCGATAATAGATAGATAATAGGTAGATATCTGTTGTATTCAGTTAGATCAGATATACCATGACCTGGATGAATGAGAACCTTCACAAGCATAATAGGTAGATAATAATTGTTTACACAACTTTGAAGGTATTCTTTAAATTAATGCATTTGTTAATTCAAACTGTTTATTAGGAATGACCAAGAAAGGTTCTTCCATCCCCAGGGGACTTTGAAAAAAAAAGATGATTATACCCAATTTATTGTTTCAGAATAACATTTTTTAATGAAAGAATATAGATCAAAGTCTATAAGGTGGAAAAGGTCACAAATCCTGTGGAAAAAAAAACGTGGTTTGCAATAAAGCCTGTGTGGCTCTGTACTGGCTTCAGGCTTGGCAAGGTTTTATAAAATCATCTCAGTGTTCCTTTTATCATTGGAGGTTTAGCAGAACCCTGAGTTCATCATTCTGTCAGTAAGAGCAGATACCAATTTGAGTCTTGCAGCCTGAATTATGGAATCCTTTAGACACAACTATTCAAATGCTAGTGTCCTCTCCTCTGCCTCCGTTCAATTGTTGTTTAACTGTAACCCTTCACTGCTAAGATCTAATTAGAGTTCACTGTAAATTGCTAGTGTCTGTACTGTTTCTATAGTTCATTATGTTTGAGAGCTTTTCATACATGACAATGCAATTTAACACGGACTATTGTCAATAAAGCATTTTATAATTTTGAATGTTTGTGTTTTAATGATTAGGACTGCTAAATATTATAACTACAGTTCTACTGACTTCATTCATTCTTCCTGCTTGTGTTTTAAAGGGCATGTCCACCCTTATAATAAACTTTTAGCCTATAATAGAATACCTTCCCCCAGCCCCAACCGCTATAAAATAAATTTAAGAAAGTGACCAGATCTTTACTTACCTTCCCTCTCTCCTCCGACGCCCGGCCGCCTGCTTGCAAGACACTGCAAGCAGGGGGCGGGACCGGCAGCCGCGTCCGTGATTGGCTGAGAGGCAGCCAATCACGGACGCGGCTGCTGGCTTCTCAGTATGCCGGGGGAGAGAGGGAAGGTAAGTAGAGTTCAGGGGTCTTTCTTAAAATTATTTTTTAGCGGTTGGGGCTGGGGGAAGATATACTAATATATGGGCAAGGGATTTTATGCTAGGGGGAGGGATCGCAAAACAGGAGGGGGAGAAGGCCTGCAGTACGCATGCCAAACTTCTCCCGGAGGCGAGATAGGAGGCAGAGTCCTATATGGACTCTGCTATCCTCCTGGTGAGCAGTTTTTGGGACTTGGGGGGGGCTACCGTAGAACCTTATGGCGCTGGGAGGTGAGGAAAGGATTTTATTACACTACATGGTGGGCCATTAGTGGGGGGATTATAGTTTTGGGGGTGGACATTTAGCATTTAGCTTTTTAATTCATTGGAATGTCAGGTTATTGGGTAACTCTAGATGTCAGCAGTGTAACCGCAAATACTACGCCTTTAAAGAATACAAACTGCAATTTTTTTTTTTTTAAAAAGCTGTCATGGTCTGAGGAATGCTGAGGAATTTGACAGCTGAAGCCTACCTTACCTGCCTGGTACATTGATTCATAAAAGGCTGTTGTAATCCAGTTTCAGTTCACTGTATTTTTTTTACAAAGGGTATGATTTATTGTACAACAATTACTATTTAAAACAGATAAAAGTAAAAATTTGTTAAAATGTTTGCTAAATTATACCATTGCTTTTTTAGTAACATTTTCAGACAATGCCAAGTTGGAATTTAAATTCTGTTATCCTGTCAGTTATTCAGGGTGATGTAATAAAAGTTCTTATTGTTAAAAATGGTGCTAATTTGGCCCCAACCAATCAGATTTTATTTGAAAGCTAACATCTGATTGGTTGTGCAAAATTAGCACCATTTTTAACAGTAAGAACTTTTATTGAATATCCCTGAACACAGTTTGGAGTAATACAAGAATTCTAACAACCCACTAAATGCATTTAGTCCTTTCTCAAGTGTATTTTATCTTGATGTCCAGGAACAAGGCATTGGTAGCTAAAAAGGACCAACTAATGTAGGATAGGAAGTGGAGTTCGATATACAAAATGGGAAATACAATCTAATATAAGGATATAAAGTCACCAAGAAGTTCCCATACCATATAAAAAAAAATCCTGCCCATTTTGTTAATCTATCTAGGTCAGCTTGCAGCAATTGCACATTGTTTGAAGTTTCCAAATCTCTGCATAGTTTAGTGTCATCAGCAAACACAGAGACTTCTCAATGCCCCTTTCTAAGTCATTTATAAACAGAATAAAAAGTGGCGCCAGTACAGAACCCTGAGGCACTTCACTTAGAACTTTAGCCCACATAGATGACTACCAATCTCTGTTTGTTATCCAATAACCAATTCTCTATCCATGTACATTCTATCCATGGCAGAATGCACATTGAGTGGCCCCAACAAAACTGTCCATACTAAACAGCAATACACAGTATTATTAGTAGTAGTCAGCATGGATTTATGAGAAATAGATCATGCCAGACAAATTTAATTGGTTTTTATGAAGAAGTGAGTAAGAATTTTGGCAAAGGCCTTGTGATACGTTTCAAAAAGTCACCCCCCCCCCCGCCCCCCATTGAAGGCCGCCTACTAATGAATAAAGGCTACGGTCCCTGGTTGGGTCTGGGGAGGTAACTTTGGTAAGCCAATGGGATAGAAAAAAAATTGGGTTAACAGAATAGGGATGCCAGAAAAAGAGGTGAAAGTTTTGTGTATTTTGTTTAATTGGGGCTTTTTTCATCCTCAGTATTGGGACTAAAGGTTGCCTTAAGTGGGGTGCCCCAAGGGGGTCCTGTGGTTGGGGCACGCCGTTCTATTGTAATCTCTGATTTACATGAAATTTTTTGGAATTGGGTTATTGTCAGCAAAGGTTTTTTTTCTGTGTTTTGCTGACCCGACACAAAACTTTTGTCGAGGCCAATATTAAAAACAAACTTTTCAGAGGAGTGTGGTGCCAATCGTGCCAACTGGAGATCTAGATAGATTTATCCCACATTGGGGGCCTTCCTAAGTTGGCCCAGTATGGCAATTCCCCCTCATGTTTTGCTCCCCTGGCCGGTGGCTGGCCCCTTATTGGCCTTCCCCCCTCACCTTGGCTCCTTTCACGCCCCTCCCCCTACCCTGGGCTCCTGTTTTGTTTTTTCCGTGCCGCCCTGTTGTATTGGCCCCAGGGCTCCCTTTGGCGTTTTTTTTGGGTGGCTCCCCCCCCTTCCCCCGGTACCGCCCCGCCGTGCCCCCGGGCGGCAACAAGCCCAGAACCCAGCCATGGTAAAATTGTCCCCTTGGGTAATAAAATAAAGCCGAGTCCTTGGCTGTCAAGGAGGCAAAATATGTAAAAATTCCCTCCCTCTTTACAAAGCATTTTGGTAATGCCCTCATTTGGGAAATATGCAAGTGGCCAATTTTTGGAATCCTGTGTACACAAGGGACATCGTTTGAAATGGAAAGGGTTTTTCCCGAGAAGTGGCCTAACTAAATTAATAAGGGTTATTTGGGGAGCTTGGAAATATGAAAGAGGCTACTTGACTGGACAAAGTTGTTACACTCAATTTATGGTACGCTGTAAAAGAAAAAAGGCCCCCGCTTGCGTGGGGGCAGTAACTGATTTACTGTGTAATTAAATACTAAAACGGGCCATAGCACTAAAACATCCCTGGGGCCATTGTTGGTTCACGCAGGAATCACAAATTCATCCAAAGCACACATGTGTTAAAAAAACACATCCCTTAAGGGTACTTTTGGAAAGAAGAAAAAAGTTTTAGAGGCTTCAAGCTCGGAAAGGGTTTTTTTTTCAACTGTGAGAACGGTAAAGGGGCCCAGAGCCCCCCGTGTGGAAAACTGTCCCTTTTCCCAGTGGAACGTTGTTAAATGGGGCAGGTTTTCCACAAATTGGTCCAGTTTTTTTCAAAAAAAAAAGGGCTGGCTGAGGGTTTTTCCCCTTCCTGCAAACAAGGAAAATGTTTGCCAAGTTAACTAGGTAATCTGGAATACCTAAAGTAGAAAGTTGATCAGGGGAACTTTCCGCTGCCAAATTTGGGAGTTCCCCCAGGGGAAGGAATTTTTTTCCCCCCTTCAATAAATTTGTTGGGGGGTTTTTTTTTTGTTTGGCCTGTCCTCTTTCTGGAATTCAACTAGTTTTTTAGCGCTAAGGAAAAAATTGAGGTCATTATTGCTTTAGAAAATGGTGGTTGGCCTGGAAATTGACGTAAATGTTCTTTATTTAAGATACCCCTCCAATGACTCTACCTAAATACTCCTGTTGATCCTACCAAGGTCACATGGATATTTTCATTACGTTTCATCCCATTTGGGTAGGTTTCTCATTCTTATTATAGAAGTTCCCCTGCTTGATTTTATTTTTTTCTGAATTTATGGTTCAACCTAAGTTGTAATTTGTGGCTGGGTGGGGGTAGTGGGGCCAAATTATTCTTAATCTTTTTCCATGTGGGATTGGTTGGGCAGCCAGTCGATAAATTACCCCCCGAATGCTGTTGTGTCAGGTTGTTGTAAGTATATATACTGTACAGTAGGGTGGTTGTATATTGGTAGCCCGGTAGTAGTGGGGCTATTATGGGTTAGCTGCTATAAGACTCATAATGTTATATCTTGTTTTAGGTGGTTATAGGTGGTATAAATGTTTGTGTATTACCACCTCCCTAGTTAACACTATTCATAATTAAGACTTTAATGTTCTCGTGGTCTCCTATCCTCCCCCGGGTGGGTCTCTGTTTTTCTCGGCGGGGTACTGTCCTCACGTACCTCTCCCTCTGTTTCTGTCCCTCTCCACGCGGCCCCTTGTGTCCCCCCCTCCCCCTCCCCCTTTGCCTCCTTTCGTCGCTTTCCCCCCCCCCCCCCCTAGGTTTTCCCCTTGCCTCCCTTCTCCCCCCGCCCTCTCCTCCCCCTTTCCTTCCCCTAGCCCCCGTTTTCCACCCCTCTCGCCCTGCTCCTCCTTTCTGGGCTGTGCTGCCCAGCCCGCTGCCCTTTTCCCCCTCCCCTCTCCCCTGGAACTGCGGCCTTGTCGGTCCCGGCCGCGCCCCCCTCACCCCCCGTCAAAGCCCCCCAAATGCCTGACCAGCCGTGACCAGGAAGTGGATTGTCCAAAATATAAGTGTCCACAGCAAAGGTAATGGCTGTATGGTTACCTCTACTTATGCATCCTCCACTTATGCATGAAAGTAACTAAACTAAAACGTGATAGAGGTAACACACACGAACAGTATAATTGCTAATGGCAACTTTTATTACATGTGCTCACACAACTGTTTCGAGCAGCAAGTGCTTTTTCTTCAAGTGTACTTGAGTGTATAGTGTGCTGTGTTGCATTGTTATTTTGAGTAAAACTTAAGTGTATGTGTATGCATGTTATCTGTGTTTCGACTGTGGTGCTTGTTAGGTTTGTGTGCTTTTTTTTTCAATGGACCGCTATGTGTTAATGCAGCAAACTGCTTGCAGGTGGTGCATTGTTCCCAATGCACACAATGCAGCTCATAGGTGTGAATGGTAGCTTTTAGATAGTTTAGTTTTACGAATATACTAGTTTGGTTAGTTAGGGCCCGCTGAAAGAGTCTTCTTGAATTGTGGCAGGCTTACAAATCTTTTGGGCAAAATCTTTTGTTTATTAAGGAATTTGGTGTGGATTAATGTATCTTTGGACTGTAAAAATACCACAGTGACGCCAGTTCCAAATGACCAAATGGCTACCCACAAACAACCAGTGAAGCCATGACCACCAACAAAAAACACATCCATCTGCCGCACAACTTAATTCACTATTTAAAGTTTGGCTCAGGTGGCAAAAACCCCAGAGACTCCAATATCAAAAAAAGGTTTGGAAACAAAGCATACCTCCTCAAGGCAACTTGCCAGCAGATGTAGAGATGCTCCCTCAGTGGAGTCCTCAACTCTAGACTCCGTGCTATAGTATACAAAAAGAAAGATCCTGAGGGCCCACACTCTTCCAGTGGATTACGTTTATGTGAATCAACACCACACGTTTCAAGGGACATGTTTGCCCTCTTCATCATGGTATAACACATACAACCCTTACCCCTAAATAAAGTGGAGGACACAGACACCCCTCCCTTCCTTGGGGTGTGTGACAAGTGCCAGAGTGCACATGTGTCAACAAAGAAGTGGCAAACAATATTTTTTTTTTAAATCAGTGTCCATGAGAACAAACCTTTTGATTAAAGAGTCCATTTAACACCTGTCCATTTGAAAAGATACGTAATTAGGCAATGCCTTTAATCATCCACAAATTGTTGAAAATTCAATTGGGGAAGATCTCTGTAGTGGATACAAACGTGTTATTCAATATATATACTAAACCAAGTAAAACAATTATACATAAAACTAAAATTGTTACAAATTCTAGCAGAACTTAATTCTTGTTTCTTACATAAAAGACACCAAATAAAACCCTGATTCTTATAACTTTAGGATACACATTAGTATGTTGCCCTCTATTGGTGGGGGATAAATTAATTAGATGTAATTAGTAATGTAAAATGTAGTACTCCATTGTAAAAAAACTGTTGCAATATATAGTCAAACATAATATTAATAGCACAATATTCATAGAACGTTGTTTCAATCTTTCAGAATGCCTGCACACATTAGACTAAAAAATTATTTTGGCTGTTATTCAAACACATGTAAATGCAACCTGTGTTTCCATTTCAGAGGGAAAGTATCTACTCCAAAGGAAACTATTATTTAACCTGATTCCCTCATTGAGGTCCCATGCGCTTAATCGTATTTACATTGTTGATCCATTTTGCTTCTTTTTGGAGTAAAAACTCAGGGACACCCCTTAAAACAACCCTGTAACATAACAAATCCAAACTTATTGCAAGTTTTGTTCTTTAGCTACCAAAATGCTACAGTTTGTGCACCATGGAGAATTTACAGCATAGTTATATTGCCTTTAAAGATTTATAAACAGAAACAAAAAAATGTCTTTGCCTCATTTTAATCTATAAATAAATACATTAAGAAGCACTTACTCTGAGGTGTGTGTTGCTGAATGCCTTCAGTCCAGTTCTTGTTTTGCTCAGGCTAATATCCATCCCTTCTTAGCCAACACCCACTTTATCAGACATAACTCTCTGTCAAGACAAGCATCTTAGAAATCACTGTGAGAAGGAATTTCCCACAATGAATTTTACCAACTATCACCCCTAACTGCACACAGCAGCAGAGTTTATGATAATAAGGTACTTGACTGACAGGTGAAATGTAAGATGCTTCAGATTCTATATCTAAAGTAACAGTGGAACAGATCAACAAAAAAGATTGTATCACATTGTACAAACTCCAGAAATTTTTTGCCAAATCTACCCAAAGTGTTATACCATGGTAACATATTTAATCTTATGCATCTATCATAAATATTTGTACCTTTACACCCTTACGCCAACTTTTTAATATGATTTTATGGTCTTTATTAGAGTGTAAGTTTGTAGAGAATGTCCAAGGACGGGTGATAAAAACCCTTCACTAATGAGAGCCTGGTTCTTTCACTGTAAAAGGGAAATGTGCTTTTTTTAGAGGGTTAGTGATGGAGCAATTTCGGCCTTAAAAGGAACACACAAACAGTCTTATCCAGTGGCAGTTTTTAGTAAAACAATTGACTCGCCTCAGAGCTTGTTCAATTTTTATCAATTAAACTGATAAGGTTTAGACAAAGGCCACACTACATTGTGTAGTAGCGTAATGGAAACATGTTCATGTGCATCTTCGGTGTGCTATTTGGTTGCCATGTGCTGTGATTGCAATCGCATACACTTCGAGTGTGGGCTTTTTAACGTGCAGTCTCACGTGTTAAAATGGTGCAGTGTTGCCTAGCCGTAAACATTTTCCCTTTTCCCCCCTCTAAATTGCTATTGGAAAAATTTTATTTAAATTGCTTTTTTTCACTTTTATAAGTGTTTTAGATTAAAATATTTATGTATTCAGAATCAGATGTATTAAAAACTAGAATAAATCAGTGTCAGATATGGTCCATATGCACGCTGTGAAAAAAATATATTGATAATACTATTGATTGTTTTTTTCTGGAATGAAAATGTACAATTTGAATATCAAATTTATCATTATATGAATGCAATTTGTTTAAATATTTGTTGACAATGATTCACATTGACATGAAAAAAAAATCCATGCCATAAAATATACTGCAAGCAAGAAACATGCCATAGAATATACTGCAAGCAAGAAAAGTGCCAATAATATTGTATATGTATTATACACAACCGCGAAGCAGGAAAGAAATCTAATTTTTTAAACTGTATTTAGAAAGGAATCTATTTACCTTAAAAATGAACATTTTCCTAATTCTGACTAGCCATGGTTAACCTCAAAGCAGCCACTCCCCTTCCTCTGAGAACTTCTTCAGGTATTTGCTCCAAAAGTTTATTTTCACCAGCAGCAAAACATCTCGGACACATTCTCCCCTTAATGTATATCCAAAGACACTAAGTGGCTTTTAAGAAAAATAGGGAATGAAAGAAATGTAAATATGTAAAGAATATGCTGTATGTTTGCTTTACAGCTATGATTGAGGGTGGGGAAGGCTGAAACTTCTCAGGATCAAGCATACAACAGGAGATGTTTTTATATTGTCGCTCTGCATGTATCTTACAATTTCTGATAATCTGAAGAATTTTGACCATGAACATGAAGCCAGTATCTTCCATTGCAATTACCATCCTCGTTTTCACCCTCTGAAAACTCATCTTATTTATAGAAAGTACTTGTTTAACTACTGTCATTGTCTGCAGTGCAGTGAACATGGAAAAGATCCATCTGTTTTCTTTTTATAAGGACTGAACTTTCAACAGTAGTAGTACCCAAAAATAGTAGAGATAGTAAATTATTAAGAAACTTTATCACTTTAAAAATACATAAAACCAATTTAAATGATAAAAAGATTACATTATGCCCTCATCCATTAGGGTCCTTTATTTAAATGAAGATAAAGTGCAGAAGTGGCAAACTTGCAAATAGAAGTTCCCCTCACTGGAACAATAAGTCTTATGCAGCCTCAAGAGTTTCAGAAGTTTACCAAAGTAAAATGTTTAAGTACGTTTTTGTTTACATCCAATATGGGTCATTTTATATATAGAGTCCCAATGAGTTTTGTATGATAGCAGAGTGTTTGTCTGCTTTGCATACCCTTATTTGCATTTTTTCAAAGTTCTGCATCATGACAACGGCGTAATGTGTTCAGGCTATAAAAATTGCCTTTCCCTATTTTGATCTGAAAAGATCCATGTTAAAGGGTAACTGTGTGTCTTGAATTCTTCCAAACTAGTAAGAATTATTAAAAAGCCTTCCATCACACCTTCAAAATAAAGCATAAATCACATCTCTGATGAAGTTTGTGAGAAGTTTTGCTGGAAAGATTCAGCATATTACTTCATGCTTGAACACTTCCTGTTTTCAGCCATGTAAGCAGCTTGTAGTCATGTGACCATCCTTTACCTGCATAAAGGCCCCCCTTCTCAACTGCCCTTTTTTGCCCCCAGATACTTCCTGATTTCCCCAGCATTAAGTCTTAACTGAGCATGCTTCTCCCCCAGGGCGGACGGCGGGCAGAGGTCAGGTGATGTACCTCAACCTACTGGAAGCAGGAAGTTTGAACATTAATCCCAATGTAATTTCTCACAGGCTCCAGCCAGAGATGCAATTGTCGCTTATTTAAGGAAATACTGCAGGCTTTCATTTAACCCTAACTTGTTTTGAGACCACAGTTGCCCTTTAACTGTACTGCAATGACAAAATTCTTGTAACTTCCTAAAATAAGATGAGTTACTTATAATGAAATTAAAAATGCCCAATAAAGTGCATAGGTGGAGAAATTACTAATAATTGTTTGTTATTTAGAATTTATTACTTTAGGAACTTATGTAGCATTTATTTATCACCATGCCTTTCGCATGTTTTATCTGCATTTTATAAAACTGCAAAATAAGCTTTGAAAGGTCTATGCACCACTCACAGTGTTAAATTTGTCAAAAGAAAGACATTTATTTATAAAGTGTAGAAAATGTTTAGAAGCATTCAAAGTATTCACTAATATCATGGCCAAGGTGGTGAGATCAATGGTTTCATATTGTGTGTGCTCTTAGTTAAAGTTTGCTTTGCTTTTTAAGTCTTTAATGTCATAGTATTATATATTACATTTATATTCACATGATAAATTAATTTTGATAAATTTGTAAATTTATAATGGCAGTTTTGTACCCAAATAATTGTTACAAGGAAATAAAGTACATTGTGTACCTTTTCAATCAAGGTTTGTTGCTTATTTTGTGTGCTTGTGTTTGCCACACTTATATTTTCATCACCATTTACAGCATTAGTAACATCTTTTCACTGCAGAGAATACATTTTCACCTTTTTATGAATATGGTGGTAAATTCAAAATGGGGGAACATTTTTCAGCGAAGTGTTGCAGTAATAAATTTTTTTGAAATGTTTTTGTTGTTTTTTTAAATAAACTGCTTTTAACTCTGTCAAGGATATTGGAACTTTAGAAGCAGCAATAACACAGACAGTTGTGCACCAATATTCATTGGTGACTTTTATTATAAACCACCATCAGCTTAAAAATAGCTTGCATATCTTGCCTACTTCCTTAGAATTCTGTAAGTGAGAAATGATTCTTTATTTCTTGTAATAGTTGGGCAATGCTATTTTAATATAGGGTTGTACCTTCTATTTTAAAGGTCATGTCCATCCCCGAATTAAAAATCTACTCACTTTATCTTTAAGGTACATACTGTAACCCCCCAACTGCTTTGTTGTGTCAGAACTTTTTTGCTTGCCTGTTCGTGCCAACCAAAGTTCCACCTTCTCCCCTTGTTTAGGAGCACTGCTTTGTGCTTGAGCTTGTACTAAACTGCCAGTTTGGGAAACCTCAGTCAATGATGGGCCATGATGTTTGCTTTACAGCTATGATTGAGGGTGGGGAAGGCTGAAACTTCTCAGGATCAGCTACAAGCAGGAGATGTTTTATATTGTCACATTGGGGTGATTGGGGATTATGTCTCTTAAGATCTTTTTGCTCAATGTTGGTCTCTTTAAAAAACAGAAAGAGCTGCTCTGTTTGTAAAGATTGTTGGACTAGCATCAATTGGATTAACTATGTTTAATGTGTTTACTGGCCTTACAGTGTTCTATGGTTGTCATCTCAGGTATGACATTCAGTCAGTTGAAAAAATTGATCAGGGCACTGGTACCCCGGCAAAATATATGCTTATGCCGCCACCCTCGCCAATTGGGAGCAATTATAAAGGCAGCACTAAACATTTTTGTTTCAGGTGCTTTTCCACTTGAAGCACCATGGACTTCAAAAGTAGTATCCAACTAAAACTACAGTCCTTGGGAAGAGGAAACTACTGCAGATTTTGGAATGTTATTGTGATTTTTGCCATTTTTCATTGATATAGCTCAAACTTCATGTTCAGTATATTTGATAATTTACCTTCATCATAGGAATTTATCTATCGTCTGGGATTTTAGAAATGCTGAGTTTAGGTTGTAATAATCAAGTTTGTTTTTAAAAAAGTGAGATTAATAAAATAATGACTGTTAAAAATAGTCCTTTGAACATCCATTACTGTTTTTACATTTTTAGCTCTGACAGTTCCCCTTCAAGCTGTTTCATCGAATACTTCAAATGGCGGTTGTGTCATACCCCGGCAAGCTAAAAGCCCTTCAGCAGAAACATTTCTTTGGAAGTGATAATAACCAGAGATAAAATTGCATTTTTTAAAACCACAATAATATTATTAATAGGAATAATTGCTATTATACGTTATTTACTGATGTCTGCTAATGCTGCAATTTATAGAAAGCTAAACATTTGCATGCAACCTATTGAATATAATGGATATTTGAGATCATTTATTTTTAATTTAAAGAAATACACCCCCAGAGAATATAAGATTGGTCAAAATGCTTCTATTTCTGCTTGCAGCAACACACGGCTTTAAAAAAGGATAATGTTTAACTACTATTTGTTTGGTATTTATTTTGCGTTTGGAGTTTAAATACTGTAAATTGACAAATTTGTTAACCTAAAGCTACAAACCTCAATTAGCACAGTTCTGAAGGAAATGCCCCATATTTATTATGCAGAGGAACTTCACCACCTTGAAAACTCATGGACCAAATCGAATCAAACATATTTTTCAGACACGGCGTGTCATAGCAAAAATGGAATTTAAAAACTACATGAATCAGGGGGCAAAAAGATAATGGGGGGAGGAGAAAAGGGAGAACAGAGGAAAGGGAAGTATTTAAACATTTTAAAAAATATTCCCATCATTACATATGTGAGGAGATTCAATATTGTTAAAATAAGTACATAAAATTCATGCAACCCAATGTAATATCTCACTGTTCGTTGGCTATAAATATTTACTGCATTCGAAATTCTTAAAGGGACACTATATTGAAAAAATGACTGCCTTATCTTAATCTAAATTGAATACATGCAAGTGGCACTTACTCTGATTTGTGTGTGTGCTGCATGCCTTCAATCCAGCACACGTTTGTTAAGGACAGTTATCCCCCCCTCCCTCTTTTAACCACTCCTACTTCCATCCGACCTGACTTATTATGCCACAAACCAACTGTCAAGCCTGCATACAGCATACCAACTGTCAAAACTGTCACCATTCCAGCTACAGTAAAGCTACTCACAGAAGAATAGTTTTTGAGAGCAAGGAGCTTGATTGACAGTGAAATATAGAAGTTTTAGATTGGATATTTAAATAAATAGGGAGCAGATCAAAAAAAAAATACAGTGGTGGTTGGGAAGAATTATGGTTCCAGTTATGGTCAATTTAAAATACCTATTTTTTGGTATAGATGCCAAGGAGAACTAAACTTAATTTTTTAAAACTCAAATGTGAAAGCTTTTTTTCTCCCAAACAACCTATACTTTTCTATATTTTTTCTCTTGTAAGTTGCATTTAGTACATGTAGAAAAGTCTGTAACTAAGAAGGCTTTCATGTTGTTGACAGTACAACCCCACCCATGTAGTCTTCAAAGTGCCTTGTGAGCATTTTCACTTCTTGGCCACGCACCCTGACCCCTAGTATTCACTGTCTCTCTATACATAGTATTTTCAATACAGATTATTCCACTCCAATATGGGAGTTCCTGAGAAGACTTTGAAAGCTGCTTGTTACCCTGCAGTTTATTTACCAGCCAGCGTACATACAGACTTCCTGGGGGAATATACATTTTATACATTTTACTGATTTCTTTCTTTTTTTCTGGTTTCTCACCAGTCTAAACACATGTTTTAGAAATACACAGCCCATGAGTTCATGGGTTTGAATCTCCAGACCTTTCCCCCCAATATGTTCTTAGCAAAAAATAGGTTCTACATGTATTCATTGCTTATGGTAGCTCTATTGGGATAGTGGTATAAAGCTTTGGTTTTGGTAAGACATGGTACACAAGTTTGTAGGTTCAATACCCCAGATTTACTTTTATACTAAAATGTTAATATTCTTTTTCTTACATCTATGAAATACACTGATATCTATCTATATATCTATCATATATCATATATCTTTGAAAGGGACAGGAGCATTTAAATATTTTTACACAAAAACTGCATTCAAATATCTGTGTATCTGTTCTGTGTCAAATAGAGAGAGGATCTCTGTGCTGCTGCTGTCAGCTTCTAGGAAGCAAGGCTGCAGCTTTCTTGTTAAGATCTGTTGAGCACTACAGAGTATATGAGTGTGCTGTGTACACTTAGCTCGGAGTAACCCAGCTAAGGTGAATTACGGGAGCTTACTCCTAGTACCATCAGGTTAATTTCATAAATCACTCAGCAGCCACGGAAAAGGTGAGGCACAGCTTGTGGCATGTTTGTAAACGATCTCTGTCTATTGGGACAATGTTGCCTGTAGACTTAGTTCACCTTTAAAGTCAAAATTACATTCTGCAAATACTCCCTGGAGACAAAGAACACAACACATACCTCCCCCCAAACTAATGTGTTGCCATTCTTGTCATTCTCTCGCTTTGCTTTTAGTGTTTATCCTTACTATGCATTTGTTTTCTCTCTTCTTGTCGTTTTGCTTCCCCGTTCCATGTTGCTTCTTCCACTATATATTCCCTTGAGGTACATCAGATTCTCCTCATTTTATTACGTTCTCCCTATCTATTAACCCAATTTTATTTTCCTCTTTACCTCTGTGCTACCTTATTTATCCTTTTTTTTTTCACCCAGCTTCCTCGTCTCACTTTCAGACCTTTGGGTCCTTGTCTTAGTCCTTGTTTAAGGTGCCATTTCTTAACTGGATTGTAGCAGCAGAAGGCAATTACAGTGAATGTTTCCAAAAATATACTTCTGTCATAAATTGTTCATTTGTCTATATATTTAAACCTGCAGGCATATGCTTAAATGAAAATAATATAACAAGAACTCGATAATAGATAGATAATAGGTAGATATCTGTTGTATTCGTTAGATCAGATATACCATGACCTGATAATGAGAACCTTCACAACATAATAGGTAGATAATAATTGTTTACACAACTTTGAAGGTATTCTTTAAATTAATGCATTTGTTAATTCAAACTGTTTATTAGGAATGACCAAGAAAGGTTCTTCCATCCCCAGGGGACTTTGAAAAAAAAAGATGATTATACCAAATTTATTGTTTCAGAATACATTTTTTATGAAGAAATAGATCAAAGTCTATAGGTGGAAAAGGTCACAAATCCTGTGGAAAAAAAAACGTGGTTTCAATAAAGCCTGTGTGGCTCTGTACTGGCTTCAGGCTTGGCAAGGTTTTATAAAATCATCTCAGTGTTTTCCTTTTATCATTGGAGGTTTAGCAGAACCCTGAGTTCATCATTCTGTCAGTAAGAGCAGATACCAATTTGAGTCTTGCAGCCTGAATTATGAATCTTTAGACACAACTATTCAAATGCTAGTGTCCTCTCCTCTGCCTCCGTTCAATTGTTGTTTAACTGTAACCCTTCACTGCTAAGACTCATTAGAGTTCACTGTAAATTGCTAGTGTCTGTACTGTTTCTATAGTTCATTATGTTTGAGAGCTTTTCATACATGACAACATGCAATTTAACACGACTATTGTCAAAAAGCATTTTATAATTTTGAATGTTTGTGTTTTAATGATTAGGACTGCTAAATTTATAACTACAGTTCTACTGACTTCATTCATTCTTCCTGCTTGTGTTTTAAAGGGCATGTCCACCATTATAATAAACTTTTAGCCTATAATAGAATACCTTCCCCAGCCCCAACCGCTATAATAAATTTAAGAAAGTGACCAGATCTTTACTTACCTTCCCCTCTCTCTCTCGACGCCCGGCCGCCTGCTTGCAAGACACTGCAAGCAGGGGGCGGGACCGGCAGCCGCCGTCCGTGATTGGCTGAGAGGCAGCCAATCCGGACGCGGCTGCTGGCTTCTCAGAATGCCGGGGGAGAGGGAAGGTAAGTAGAGTTCAGGGGTCTTTCTTAAAATTATTTTTTAGCGGTTGGGGCTGGGGGAAGATATACTAATATATGGGCAAGGGATTTTATGCAAGGGGGAGGGATGCAAAACAGGAGGGGAGAAGGGCTGCAGTACGCATGCCAAAACTTCTCCCGGAGGCGAGATAGGAGGCAGAGTCCTATATGGACTCTGCTATCCTCCTGGTGGCAGTTTTGGGACTTGGGGGGGGCTACAGGAGAACATTATGGCGCTGGGAGGTGAGGAAGGATTTTATTACACTACATGGTGGGTCCATTAGTGGGGGGATTATAGTTTTGGGGGTGGACATTTAAGCATTTAACTGTTTTAATTCATTGGAATGTCAGGTTATTGGGTATACTCTAGATGTCAGCAGTGTAACCGCAAATACTACGCCTTTAAAGATACAAACTGCAATTTTTTTTTTTTTAAAAAGCTGTCATGGTCTGAGGAATGCTGAGGAATTTGACAGCTGAAGCCTACCTTACCTGCCTGGTAATTGATTCATAAACTGTTGAATCCATGTTCAGTTCACTGTATTTTTTTTACAAAGGGTATGATTTATTGTACAACAATTACTATTTAAAGACAGATAAAAGTAAAAAATGTTGTTAAAATGTTTGCTAAATTATACCATTGCTTTTTTAGTAACATTTGTCAGACAATGCCAAGTTGGAATTTAAATTCTGTTATCTTGTCAGTTATTCAGGGTGATGTAATAAAAGTTCTTATTGTTAAAAATGGTGCTAATTTGGCCCCAACCAATCAGATTTATTTGAAAGCTAACATCTGATTGGTTGTGCAAAATTAGCACCATTTTTAACAGTAAGAACTTTTATTGAATATCCCTGAACACAGTTTGGAGTAATACAAGAATTCTAACAACCCACTAAATGCATTTAGATGCGAGTCCTTTCTCAAGTGTTTTTATCTTGATGTCCAGGAACAAGGATTGGTAGCTAAAAAGGACCAACTAATGTAGGATAGGAAGTGGAGTTCGATATACAAAATGGGAAATACATCTAATATAAGGATATAAAGTCACCAGAAGTTCCCATACATATAAAAAAAATCCTGCCCATTTTGTTATCTAGGTCAGCTTGCAGCAATTGCACATTGTTTGAAGTTTCCAAACTCTGCATAGTTTAGTGTCATCAACAACACAGAGACTTCTCAATGCCCCTTTCTAAGTCATTTATAAACAAAATAAAAGTGGCGCCAGTACAGAACCCTGAGGCACTCACTTAGAACTTTAGCCCACATAGATGACTACCAATCTCTGTTTGTTATCCAATAACCAATTCTCTATCATGTACATTCTATCCATGGCAGAATGCACATTGAGTGGCCCCAACAAAACTGTCCATACTAAACAGCAATACACAGTTTATTAGTAGTAGTCAGCATGGATTTATGAGAAATATAATGGACCCCATGATCCCTCCAGTGCAGGCCCCCCATGGCGCATTCTCTTACAAGCTCCACATGGTCCTGCCTCTCGTGGGTGCTGGTGGGCCACTCAGACCCCCCACCCTACAGAAAAATCTGTGAAACAGCCTTTTCAGGCAGAGTGAGAACGAAGGGCTGTAGATTCCCTACCTACTCTGTCAGGACTTCACACAGTAGAGAGGAGGAGGGATTCCTGTCTCCTCACACACTGAAGGAGTCTGAGGATGTGCTCGCCAGCGGCACTGTGCATGAGAAGCCTTAGGAATGTCACATGTCAGCCTCCCACCCATTAACTTTCTGGTCAATCGTTTCTTTAATCAGTGGCTGTGGAGCACATAGAGAGGTGGTTCATGGCTCGTTTTAAAGGTAGGAAAGTGGCCTTTAATTTAAAGGCAACATTATAAAAAAGATCACCCCATACATGTCCACACTCCAGCAACTAAATCACTTACTGACATTTACAGCCGTGCTGCCCTCTTAGATATCACACAGCAAATATGAGTGCTAAAAGCCTGCCCCCTAGACAGCCCAGGGCCATGATTAACATAACACTTGTCATTGGCTGGTGGAAAGTCTGTTACAACCTCTCTCCCCTCCTCTGCCAGTCAAAAAAAACTTGAAATGTCCTGTTGCTAGGATACAGCCTACATAATCAAACCGATCAAGGATGGGTGGAGGAGTGTTTTCTCACATGCTAGCTTTGAATGACGGAGCAGACAGAATGTGTACGCCCCCCTACACAGTGGCTAATTGAAGACTCAAAATCAGGAAAATAATGTATGGGAAGGGCTGCATAACTTTACTCTTTCTAAAGCAATTAAAAGAAAAAATGCATTTAGGCAATACAGTTATCCTTTAATCACAACTGTTTGGAGACCAAAGTTCCCCTTAAAAACAAAAAACACTATACACACTATCCCACAGTCATAAAGTCAAGTGAAGAGGTAGGTAACCAGTTATGGAGATGCAAGTACTAAAAGGTGTCAAATTAAAATGCAAATAACACTTTATAACAGGCATAGCTACATCCTCTTTTATGAGGCAACCTGAGAGAAAATCTCAGGGTGCAGCCCCTTCTGGTACCTGGAGAAGCAGTGGCATTTAAATGAGGTGTGTACATTTTTTTTTTTACCTGGTTGGAGGGAGTGCCTCACATACAGGGAGGGTAATGGGCAAGAGGCACGGCAACAGTATCCAACCAAGCAGTGGATTTATATAAGTATACCATTGGGGGTCTCATTTAAAAGTCTGCTGATTATTTTTGAATTATGTAAAACTAGGTGTATTTGTGGCTGGGTGGGGAGGGGCAAATTATTTAATCTTTCCAGTGGATGGGGGGCAGCAATAGAAAATACCAGAATGTTTGTCAGGTTGGAGAATGTATAGGGTGGTGTATAAGGTAGCCTATAGTGGATAGGGTAGTGTATAATGTATAGGTTGGTGTATAGGTGGAGTAAAATGTTTATACACTCCCTATACACTATATAAGAACTAGTGTGGGTTATACTATAAAAGGTGGTATATAGTTATAGGGGGATGTATAATATGTTCTGACTAAAGGGCATGTCCAAAAAAAAAACCAAAACTTGCTAATGTAGATTACCCCCCAAACCTAGGTTTAACATTGCTAACTTCTACCAAAGATGCTCCTAAACTTCATTACCTGACCCAGTTCCTCGATGCTCCTACTCTGCTGCTGACAGCCGCTGCACTTCCTGGCGCGGCTGTCGGTTAGGCGCGACATCACGCCCAAATGCCTGACAGCCGTGACCAGGAAGTGGATGTCCAAAATATAAGTAGTCCACAGCAAAGGTAATGGCTGATATGGTTACCTCTACTTATGCATCCATCCACTTATGCATGAAAGTAACTAAACTATAAAACGTGATAGAGGACAACACAGGCGACCAACAGTATAATGCTAATGGCAACTTTATTACATGTGCTCACACAACATGTTTCGAGCAGCAAGTGCTTTTTCTCAAGTGTACTTGAGTGTATAGGTGTGTCTGTGTTGATTGTATGTTTGAGTAAAACTTAGTGTATGTGATGCATGTATCTGTGGTTCGACTGTGTGCTTGTTAGTGTTTGTGTGCTTTTTTTCAATGGCACCGCTATGTGTTAATGCAGCAAACTGCTGCAGGTGGTTGCATTGTTCCCAATGCACAGCAATGCAGCTCATAGGTGTGAATGGTAGCTTTAGATAGTTTAGTTTACGATATACTAGTTTGGTTAGTTAGGGCCCTGCTGAAAGAGTCTTCCTTGAAATTGTGGCAGGCTTACAAATCTTTGGGCAAAATCTTTGTTATTAAGGAATTTGGTGTGGATTAATGTATATTTGAGGACTGTAAAAATACCACAGTGACGCCAAGTTCAAAATGACCAAATGGCTAGCCACACCAACCAGTGAAGCCATGACCACCAAAAAAAGCAACATCCATCTTGCCGCACAACTTAATGTCACTATTTAAAGTTTGGCTCAGGTGGCAAAAACCCAGAGACTCCAATATCAAAAAAAGGTTGGAACACAAGCATACTCCTCAAGGCAACTTGCCAGCAGATGTAGAGATGCTCCCTCAGTGGAGTCCCAACTCTAGGACTCCGTGTATAGTATAAGCAAAAAGAAGACATGAGGGGCACACTCTTCCAGTGGATTACGTATTGGTGAATCACACACAACGTTTCAAGGGACAGTTGCCCTCTTCATCAGGTATAACAGATACAACCCTTACCCCTAAATAAAGTGAGGACACAGACCCTCCCCTTCCTTGGGGTGTGTGACAAGTGCCAGAGTGCACATGTGCAACAAGAAGTGGCAAACAATATTTTTTTTTAAAACAGTGTCCATGAGAACAAACCTTTTGAATTAAAGAGTCCATTTAACACCTGTCCATTTGAAAAGATACGTAAATAAGGCAATGCCTTTAATCATCCACAAATTGTTGAAAATTCAAATTGGGGAAGATCTCTGTGAGGTGGATACAAACGTGTTATTCTATATTATACTAAACCAATGTAAACAATTATACATAAAACTAAAAGTTACAAAATTTAGCAGGAACTTAATTCTGTTTCTTACATAAAAGAACACACAAATAAAACCCTGATTCTTTATAACTTTAGGATACACATTAGTATGTTGCCCTCTATTGGTGGGATAAATTATTAGATGTAATTAGTAATGTAAATGTAAGTATCCAATTGTAAAAAAAACTGTTGCAATATATTAGTCAAACATAATATTAATAAAGCACAATATTCATAGAACGTTGTTTCAACTTAATCAGAATGCTGCACACATTAGACTAAAAAATTATTTGGCTGTTATTCAAACACATGTAAATGCAACCGTGGGTACCTATTTCAGAAGGGAAAGTATCAATCTCAAAGGAAACTATTTTTAACCTGATTCCTCATTGAGGTCCCATGGCTTAATCGTATTTAAATTGTTGATCCATTTTGCTTCTTTTTGGAGTAAAAACTCAGGGACACCCCTGTAAACAATTAACAAATCCAAAACTTATTGCAAGTTTTGTCTTTAGCTACCAAAATGATACAGTTTTGCACCATGGAGAATTACAGCAAATAGTTATTGCCTTTAAAGATTATATAAACAGAAACAAAAAAGTCTTTGCCTCATTTTAATCTATAAATAAATACATTAAGAAGCACTTACTCTGAGGTGTGTGTTGCTGAATGCCTTCAGTCCAGTTCTTGTTTTGCTCAGGCTAATTATCCCTTCTTAGCCAACACCCACTTTATCAGACATAAATCTCTGTCAAGACAAGCATGCTTAGAAATCACTGTGAGAAGGAATTTCCCACAATGAATTTTAAACTATCACCCCTAACTGCACACAGCAGCAGAGTTTATGATAATAAGGTACTTGACTGACAGGTGAAATGTAAGATGCTTCAGATTTATATCTAAAGTAACAGTGGAACAGTCAAAAAAAAAGATTGTATCACATTGTACAAACTCCAGAAATTTTTTGCCAAATCTACCCAAAAGTGTTATATCCATGGTAACATATTCAATATTTTAAAGTATTTATGCAGCCTAGCCATGAATATTTACCTTACGCCAACTTTTTAAATATGATTTTATGGTCTTATATAGAGGTGTAAGTTTGTAGAGAATGTCCAAGGACGGGGTGATAAAAACTCCTTCACTAATGCAGACCTGGTCTTTCACTGTAAAAGGGAAATGTGCTTTTTTTTAGAGGGTTAGTGATGGAGCAATTTCGGCCTTAAAAAGGAACACAACAAACAGTCTATCCAGTGGCAGTTTTTAGTAAAACAATTGACTCTGCCTCAGAGCTGTTCAATTTTTATCAATTAAACTGATAAGGTTTAGACAAAGGCCACACTACAGTGTAGTAGGCGTAATGGAAACAGTTCATGGCATCTTCGGTGTGCTATTGTGGTGCCATGTGCTGTGATTGCAGATCGCATACACTTCGAGTGTGGGCTTTTTAACGTGCAGTCTCACGTGTTAAAATGGTGCAGTGTTGCCTAGCCGTAAACATGTTTTCCCCCTCCATCTAAATTGCTATTGGAAAAATTTTATTTAAATTGCTTTTTTTCACTTTATTAAGGGTTTTTAGATTAAAATATTTATGTATTCAGAAAATCAGATGTTATTAAAAACTAGAATAAATCAGTGTCAGATATGGTCCGATGCACTGTGTGAAAAAATATATTGATAATACTATTGATTGTTTTTTTCTGGAATGAAAATGTACAATTTGAATATCAAATTTATCATTATATGAATGCAATTTGTATTAAATATTGTTGACAATGATTCACATTGACATGAAAAAAAAATCCATGCCATAAAATATACTGCAAGCAAGAAACATGCCATAGAATAACTGCAAGCAAGAAAAGTGCCAATAATATTGTATATGTATTAACAACGCGAAGCAGGAAAGAAATCTAATTTTTTAAACTGTATTTAGAAAGGAATCTATTTACCTTAAAAATGAACATTTTCCTAATTCTGACTAGCCATGGTTAACTCCAAGCAGCCACTCCCCTTCCTCTGAGGACATTCTTCAGGTATTTGCTCCAAAAGTTTATTTTCACCAGCAGCAAAAACATCTGGACAATTCTCCCTTAATGTATATCCAAAGACACTAAGTGGCTTTTAAGAAAAATAGGGAATGAAAGAAATGTAAATATGTAAAGAATATGCATGTATGTTTGCTTTCAGCTATGATTGAGGGTGGGGAAGGCTGAAACTTCTCAGGATCAAGCATACAAGCAGGAGGGTTTTATATTGTCGCTCGATGTATTTACAATTCTGATAATCTGAAGAATTTTGACCACATGAACATGAAGCCAGTATCTTCCATTGCAATTACCATCCTCGTTTTCCACCTCTGAAAACTCATCTATTTATAGAAAGTACTTGTTTAACTACTGTCATTGTCTGCAGTGCAGTGAACATGGAAAAGATCCATCTGTTTTTTTTATAAGGACTGAACTTTCAACAGTAGTAGTACCCAAAAATAGTAGAGATAGTAAATTATTAAGAAACTTACACTTTAAAAATACATAAAACCATATTTTAAAATGATAAAAAGATTACATTATGCCCTCATCCATTAGGGTCCTTTATTAAATGAAGATAAAGTGCAAGAAGTGGCAAACATGCAAATAAGAAGTTACCCTCACTGGAACAATAAGTCTTAATGCAGCCTCAAGAGTTTCAGAAGTTTACCAAAGTAAAATGTTTAAAAGTACGTTTTTGTTTAACATCCAATATGGGTCATGTTATATATAGAGTCCCAATGAGTTTTGTATGATGAGCAGAGTGTTTGTCTGCTTTGCATACCCTTATTGCATTTTTTCAAAGTTCTGCATCATGACAACGGCGTAATGTGTTCAGGCTATTAAAAAATTGCCTTTCCCTATTTTGATCTGAAAAGATCCATGTAAAGGGTAACTGTGGTCTTGAATTCTTCCAAACTAGTAAGAATTATATAAAAAGCCTTCCATCACACCTTCAAAATAAAGCATAAATCACATCTCTAGATGAAGTTTGTGGAGTATTGCTGAAAGATTCAGCAATATTACTTCATGCTTGAACACTTCCTGTTTTCAGCCATGTAAGCAGCTTGTAGTCATGTGACCTCCTTTACCTGCTAAATAGGCCCCCCTTCTCAACTGCCCTTTTTGCCCCCAGATACTTCCTGATTTCCCCAGCATTAAGTCTTAACTGAGCATGCTTCTCCCCCAGGGCGGACGGGCGGGGCAGAGGTCAGGTGATGTGTACTCAACCTACTGGAAGCAGGAAGTTTGAACATTAATCCCAATGTAATTTCTCACAGGCTCCAGCCAGAGATGCAATTGTCGGCTTATTAAGGAAATACTGCAGGCTTTCATTTAACCCTAACTTGTTTTGAGACCAAGTTGCCCTTTAACTGTACTGCAATGACAAAATTCTTGTAACTTCTAAAATAAGATGAGTTACTTATAATGAAATTAAAAATGCCCAATGAAAGTGCATAGGTGGAGAAATTACTAATAATTGTTTGTTATTTAAGAATTTATTACTTTAGGAACTATGTAGCATTTATTTATCACCATGCCTTTCTGCATGTTTTATCGCAATTTATAAAACTGCAAAATAAGCTTTGAAAGGTCTATGCACACACACAGTGTTAAATTTGTCAAAAGAAAGACATTTATTATAAAGTGTAGAAAATGTTTAGAAGCATTCAAAGTATTCACTAAATATCATGGCCAAGGTGGTGAGATGCAATGGTTTCATATTGTGTGTGCTCTTAGTTAAAGTTTGCTTGCTTTTTAAGTCTTTAATGTCATAGTATTATTATATACATTATATTTACATGAATAAATTAATTTTGATAAATTTTGTAAATTATAATGGCACGTTTTGTACCCAAATAATTGTTACAAGGAAATAAAGTACATTGTGTACCTTTTCAATCAAGGTTGTTGCTTATTTTGTGTGCTTGTGTTTGCACACTATATTTTCACCAATTACAGCATTAGTAACATCTTTTCACTGCAGAGAATACATTTTCACCTTTTATGAATATGGTGGTAAATTCAAAATGGGGGAACATTTTTCAGCGAGTGTTGCAGTAATAAATTTATTTGAAATGTTTTTTGTTTTTTTTTTTAAAAAACGCTTTAACTCTGTCAAGGATATTGGAACTTTAGAAGCAGCAATAAACACAGACAGTTGTGCACCAATATTCATTGTGGACTTTTATTATAAACCACACATCAGCTTAAAAAAGTAGCTTGCATATCTGCCACTTCCTTAGAATTCTGTAAGTGAGAAATGATTCTTTATTTCTTGTAATAGTTGGGCAATGTATTTTGATATAGGGTTGTACCTTCTATTTAAAGGTCATGTCCATCCCCGAATTAAAAATCTACTCATTATCTTTAAGGTACATACTGTAACCCCCCAACTGCTTTGTTGTGTCAGAACTTTTTGCTTGCCTGTTCGTGCGCAACCAAAGGTTCCACTTCTCCCCTTGGTTTAGGAGCACTGCTTTGTGCTTGAGCTTGTACTAAACTGCCAGTTGGGAAACCTCAGTCAATGATGGGCCATGATGTTTGCTTACAGCTATGATTGAGGGTGGGGAAGGCTGAAACTTCTCAGGATCAGCATAACGCAGGAGATGTTTTATATTGTCACATTGGGGTGATTGGGGATTATGTCTCTTAAGATCTTTTGCTCAATGTTGGTCTCTTTATAAAAAAAAGAAGAGCTGTCTGTTTGTAAAGATTGTTGGACTAGCATCAATTGGATTAACTATGTTAATGTGTTTACTGGCCTTACAGTGTTCTATGGTTGTCATCTCAAGTATGACATTCAGTCAGTTGAAAAAATTGATCAGGGCACTGGTACCCCGGCAAAATATATGCTTATGCCGCCACCCTCGCCAATTGGGAGCAATTATAAAGGCAGCACTAAACATATTTTGTTTCAGGTGCTTTTCCACTTGAAGCACCCATGGACTTCCAAAGTAGTACCAACTAAAACTACAGTCCTTGGGAAGAGGAAACTACTGCCGATTTTGGAATGTTATTGTGATTTTTGCCATTCCATTGATATAGCTCCAAACTTCAGTTCAGTATATTGATAATTTACCTTCATCATAGGAATTTATCTATCTGTCTGGGATTTTAGAAATGCTGAGTTTAGGTTGTGAAATAATCAAAGTTGTTTTAAAAAAGTGAGATTAATAAAATAATGACTGTTAAAAATAGTCTTTGAACATCCATTACTGTGTTTTACATTTTTAGCTCTGACAGTTCCCCTTCAAGCTGTTTCATCGAATACTTCAAATGGCTGTTGTGTTCATGACCCCGGCAAGCTAAAAGCCCTTCAGCAGAAACATTTCTTGGAAGTGATAATAACCAGAGATAAAATTGCATTTTTTAAAACCACAATAATATTTTAATAGGAATAATTGCTATTATACGTTATTTACTGATGTCTGCTAATGCTGCAATTTATAGAAAGCTAAACATTTGCATGCAACCTATTGAGATAATTGGATATTTGAGATCATTTATTTTTAATTTAAAGAATACACCCCAGAGAATATAAGATTGGTCAAAAAGTTCTATTTCTGCTTGGCAGCAACACGGCTTTAAAAAAGGATAATGTTTAACTACTATTGTTTGGTATTTTTTTGCGTTTTGGAGTTTAAATACTGTAAATTGACAAAAATTGTTAACCTAAAGCTACAGAACCTCAATTAGCACAGTTCTGAAGGAAATGCCCATATTTATTATGCAGAGGAACTTCACCACCTTGAAAACTCATGGACCAAATCGAATCAAACATATTTTTCAGACACGGCGTGTCATAGCAAAAATGGAATTTAAAAACTACTGAATCAGGGGGCAAAAAGATAATGGGGGGAGGAGAAAAGGGAGAACAGAGGAAAGGGAAGTATTTAAACATTTTAAAAAATATTCCCATCAACATATGTGAGAGATCAGATTCATATTTAAAATAAGTACATAAAATCATGCAACCCAATGTAATATCTCCCATACTGCTCGCATTATGATCTATACTGTTCGTTGCTATATAATATTTACTGCATTCGAAATTCTTAAAGGGACAATATATGAAAAAATGACTGCCTTATCTTAATCTATAATTGAATACATGCAAGTGGCACTTACTCTGATTTGTGTGTGTTGCTGCATGCCTTCAATCCAGCACACGTTTGTTAAGGAGCAGTATCCCCCCTCCCTCTTTTAACCACTCCTACTTCCATCCGACCTGACTTTATGCCACAAACCAACTGTCAGCCTGCATACAGCATACCAACTGTCAAAACTGTCACCATTCCAGCTACAGTTAAGCTACTCACAGAAGAATAGTTTTTGAGAGCAAGGAGCTTGATTGACAGTTGAAATATAGAAGTTTTAGATTGGATATTTAAATAAAAGGGAGCAGTCACAAAAAAATACAGTGGTGGTTGGGAGAAGAAATGGTTTCCAGTTGGTCAATTTAAAATAACCTATTTTTTGGTATAGATGCCAAGGAGAACTAAACTTAATTTTTAAAACTCAAATGTGAAAGCTTTTTTTCTCCCAGAACAACCTATACTTTTCTATATTTTTTTCTCTTGTAAGTTGCATTTAGTACATGTGAGAAAGAGATTCGTAACTAAGAAGGCTTTCATGTGTTGACAGTACAACCCACAGCCCATGTAGTCTTCAAAGTGCCTTGTGAGCATTTTCACTTCTTGGCCACGCACCTGACCCTTAGTATTCACTGTCTCTCTATACATAGTATTTCAATACAGATTATTCCACTCCAATATGGGAGTTCCTGAGAAGAATTTGAAAGCTGCTTGTTACCTGCAGTTTATTTACCAGCCAGCGTACATACAGACTTCCTGGGGGTATACATTTTATACATTTTACTGATTTCTTTCTTTTTTTCTGGTTTTCCACCAGTCTAAACACATGTTTTAGAAATACACAGCCCATGAGTTATGGGTTTGAACTCCAGACCTTTCCTCCCAATATGTTTTAGCAAAAAATAGGTTCTACATGTATTCATTGCTATATGGTAGCTCTATTGGGATAGTGGTATAAAGCTTTGGTTTTGGTAAGACATGGTACACAAGTTTGTAGGTTCAATACCCCAGATTTACTTTTATACTAAATGTTAATATTCTTTTTCTACATCTATGAATACACGATATTATCTATAATCATCATTATACATATATCTTTGAAAGGGCAGGAGCATTTAAATATTTTTACACAAAAAACTGCATTCAAATATCTGTGTATCTGTTCTGTGTCAAATAGAGAGAGGATCTCTGTGCTGCTGCTGTCAGCTTCTAGGAAGCAAGGCTGCAGCTTTCTTGTTAAGATCTGTTGAGCACTACAGAGTATATGAAGTGTGCTGTGTACACTTAGCTCGGAGTAACCCAGCTAAGGTGAATTACGGGAGCTTACTCCTAGTACCATCAGGTTAATTTCATAAATCACTAGCAGCCACGGAAAAGGTGAGGCACAGCTGTGGCATGTTTGTAAACGATCTCTGTCTATTGGGACAATGTTGCCTGTAGACTTTAGTTCACCTAAAGTCAAAATTACATTCCTGCAAATATCTCCTGGAGACAAAGAACACAACACTACCTCCCCCAAACTAATGTGTTGCCATTCTTGTCATTCTCTCGCTTTGCTTTTAAGTGTTTATCCTTACTATGCTTTGTTTCTCTCTTCTGTCAGTTTGTTCCCGTTCCATGTTGCTTCTTCCACTATATTATTCCCTTGAGGTACATCAGATTCTCCTCATTTTATTACGGTCTTCCTATCTATTAACCAATTTATTTTCCTCTTTACCTCTGTGCTACCTTATTTATCCTTTTTTTTTTCACCCAGCTTCCTCGTCTCACTTTCAGACCTTTGGGTCCTTGTCTAGGCTGTGTAAGGTGCCATTTCTTAACTGGATGTAGCAGCAGAAGGCAATTACAGTGAATGTTTCCAAAAATATACTTCTGTGCAATAAATTGTTCATTGTTCTATATATTTAAACCTGCAGGCATATGCTTAAATGAAAATAATATAACAAGAGAACTCGATAATAGATAGATAATAGGTAGATATCTGTTGTATCAGTTAGTCAGATATACCATGACCTGGATGAATGAGAACCTTCACAAGCATAATAGGTAGATAAAATTGTTTACACAACTTTGAAGGTATTCTTTAAATTAATGCATTTGTTAATCAAACTGTTTATTAGGAATGACCAAGAAAGGTTCTTCCATCCCAGGGGACTTTGAAAAAAAAGATGATTATACCCAATTTATTGTTTCAGAATAACATTTTTAATGAAAGAATATAGATCAAAGTCTATAAGGTGGAAAAGGTCACAAATCCTGTGGAAAAAAAAACGTGGTTTGCAATAAAGCCTGTGTGGCTCTGTACTTGCTTCAGGCTTGGCAGGTTTTATAAAATCATCTCAGTGGTCCTTTATATTGGAGGTTTAGCAGAACCTGAGTATCATTCTGTCAGTAAGAGCAGATACCAATTTGGTCTGCAGCCTGAATTAGGAATCCTTTAGACACAACTATTCAAATGCTAGTGTCCTCTCCTCTGCCTCCGTTCAATTGTTGTTTAACTGTAACCCTTCACTGCTAAGATCTAATTAGAGTTCACTGTAAATTGCTAGTGTCTGTACTGTTTCTATAGTTCTTATGTTTGAGAGCTTTTCATACATGACAATGCAATTTAACACAGGACTATTGTCAATAAAGCATTTTATAATTTTGAATGTTGTGTTTTAATGATTAGGACTGCTAAATATTATAACTACAGTTCTACTGACTTCATTCATTCTTCCTGCTTGTGTTTTAAAGGGCATGTCCACCTTATAATAAACTTTTAGCCTATAATAGAATACCTTCCCCAGCCCAACCGCTATAAAATAAATTTAAGAAAGTGACCAGATCTTTACTTACCTTCCTTCTCCTCGAAGCCCGGCCGCCTGTGCAAGACACTGCAAGCAGGGGGCGGGACCGGCAGCCGCGTCCCTGATGGTGAGAGGCAGCCAATCACGGAGCGGTGCTGGCTTCTCAGATATGCCGGGGGGAGAGGGAAGGTAAGTAGAGTTCAGGGGTCTTTCTTAAAATTATTTTTTAGCGGTTGGGGCTGGGGGAAGAAATATACTAATATATGGGCAAGGGATTTTATGGTAGGGGGAGGGATCGCAAAACAGGAGGGGGAAGAGGCTGCAGTACGCATGCCAAACTTCTCCCGGAGGCGAGATGAGATAGGGGCAGAGTCTATATGGACTCTGCTATCCTCCTGGTGAGCAGTTTTGGGACTTGGGGGGGGGGGTACAGGAGAACATTATGGCGGGGGAGGTGAGGTAAGGATTTTATTACACTACATGGGGTCCATTAGTGGGGGGATTATAGTTTGGGGTGGACATTTAAGCATTTAAGCTATTTTAATTCATTGGAAGTCAGGTTATTGGGTATACTCTAGATGTCAGCAGTGTAAACGCAAATACTACTGGCTTTAAAGAATACAAACTGCAATTTTTTTTTTTTTAAAAAGCTGTCATGTCTGAGGAATGCTGAGGAATTGACAGCTGAAGCCTACCTTACTGCCTGGTACATGATTCATAAAAGGCTGTTGTAATCCATGTTCAGTTCACTGTATTTTTTTTACAAAGGGTATGATTGTACAACAATTACTATTTAAAGACAGAAAAAGTAAAAAATGTTGTTAAAATGTTTGCTAAATTAACCATTGCTTTTTTAGTAACATTGTCAGACAATGCCAAGTTGGAATTTAAATTCTGTTTCTTGTCAGTTATTCAGGGTGATGTAATAAAAGTTCTTATTGTTAAAAATGGTGCTAATTTGGCCCCAACCAATCAGATTTATTTGAAAGCTAACATCTGATTGGTTGTGCAAAATTAGCACCATTTTTAACAGTAAGAACTTTTATGAATATCCCTGAACACAGTTGGAGTAATACAAGAATTCTAACAACACTAAATGCATTTATTGCGGACCCACACATACAGGTTATGGAGGTCTCTTCAAGTGTTATTAATCTTGATGTCCAGGAACAAGGATTGGTAGCTAAAAAGGACCAACTAATGTAGGATAGGAAGTGGAGTTCGATATACAAAATGGAAATACAATCTAATAAGGATATAAAGTCACCAAGAAGTTCCCATACCATATAAAAAAAATCCTGCCATTTGTTATCTATCTAGGTCAGCTTGCAGCAATTGCACATTGTTTGAAGTTCCAAACTCTGCATAGTTTAGTGTCATCAGCAAACACAGAGACTTCTCCATGCCCCTTTCTAAGTATTTATAAACAGAATAAAAGAAGTGGCGCCAGTACAGAACCCTGAGGCACTCACTTAGAACTTTAGCCACATAGATGACTACCAATCTCTGTTTGTTATCCAATAACCAATTCTTATCCATGTACATTTATCCATGGCAGAATGCACATTGAGTGGCCCCAAAACTGTCCATACTAAACAGCAATACACAGTATTATTAGTAGTAGTCAGCATGGATTTATGAGAAATAGATCAGCCAGACAAATTTAATTTGTGTTTATGAAGAAGTGAGTAAGAAATTAGATTCAGGCACAGCAGTGGATGTGGTATATTTGGATTTTGCAAAAGCTTTATTAAACTGTGCCACTAGGTGACTAATGTATAAACGAGGACTGTTGGCCTTGAAGAAAACATTTGTTCATGGATAGAGAACTGGTTATTGGACGCAAACAGAGAGTGGTGGTTAATGGAGCTACAACTATGTGGGCTAAAGTTCTAAGCGGAGTGCCTCAGGGTTCTGACTGGGGCCGCTTCTGTTTAATCTGTTTATAAATGACTTAGAAGGGGGCATTGAGAGCAAGGTCTCGTGTTTGCTGATGACACTAAACTATGCAGAGCGTTGGAAACTTCCAATGATGTGCAATTGCTGCAAGCGACCTAGATAGATTATCAAAATGGGCAGTAGAATGGCAGATGAGATTCAATGTTGATAATGTAAGGTGTGCATTTGGGATTAATAATCCCTGTGCCACCTACACCATAAATAACTCTGTGTTAAGGCATCTGTAATGGAAAAAGATTTGGGGGTTCTGGTAGATAACAGACTTAGCTATAGCAAACAATGCCAGGTAGCAACGGCTAGAGCTAGAAGATATTGTTGTATAAAAAGGGGAATAGATTCAAGAGAAAAAAATATTATTCTCCCTCTTACAAGGCACTGGTAAGGCCTCATTTGGAATATGCGGTGCAGTTTTGAATCCCATATACAAAAGGGACATCTTGGAAATTGAGGCAGTTCAGAGAAGGCAACTAAATTAATAAGGGAATGGAGGGGCTTGAATATGCAGGCAGATTAGACAATTTAGGGCTGTTTACATTGGAGAAGCAACGTTTGCGTGGGGACATGATAACCTTATACAAATATATTAATGGCCCATACAAGAACTCTCTGGTGCATTGTTTACTACAGGTCAATCAGAGGACATGTGGACATCCTTTAAGGTTGGAAGAAAGAAGTTTCATCTTCAGGTAGGAAAGGTTTCTTTACAGTGAGAACGGTGAAACTGTGGAACGTCTTCCAGCAGATGTGGTAAGCAAGTTTGGAATGGAATAGCTTTAAAAAAAGGCCTGGAAAGTTTCTAAAACTAAAAATATGAGAATTACTGGATTAATACAATAGAATCTGGTTGATCCAGGGATACTTCGATTGCCGTTTGGGGAATTTTTTCCCCCTTTTAGCTGGTTTTTTTTTTTGCCTCCTCTGGATCAACGTTAGGTAGGGTTAAAAAAAAAAAAGGGGGTGAATAGGTTGGACTTGATGGACGTATGTCTTTATTCAACCTTAATTACTATGTTACAGCAACAGCAATACACAACAGAAACAGCAATCTTGTTCTTAAACTCTTTGTTTATTCTAAGCGCTTTTGTTTCTTTACGCACTCCTTTAAAACAGAGAAACCCCTTTAAAATGAAATTGCTCAGAATTGCTCAACATACAGGACTTATATGTGAGGCTCAAAACCAAATACACTACTTTGCTCAGGCAATTTAAATTAGCTACACCACAACCCAATCAGAGAGAAAAGAAAAAAATGCTTTTCTTGTGATCTTACTAGGACCCACCCTACTGGTAATGCAGTTGAAAACAAGTATTTAGTTTCGAAACCCAGTGCCTTAAGTTTACTTAAACAATTTACTGTACCACAGCCATCTTCCAGTAGTAAGCAGTAAAAAAAACCAAAAGGTGCTTTTATTTACACACTTCCAGAAATAAATAGTGCTTGGTTAGTACATTTACTCAGACTGCAAATCAGTTAATAAACGCTTTTGTTTCTTAACTCATCTCTTAAAAATAGACAAACCCCATTAAAACAGAATAATCCCTTAAAAGGAAATTACTCAAAGTCGCTCAGCAAGCAGGAGTTATATGTGTGGTTTAAAACCATTCAAAACTTTTACCATAGTGACTCTGTTCACGGAAGCCCGGATGTCTTTCCTATGACTCATAGGAAAGACATCCGGGCTGCCGTGAACAGATTCACTATGGACACCGGTAGTTAGTCAGTGAAGAAAAAGGAATGCCGGTGCTGGTTGAAGACTTACAATAATGCTCAAGTCTGGGCACTGTTATAGATTTTTACATGGAAATAGCTCAAAGCCTTTATTGTAAATGGTGACAGGCTTTCAATGGGGAGGAGCAGTGGTATATATTCCTATAGAAACCTCTTGGCTATGCAGTCAAGAGGTTTTTATAAGGCTAGGCATTTTCAATGGGGAGGTGCAGTGGCGAGAATCTATATTACAGTCACTCAGTGAGGTCACTAAGTGACTTCATGTATTCCGCTGCCCCTCCCACTGTCTCCCCCTCCCTGTATTAGTCATTTATATAGGAATCCATGTTTATTGTTGACAGACGATGTTCGTTCCTTCTTTCTGTTTCAATTGGAACGGTAATTAACTATATATACACTAAACAGGGATTCCTATATAAATGACTAATACAGGGAGGGGGAGACAGTGGTAGAGGACCAGTTTTTTTTTTTTTGGCTGGCCTTATGTAGTATAAGAAATAATTGCTACCTACACTGTAATATATATGGATTTACTTCACCTCTGAGTTCCTGCCCTCGTGCTTTTATATGTCATGGCATCTCCTCGGTGGCGTAATATCTTTATATTACACTGTAGGTAGCATTATCCTTTATATATGCCACTGCACCTCCCCTTTGAAAGTCCAGACAGAGCCTTATGTATTATATGATGATTGCCAACGCAGCTACAGATGGCGGCCAAGACCATACACTGGTCTAACATGACAGTTCACAGAGGTCTCGCCATGGACAACCAAAGTGGTTGAGTGCACATGCTCAGCATTATAGTTAGATTGTATGAGTGCTGCTACCATTGCTGTAGAGGTCAGCCTATAACCATAAGTCTCACACACTGCTTCCCAATGCTGCTGAAAATTCTTCTTAAGTCCTACGTAAAATAACAATTAAGGTTGTCTCTCTCGTATGAATAAACGTAAGGCTGGCTGCTATAACAGTTCATTTTTTAATTTGGCAGATTCAATCCTTTCCTTGCTAATCGATTTCTGGAAGTTAATCAAACTATTATTGGGCATGTGGGGCTATCCTGTAGAAAGTGTGCCTTGACTGTTTATTGATCACATTTATTTTTGAATGATCAACCGATATACACAGATATCTGTTGGTCGCCCCCAAAAATCTGCATGTTTGTACCAGCCTAATGCAATTCCAGTTTGTACGGCTCTATGCCTGGCTTATAGGTGGAGAGCTTCAAAGTCATTAAAAGCCAGTACATAAACTCAGTTTAAGTTATGTAAAAAACTTTAAAATATATTTTGTCAAAGTGCTAACACAAGATAAATGTCATACATTGGGATTGGATACTTAATCAACTTTTAGAAGCTCACCATCCCAGAGTTAAGAATTTATGTCCAAGATATTATTAAAGACTTAGGATTTACACATAGTAAGAATTTTAGCTGTGTTTGTATCTGTGTTTTTTAATGCGTGGATTTGTCTATTTCTAATGGCTTAGTACACCCATAGAAAGAAAGACAAGTTGCAGAGTAAATGGGATTATTTATACACGTCTCTTGTATTGTCTCTTGTGTGTTCAAATCAGACAGAGTAAGGTTTCTACACAGGTGTGATCGTGCGTGCCCACCGCGACACCACAATGTGTACGAACAGCCGATAATCAGCCCGCGTATAGGCACTTTATCAGCCGAAACAGCCACTCATTCGAAGATCCGCCGTTAATCAAGCAACTATCTCCGAACAAATGGCTGGTTCAGCCAATAAAGTGTCCATACACGGCCGATATCGGCCGAAACAGTCGGTATGCTTGTGCGTCGCGGGTCGGCACCCACGAGCCCGCTCATTTGTACGAACCTTTAGGCAAGCAGGGTCAAGAGGCAGGCAACTATAAGTCAGATAAGTAGGACGCAATTTGCTCCAACACAGTTTCCTTTTAACTACTTGATTTGCACATCATATGGACCTCCAAGATGGACAGCGAATTGCAGCAGTTATATATATATTCTTCCTTTAAGGTTGGAAGAAAAGAAGTTTCATCTTCAGGTTAGGAAAGGTTTCTTTACAGTGAGAACGGTGAAACTGTGGAACTGTCTTCCAGCAGATGTGGTAATGGCAAGTTTGGAATGGAATAGCTTTAAAAAAAGGCCTGGATAAGTTTCTAAAACTAAAAAATATTGAGAATTACTGGTATTAATACATATAGATCTGGTTGATCCAGGGATACTTTCCGATTGCCGTTTGGAGGAATTTTTTCCCCCTTTTTAGGAATCCATGTTTATTGTTGACAGACGATGTTCGTTCCTTCTTTCTGTTTCAATTGGAACGGTAATTAACTATATATACACTAAACAGGGATTCCTATATAAATGACTAATACAGGGAGGGGGAGACAGTGGTAGAGGACCAGTTTTTTTTTTTTTGGCTGGCCTTATGTAGTATAAGAAATAATATGCTACCTACACTGTAATATATATGGATTTACTTCACCTCTGAGTTCCTTGCCCTCGTGCTTTTATATGGTCATGGATCTCCTCGGTGGCGTAATATCTTTATATTACACTGTAGGTAGCATATTATCCTTTATATATGCCACTGCACCTCCCCTTTGAAAGTCCAGACCAGAGCCTTATGTATTATATGATGATTGCCAACGCAGCTACAGCATGGCGGCCAAGACCATACACTGGTCTAACATGACAGCTTCCACAGAGGTCTCGCCATGGACAACCAAAGTGGTTGAGTGCACATGCTCAGCATTATAGTTAGATGTATGAGTGCTGCTACCATTGCTGTAGAGGTCAGCCTATAACCATAAGTCTCACACACTGCTTCCCAATGCTGAAAATTCTTCTTAAGTCCGTAAAATAACAATTAAGGTTGTCTCTCTCGTATGAATAAACGTAAGGCTGGCTGCTATACACAGTTCATTTTTTAATTTGGCAGATTCAATCCTTTCCTTGCTAATCGATTTCTGGAAGTTAATCAAACTATTATTGGGCATGTGGGGCTATCCTTGTAGAAAGTGTGCCTTGACTGTTTATTGATCACATTTATTTTTGAATGATCAACCGATATACACAGATATCTGTTGGTCGCCCCCAAAAATCTGCATGTTTGTACCCAGCCTAATTGCAATTCCAGTTTGTACGGCTCTATGCCTGGCTTATAGGTGGAGAGCTTCAAAGTCATTAAAAGCCAGTACAATAACTCAGTTTAAGTTATGTAAAAAACTTTAAAATATATTTTGTCCATAATGTGCTAATCACAAGATAAATGTCATACATTGGGATTGGATACTTAAATCAAGCTTTTAGAAGCTCAACCATCCCAGAGTTAAGAATTTATGTCCAAGATATTATTAAAGACGTTAGGATTTACACCATAGTAAGATATTTTAGCTGTGTTTGTATCTGTGTTTTTTAATGCGTGGATTTGTCTATTTCTAATGGCTTAGTACACCCATAGAAAGAAAGACAAGTTGCAGAGTAAATGGGATTATTTATACACGTCTCTTGTATTGTCTCTTGTGTGTTCAAATCAGACAGAGTTAAGGTTTCTACACAGGTGTGATCGTGCGTGCCCACCCGCGACACACGATGTGTACGAACAGCCGATAATCAGCCCGCGTATAGGCACTTTATCAGCCGAAACAGCCACTCATTCGTAGATCCGCCCGTTAAATCAAGCAACTATCTCCGAACAAATGGCTGGTTCAGCCAATAAAGTGTCCATACACGGGCCGATTATCGGGCCGAAACAGTCGTTAGTATGCATTGTGCGTCGCGGGTCGGCACCCACGACCGCTCATTTGTACGAACCTTTAGGCAAGCAGGGTCAAGAGGCAGGCAACTATAAGTCAGATAAGTAGGACGCAATTTGCTCCAACACAGTTTCCTTTTAACTACTTGATTTGCACATCATATGGACCTCCAAGATGGACAGCGAATTGCAGCAGTTATATAAATGTATAGATATGGTTGTTTTAAAATGTATCCCAAATATGTACTTGTTTAGTATTTTTATGTTTTCTAATTTCTCTCCCTTTTTAGGATTAGATTAGATTAGACCAGTGCCCCTAAAGTCTGAGATATTTGCTTGTTTGTTATGTTTCCAAGTCTGGGCTATTGGGAATGTACAATACCTATTGGAGGATGAGAAGCAAAGATGGCAACTTCCATGGGACACCTTTAAAACCATGTATCTTCACTGTTATTGGGCTGATGTTACTCTGTGCTGGAGCATTATGCACTATGCACTTTAAAGCCCTGGGTTTTTTTCCACTCACAATGCCATGTATCCCTTAATACATAATATTGATTTATAATAATGTTAGAAGAGTTCCCAAGGTGAATCCCTACATAATCGGGAACCCAAAGCTATATTTTGTGCAAGCCTTCACTAGCATGTGCACACAAAAATCTACTGGAATCTAAACATTGTGCTTAAAACGTAATTTTGTATCTGTATAGATAATTTGTCTGTACACACAGCCGATAAAGAAATTTGATAAAACATTGAGTGAAGAATTAACTATGGGGCTTCTAGCAGGGACATTCCTTACTAGGAACCAGGAACTATGTGATCTAGCCTCAAATTGAAATTTCCTTAATGTTTGTACTTTCAAGCAATGTTTTCCTTTTTTTTTTTACTTTCAGTCAAGACCTCATTTGTTTTGTAGACTACCTTTTAATGTGGTTTATTTGTAACTGTAATATTATGTCACATACTATAAATCTAGCAATATAGCATTGCATTTCTAATATGCCTTAAAGAAACACAATGTATTTGTTTTAGATCTAATAAGTAGCATTTTCTATTGCATTAAACCAAATATGTTTCTTTGTAGCAGACATATATGTATCAAAATGGCATGTTCTGTCTTTAGTTATACATTATTTTAATACCGTGTGCCTGCAGAGGCTATTAATTTTAACAATGTGTTTCTGTGTGAATGCAAATGAACCAGGGTCTCTTTCATTTTTGTAGTTGTTTATTATCATCTTCAAAATGTAACATTGCAACTGCAATAAGTTAAAAATCAACTGCATGTGGAACATTTTGATACGGAACACATTTTTATAGTTGTTGTTGCAATATTGCTGTTCTGAATTTAAATCAAGAAATGAATTAATCCAAACACCAACAAAAAAATTTCTTGCTTTCTAAAAAAGTACCATATTTGCTGGTCTATTAAGTCAACAAATTAAAGAAATCCTGCCATTCCTGTACCTTTATCCTGACTTTTGTATAACAGCATATGAAGTATAAGAAACATAAACTATTTTGTGTACCAATAAATAAAACTTGAACTCTTGATTCTTTGCCGATCTGTCCATGCTATAAAAGTAGACACATTGATGACTGTGAGTTTAACTACATCATCTCTTAGACTTGTATTCATGCAGGACGGGATTTGACTGTAAAGAATTCCGGATTGCTTGGCACTGTGTACTAGCTCTCATAAATTATATTCAAATTTGTTCAGAAGCTGCACAGATTTGAATTATGCACAGTCAATATATCACCTGAGCATATGCAAAGCTGAATAGCTATTTTTATGATTAGGAAGATATGATGATTCTTAATTGAAAGCAGACTTAGTATTTAAAATAAGGGTAGTAATGAGTTTTGGCTTTCATTAATATTTACAGATAGATGGATTGATAGATATATAGCTTAAAAAATAAATTCAGAATTTTTATATTTACAGACTTTCTATTTGTAGATTATGTATATGTAAAGGAGAACCCATTTCCCCCATTAAAGAAGTCTTACAATTTAGCAGATTCGCTTTATACTGTTCCTGTGTTGCAGAATAAACACATTTTGATTTTGTTTGATTTCCACTCAGTGAGTCATCAATTTTTTTTGTACAATCGGTATCGCCATGGTCACATCACCAGGTGACATCCATTAGCTCCTTTAAATCACAACTATTATCTTACCTTTCTGAAAACCAGCACTATAATGATTATTAGCGGTCTGAGCACAGGTGTATCCCTCCCCCCACTTTTATCTGTAGATTATCCCTCCCACTTAGTATGGTATAGTATTTGAGGTTGAATAAAGCCATACATCCATCCAGTTCAACCTACTCCGCAATACCTGCATTTCCTGTCTAACTGTTGATCCAGAGGAAGGTGAAACAACCCCACCAGGATTATGAAGGGGAAAGTGGCAATCGGAAATTTCCCTGGATCAACTCTACTCTATGTATCAATACCAGTAACTTGCAACATTCCTTGTTTTCAGAAACTCATCGAGCTTCAAAACTATCCAATGAACCTGCCATAACAACGTCCACTGGAAGACAGTTCCATAGCTTTACCGTTCTCACAGTGAAAAACCCTTTCCGAACTTGAAGACTAAAAATCTTTTCTTCAAGTATTAAGGGATGTCCTCATGTCCTCTGACATGTTCTTTTGGAGAACAATGCCCCAGATAGTTTATTGTATGGCCCGTTAATGTATTTATACACATTAATCATATCCCCACGCAACCGCCTTTTCTCTAGTGTACATAATTGTAACTTATGCAATCTCTCTTCATATTCAAGTTCCCCTATCTCATCTGCCCCTTAGAAGCCCAATGTGACAATGTATCTAGGTTTTTAATGAACGACAACGTTTTGTGTCGTCGGCAAACACAGAAATCTTGATGACAAGACCCACATCCAAATCTTTAATAAACATGATAAATAGAAGTGGCCCTAACACAGAACCCTGTGGCAATTAGATTGTAAGCTCTCTGGGGCAGGGATCTCTTTCCTAATATGTCAAGGCACACCTCACTTATATATATATATATCCCTTATATTATATAAATAAATTTATATTTTTACAGAGATTGCATTGAGTTTTTAGGAGCAACTAACTAGGTGGGGGTATATAGCATTATTACACATAAAAAAGGTCCATATGTATGTGTGTAATTAGCACTATTTAATTAAAATCACCATAAGAAATAACACCGTACAAAGTATAGCACTACTACCTACTACTGAACTACAAAACAATTTATATACAATTAAACTTACTTTACTGGACACCCCTAAGTTTGAATGGAAAACTCAAAATCATAGGTTAAGACACACCTCCAGGATTTCTACAGGGTCTCCATGTAGACACTAAAAGGAAGTGGAATTTTACTTACATCCAATGAGAGGTTCTGATCTTCCACTGTTAGCAAATAAAAAAATTCTCTTAGGCACTGTCGATGAAAAGACAGGAAGTGTATGGAAGTTCCTGTATTACACCCAGTTCTGTGCTGTTTGTAAAACATGTGACAGTCTTAGCAAATTAGAACATTCTTCAGACTCTCACATTTACTCCCCCTCTCCATAGAAAGTAATGAGACAATCCAGTTCCTGTTTGCTAGACAGGAAGTGTCTGTTTATTATTAAATGACTTTGCATGTCTCTGAAACTACCCAGCATTCTTAGAGAAATGGGCAGTTTTTACCGCAATATTAATATATTAAACATGAGGCTGTCAGCTACCTTCAGTTATAAAAAATGCTCTACTTCATTTTATACCCTGTGGGGAGCTTTTAGCTCCTTTATCCAAACCTCTCCATAATTTGTCAAGCTAATCAGAAGCCTGTATTTCCTTACCCCATAGTGACTGTAAATCTGAAACTTGCTGTGGTAATTACCAATAAGTATGAATCTAGCATGTTATTCTGATCCTGTATAGGGTCTCAAGATATCCAATGGAGCTGTTCAGATTGAATTGCACATTGTGGCAGGATTTCCTGGATCTGTGTTCAGATCTGCAGGTTAGTACCATTTTGTCTGGATACATATAATACAAGTGTCCCAACTAAGCATCTGCTTTGTGTGAGAGCCCTGCCAGGACAGATGACTGTTGGTCACAGTAACAGTGACTACAGCCAGCAGCGCATGTGACAGACTGATGTGGTCCCATAGGGAACTTCATGATTGGCCGTGATTTACTAAGTGACCCATTTGTCTAATATGCACGACCGAACTTGGTCGCGGCTGGCTGCCCCACACATCACATATTTCCAGCCGACTAATCCGTGGCACTATTGGTTCATTACTGGTGTTTGCCCAGCCTTAAGGTGCGTACACACATGCGATCGCGGTTGCCAACACAATGTGTACGAACGGACGATAATCATGCCATGTATGGGCACTTTATTGGCTAAAATGGCCGTTCTGTCGATACACGGCATGAATATAGTCCGAAACGGCCGTTCGCACACGTCATGCGTCGGCACCGGCGATCGCATGTGTGCACGAACCTTTAGACTTTATAGATTATAACTGCCAGGTAGGTGGTATTTGGTGAGTGCAAATATGGTAAAGTTTATGACTCTAACAGGGAGATTCACCCAGAGGCACAAGCTCTCTGGGCAAATCTCCCATACGGGATTTACCAGAGGTAGTCTAATAGCTATGGATGTAAGGGAAGCGCAGATGAATCACTTGCACGTTCAAACCCTTGGGTAGGAAGCGCTAAAGCATGACCGTGGACTTTTAATGTCTGTATGTCAGGAAAATGTCTTTATTCCAGGATGTATAAAAACAAACAGGGAGATTCAATAAAAGTTCTTATCGTTAAAAATGGTGCTAATTTTGCCCCAACCAATCACATCTTATTTAGCATTTGAAAGCTAACATCTGATTGGTTTGGGCAAAATTAGCGCCATTTTAAACGATAAGAACATTTATTGAATAACCCTCTTTTTTTATAATGTACAGTGATGCGTACCCAAGTGGCACTATATAAATAAAATCATACTTACAGTAGAATTTTGATCATATTTTAGTAGAAATATGACCAATAATTGTTCAGGGGATACATTGTACTTTAGTACACAGCCATGAATCCCTCCTTTGCTGCCCCCATCCTTGAATAGGCACACATTTTCCAGCATAATTGATAAATTACCCCAAAATAGATTGTCTGGTTTATCAACTACTAGCAAGTTGATAAAAGTGATAGAATCTGCCCCAAAAAAGGAACTAAGTAGGTCAGCTTTAGGCTTTCGTAGCATCATTGCTTCTCGGATGTGCTCTGCATTTTTAATTTGCCCCAGACCCCTTATCAGAGTTGGCATGGTGAGCATATTTTCTGAAGCTTTAATGCCCCCTGGTCTATAAGAATTGCCATCCGCATTCTCCAATCTATAAAGTTAACTATACGTAACATATCTACTTGCACCTTTTTCCAAGGTAATACAGAGGTAAGGAAGATAGCTGTTCCGACAATGCTTTTTATTAACATTTCTTTCAGCAGGAGGAGACCATCAATCTACTTAACCACACTTTCCCTGCATCACCAGATCATGCCTGCAAACATTTTAGTGCCTAGAGACAGAGTGACAATGCGAAAATGGGGGTGAGACTCCCCCCAGGATTGAGGAAATATGTGGGGGGAAATTGGGGGAAAAGGTACTGGGACAGCTAAAATGTGTGCTTAGTAATTATTAAGAAATTGGGATAATATGCAAAGCTTTCAGTTGGAATTATTCCAGGGATATTACTGATTGCCACTTGGAGTCAGGAAGAATTTTTTCCCTCTTCGTGCAGGGGGGAAAGCCTCCCTCCCTCTTTAGCCTCCCTCTGGATCAACTGTTAGGCAGGAAATGTGGGTATTGCTAAGTAGGTTAGACTAGATGGTTTATTCCTCAAAAACTATACTATGTAATACTATGTCCAGCATTGAACATATAGTCCATCAATGGACTGTATAGAAACCTCCTTTAAGTCTTACCAATGTCATTTTAGTTAACATTCCTCACATATTCCTCACATATCTATAAATGCCTCACAAAGAAATAGGCTGAAATGGTGTAAAGTATGTCTAGTGCCTTAAGAACATAAGTATAAGCAGCCTTTTAACAGTTAAAGGGGAAGTTCCTTGTAAATACATATACTTTCAGAAAAAAGAGCAGTATTTTTTCATCCTAATGAACTTAATCTGCCAATTCAGCATTTTGTCTGTGTATAAATAAATGCAACCGAAATACTGACTTCCTGTTTGCAGGACCCCTAGTTGAGACTGTTATGGTTTTGCCCTTGACCCAGCACTTGGGTTGATTTAGTTGCTTAGTAGAGGTATGAGCATGTTTGACCCATCCAACAGCCAATCAGTTAAAATTAACGTTAGTAGCAATCCAAGGTGTACATTCTGGGAGGAACCTGAACCTGAAATGTCAGCTCACTAATGTTAAAAGCAGGAAAAAGCAAGGAATATAAATTCAATTAATTTTTCAAAATGGAAGAGAATATGTAGAATAACTACTTATGCATATATAAAATAATGATAATTTTCACTGAACTTTCTCATTAATAAATTTTATTAGAATAAAAAAAGTTAACTTTTCAAAAAGGTTTGCCCTTTTCTCTATCTAATATGTAGTGTTTATGATTTGTAGATTCACATTTACAATAGAAAATATAAACTATATAGATTGTTCTATAAATATATTATTTTGTTGTGTGACAATTCATTTTCAGAAAATCCCTTTACATTTACTGCAATGGTATTTATCCGAAATTGGATTTAGTCTGACCACATTTTCTAACCTACTGGCCAATAATCTTCTTCAGTCAGTTTTCACTAAAACTAATGGGGGTGTATTTGTCTTTTTCTAAGAGGCCAATAATAAACAAAATAACAATTTAAAAAATCACATATATACTTTATTTGACTTTTTTATGTATATCTTTAATCACTGGTGACTTGGCAGGAATCTTAATTTTCAATTTAAATTTATCTTTATTTTTAGTCTTAAAATCTATGTTAAAGGGCATGTCCACCCCCAAAACTATAATCCACCCCCCAGTAATGGCCCCACCATGTAGTGTAGTGTAATCCCCTACCCATCACCCAGCTCCATAGGGTTCTCCTGTAGACCCCCCCTAAAGTCCCAAAAACTGTCCACCAGGAGGCTAGCAGGGCTCTGCCTGCTACCTTGCCTCCGGTAGATATTTGTCATGCGTACTGCAGCCCTTCTCCCCCCTCCCTCTCCCTCCCGTTCCCATTCCCTCCCCCTAGCATAAAACCATTTTAATATGCTGCTCCCCCATGTATGTAGCCCCAACCGCATGTTAGTATTTTCAAAAAGCTCCCCAAACTCTTACTTACCTCTCCTCTTCTCCTCCGCTGCACTGAATGACCGGCAGCCGCGTCCGTGATTGGCTGCCGCTCAGCCAATCACAACGCGACTGCCGGTCCCGCCCCTCTGCTTGCATTCTCGCAAGCAGAGGGCCGGCAGTGCAGGCGAGGAACGAGGGGAGGTAAGTAAGAGTTTGGGGAGCTTTTGAAAATACTAATCATGCGGTTGGGGCTACCATACATGGGGGAGCAACATATCAAAAATCATTTTTAAGGGTGGACATGCCCTTAATACTAGCAATTATAAAACCATATTGGTCTCTATTAGGGGTCCTGCAAACAGGAAGTCAGTATTTCGGAATCATTTTTTTATACATAGACAAAATGATAAATGGGCAGGTTAAGGTTACTGCTTTTTTTCTTAGAAATATATGTATTTGCACTGAACTTCCCCTTTAAATTTGTTCGAAATAGTATGTCCACATCAGATATTTGCGTCAGTAAAGAAGTCATTCGGAATTGAGAAAGCCAGTCGGATGACTAGCGAAACGTCTTCAAGAACTGAACTTTAAGTCCAGTTGATCTAACTGAATACAACAGATACTGTCAGGGAGATGTAATAACAGTTCTTATTGTTAAAAATGGTGCTATTTTTGCTCCAACCAATCAGATCTTATTTAAAATTTGAAAGCCAACATCTGATTGGTTGGGGCAAACGTAGCACCATTTTTAACAATAAGAACTTTTATTACATCTCCCTGTGTATATCCAGGTTAGTGTTTGTTAACATTAATTACATTTACATTATATAGTGCTAACTACCTGCTTATTAGAAGAATTCTTGGAATTAGAGAATGTTCTGTGCAGTCTTTAAGATGGGAGAAACTCTCATATTTTCAGAGCCATAGAACATTGTATATGAGAGGGTAAAAAGAGAAGACATGACCAATGAACGTTCCAGAGGTGAGAACCTAGCAGTTTACTTATTGGGTTTATTGGAGGTGGTGGGTAGGGGTCTATAATTTCCCTTTAAATATAGACTTTGAAGGTAGTGTCACATTGAGTAATTGGACTGCCACAACAACCATACAGTATTGTTGGAAACCATATTGTTGTGTCAATATGTAGCCTTGAAAGAATAATTCTTTTTATAAATGCCGCCAGTACAAAACATAGGTTTTTGCAGCACTTTTAATTAACATCATTTACTACAGTGTTTCGGCCCCTTGTTTTTTACCCTTGTAAAATTGGAGCACACATCTTGTCATGAGACACCCATTTAAAGGAAGAGAAGATATTCTTATTTCATATAATAACGATAATTAGTAAAACATATGGCAACAAAATGAAACTTATCTTAGAGGAAAAGAGGATTTTGGTCTTGCCCACATGTTAATTAAAGTTTATCTGTTTTAACAGTAGCTTGGACTTTCTTAATGAAAAATGTTTTACTCTTGAGATATTGGATCATTTAGATAAGCTAATAGTTAATTTTTGTTTAGTAGAAGTGGGTGATAAGCAAATGCTAAATAAACCTGACAGGATGGTATTTGCAATTTCCCTTTAATCAACACATCAGATATTTTTGCGTTCCTACAGGAAGAATTCTATTAATTATTAATTACCAGTGACTCTTTTGTTGCTGTGCTCCAAATCCCACACAGCATGTAGCAGTGTAGCACTGAACAATTTGGCCTCTTAGAGGCTGTAAGTCATATATATTTGTAGAGATCTGTTTCTAATGTACACAAATATTTTCTGCAACATATTGATTATAGTCAAACAATGTCTGCAGTGATTTGTACACACTAGGGAAATGTCAGTTTTTTTGGTAAAAATAAAGTTTGTATATAGGATTGATTCACATTTTCCAGCCCTTTCATGTTTAATAGATTAGAAGTGCTCTTTGTATTTTGACACATATATGTCAATATTTCCCTTATATGTCTACATTTCACTTTAAATACAAATACATTTTTGTCAAGGCTTTGGGAAGAAATATGCTAAAATCTGAGCAGTCTGAAATGAAGTGGGATTTTAACTCTTATGGTTGTGTTCACTCTATCAATGTGTTGTAAGGCCAATCACTTTTTTTAAAAAAAGGTTGATAATTTGTCTCTTAGGCTATCCTAGAGCATTTTAGTTGTGTGTATGCCACTAAGTTGTATGTAATAAAGATTGGCTTTTAATTCGCTTAACAGACTAACTTCATACTTGTTCTTCATACTTGTTCTCATTTATCCAGGTCACGGTATATCTGTTGTATTCAGTTAGATCAACTGGACTTGAAGTTTAGTTCTTGAAGACCTTTCACTAGTCATCCAACTGGCTTTCTCGATTCAGAATGACTTGTACAAGAATCTGTTGGCAATTATGTACCTTGGTAAGTCCTAATTAGCATATGACAGCCACAATGCAATCACACCTTGCATTCAGAGGGTCCTTGAGGGCTAGGCTACACTGCTGCGTTTTCAGGTGCGATGCGATTTGCGTTCCGCATTTTAAATCGCAATTGCATGCGTTTTCCAATACTTAATGGAAAAATGCAAACACAATGAAATCGAACATGAAATCACATGCGATTCCGTGTGCATTGCAGTGTGGCTGTGCCCTAACACCTGGCGGTCATATGCTAATTGGGACTTTCCAGGGTACATAATTGCCACAGATTCTTGTACAAGTCATTCCGAATTGAGAAAGCCAGTCGGATGACTAGCGAAACGTCTTCAAGAACTAAACTTCAAGTCCAGTTGATCTAACTGAATACAACAGATACTAACTTCATACCTACCGAAGGAGCAGCATCCAGGTGATAATTTGTGTCTCAATCAAAATATCGGCAATGATACTGCTGATATTTCCTTGTTACCAAACCTGTTGTCCATTGTAGACTGCAGAAGCATTTTAACAATTAGTCCATTCACTCAGACCCAATTTTTTTACCAAAAATTTGGTCAGAAGTGATTGGTCAGGTATCAGGTATGAATTGCGCTATTTAGTGAGTAAAGTCAAACTCTTAGAAAAGCCATGCCTTAGAGTTTTATGTCCTGTATTAGAATTTTGGTTTATTGTTGAATATTAAGAGTTTCTTTATATACAATAAGGAGTGTATTATTGTCTGTTTGAGTCTACATATGATGTGTGTGTGTTTATAAATGTCACCAAATAAGCTCTTTTTCTCATGAACTTAGAGACCACATTTTTTGCTTCCAACTGAAGCCTGTAGCTAAGCTGGCATTATCATGCATGAAGGTAAAAGGTCATAACATCAAAAAAGATTTGCATCAAATACAAAGCATAATAACTACTTTTAAAATGTTGCTGTACATATATGACACAGATAGGGCACTTAATCATGTAGTAAATTATTATGATAACCCTAAAGTTGCCATTTAAGTAGGGAAAAGCCTTTTACAGTATCTATCTTTTTCAGATAGCTTTAGAATTTAGTAAAATGTCTTGCAACATTTTATAGAATAACACATTTGCTTTTAAGGGCACTTTTAAAGAGAACCTAATGGTTTACCACAATTGTATATGCTCACCCATGTCATGGTGTAACAGCTGCAAAACAACTATTAAATTGCTTGCTCTGGCTAGACACCTGCGCAGCCATGGAAAAGGGGTTAGGGTCACGCTAACTGGTATTAATTTGGTTATCCCGATTTTACCGCTGAGGCCCAGTGGTGAATTAGGCCATTTTATATTTTATACAAAGCTTTGCCGCCTTAATTTGTAAGCACACTGTTGTCCTGTTAATAAGCATGTGCATAAAGTGGCAACATTTCCTAATTTTACTCCAGTATATACTAGTTCTAAACACTCAATACGAGGCTTTTAGACTATCATAGCAAAACGTTTGTTTCGCTTGTGAGGTGCTTACAAAGCTCATTAGCTAACAAACAAAAGAAATATGACAACTGATAATATTTTAACGTGGAAAGGAGCACACTACAGAATATGTTTTCAATTCATTAACTGTAATTTCTTTTTGTGTAAAATCTGACGAACCAATATGAAGCTACATTCACAAAAAAATTAGCAAAAAAAGTTCTGACCCAGAACTTGGCAAAAAAATTCAACATTTCTGTCATTTTCCCGATGAGGTGAAAAAATAAAGTTAGTTTCTTTCCTTTGTTCTTTTCTTTGTTCCTCAGCGCCTTAATTCCATTTATTTTATAATGTTAAGAGATAAAAATACCTTAACATAATGTCAAACAGAGGGCAAAGATAAATACAGTAATTATTTCCATTCAAAGAAAATGTGTTTTCCAAGTGAATGACAAAACGGTTTCTGATCTACCTGTTACTGCTAAATGTCTGACCTAACATCATATATTACAACGTGACCATTTATATTAAGCACAACTAGGAACGTAATATTCTGTAAGCTTTAATCCATTCACATTAGGCCCTGCTTCAAAATGTTTTTAATCACTTTATTTCCCACATACAACCTATCAGAATGTCTTTATGATTGTGAGGGAAACTGGAGTTACCTGTGAGAAATCTCACACAAGCACGGGAGGTGCTGCGGATAAGTTCTCTCCTCTCTCCTATTACAGTAAGTTAAGAATGGGAGTTAAGACATAGCTAGTTTGCCTCCCATTATTCACTTAATGCTTAAAAGGCAAAGATAGATCTCGCACCTTCCTCTCGTGTTTTTTAAGAAGAGGAGGCTGTCAAGATTGCCTGTGTCTCGGCAGCCTCCTCACGCAATTTCTGGGATGCTGCTTTGCAAATCTCATGGGGGTGGTCCTGACATAGGAGTTACCCCGGAGAACAAAAACCGCAACCTTCAAGCACTGAAGGTAGGGTATGGGAGGGTGACAGCTAAAAATAAACACCACTACTTTTTTAGTGAAAGCCACTAACATCAAGTTGTTTTTACAGTGTACATATCCTTTAAGAATAATTAATTGTCCCCATTCTGGAAGAGTAAGCTGGCCCCTCCCTCCAAGTAGTCAATCAAGGCTGTGACAACTGACATGACAGACAATGATTGATTGCTGTTTTACCTGCTGCCTCCTCTACACATGCTCAAGTTTATATTAAGCTCATTGAGCAGAGAGAAGAGGCAGATACCTTTGTCAGAAAGTAATATAACTTAAATATCTGTAGAATTTAAATATCTGGCTTCAAATGCATGTAATAAGCAATTTAAAATAGCATTTGGGGGTTGCGGGCAGATAACTGACAAGTAACCATTTTTTGTCGGGGGGGTTTAAGGGTGGACATGCCGTTTAAGGTAAATCATTTGCTGCCCTGGTAGTTTTGTGGATTTAGCTTTCCTTTGGAATAATTACACTGTTTGCTATTACATATCTGGATGTGTAATGCAGTAGGCATACTGTGCAATTTAAGAAGAATGCTAAACACCATGCTTCTTCTTGGTACAGACAACTTTAGTCTCTATGCACATTGGGTTTGCAAATGCATTGTGGACCAACAGTGTTGCATACTAACTGCAATTCCAGATAACAGATGTGTGATAAGAGCACAATATGAGAATTAAAAAAAATAAATAACTTGCCCTTTAACTTTAATACCGAGAATGATTGAACATAGTTCTTTTTTTCTACTGTAAAAACAACTGAACTAAGACAGATGGTGTGTGAAGCTTTTTTATGAATCTTTTGAACTGGTGTATAGGATTTTTCATAATTAGAATATAATTTTATATTGATCGAGAGTGGGAGTATTGCAATAAATTGTAGGGAGCAAATGAAATGCCCTTATCTAAAGCAACGCTCTGTTTTCAGGTCATCCACCCCAGCATATAACATATGTCTTATATTTTATGTGCCATTAAAATAGTATATTATGGATAAAACCAATTGCATCTGCCATATATTACGGATTACCATGCAGCCTCTCTCCAAAAAACACTGTATATGAAGCAGGGAGGGGCCCCATCATTCATAGGCCCCGGGATGGTTTCTGTGGGTTTGAACATTGTTCAGCCTACCATGTGACTAACAGGTTCCAAATGTTTGGGTGTAATGTAATAGCAAAGGTTAATCTAAAAAAACTGTTTTATTTTTACAAAACCCAGGAATGTCCGGAGCTTGCATTTGCCTTTATAGTTTTTTTTTTTAGACATGTTAGAGCAGTGGTGGTGAACCTGTGGCACTAAGAGCACTTTCTGTGAGCACTCATGTACAATGGAGCTCACCAGAGTTTGTTACCAGAAAGCCAGAGAGATACGGCCTAGTGTTTTTCCATTTCTGCGATCCAGAGCCTGAGAAAGTGTAGCAGCAGTAAGTGTGAAACTGCTGTGCATGAGCTCTCTGCCCCATGGCATGTCAAATCACTCCATTTAATGTACTGCTGTATCTATCTGCTCTGCATAGTTTGATGTGGACTGGGGCTGTTCTTACTGGCTGAATAAACTACTGCTGCCAATCACTGTTTTGGATCTCAAACTCTTAAATCTATTATAATCTAATCAATTCTATCTACTTTAGTAAAAAAGTAAAACCTCAGTATTCAGTATAAATTAGTGTTGGCACTATGCAATAAATAAGTGTGTTTTGAGTTGCAGTTTCGGCACTTGGTCACAAAAAGGTTGGCCACCACGGTGTTAGAGCAATTATTTAGGCTTTTTTTCATTTTTTTCACTTATAAGAGGTAAAAAATGTTGCCTGTGCTGTTAATCTGCAGTAATCAATCACATGATATAACTTATTTTCTAGCAGTAGAAGACTGGTTATAAGTTATTGTATGATTGGTTGCTGCAAATTAACAGCATGGACAAATATTTGTCCTTTTTATTAAATAAACCTGACGTCACTTTCTGATGTTAACTCCAATTTTTCATATAGAGGCAACAGTTAGTCCTATAAAAAGTAAACAATACTGTTGTGGCAATATGGGTGATAGCTGATCCTTTTTATTTCCAGGCATCCCTATTGCAGACACAAAATCCCGAGTCCAACAGTCAGGGCTGAAATACCGCCCAGAGATCGTCCCTGGCAGCCCCGCCTAGTTACGCCCACTCCCTGCCCAGTTACTCCCCTAACTCCACCTCTGACTGCTGCCATTTTGCCTTTGCCATGCCCCACCCACCCTACTGCCACAGCCCTGCCCACTCCCGCTTGGGGGTGGCCAAGATTAGTTAACTCTGTTCCAGATACATCAGACACTCACCGAATGTGTCAAAATCAATGATATGCCATTTTTTTCAAATCTGATGTACATCTTTTAGTAAAAACTAGTCTTTTAGTTAAAAAAATTCACTTTCCATTTATTATATTACAGAGACCAAAGCCACTTTATTTTGAGCATTAGAAATATCAATCATTACATACCAGAGGGGCGATTTGCCCAGGAGCGCAGCCGTCGCAAACCTATTTACCAGAGGCTGCACGGCATAAGTATTTAACGCCACTAATAGCTGGAGTTAAATACTTACATCAGGGTGAGATTCACCCAGAGCCGTGCAGCCTCTGGTAAATCCCATACGGGAGATTTGCCCAGAGCAGTTGCAATAAAATGGCAATAAAATGAATTTGGAAGTTTACTTTCCTTTGAATTAATAAGATTTAACATGGATTATTTTTTAAATTATATGAACTGTGATAAAGATCTTGCTTTTAGATAAAAGAAAACTTGCTAATAATGATCTGTGTAGAAACCAATTTAAGTATATCTGTGGTTTCCTAGGTCAAAATAGTTGCTGGAATAATATTTTCTAATTATGCTTTGAAACAAATGTTACTAGGCTTTCAGGATCTTTGAGCATTTATTTTAATTGAATTTCCGTTTAATGGCAGCTTTTTTTTTTTTTTTTTATATATATAAACAGTAACTATTTACCATGACAACAATTGTTACAGTCAATACAGTTATATGTTTTAGCTCAGGTATTGCTAGTAAATTCATATGTTCAACCATGAAATGTTGGCATTAAAGCTTTCCTTACATTTGTTTATTTATTCCAAACGTTCCGGCTGAGTTGTTTGTCCTATGTAAGACATCAATTTAATCGTTTTTTTTGTTAAACTTACTTTAAGTAAGTTTTAGCAAAAGTTCGCTAAAAAATAATAAAAGAAGAAAAAAAAAGGCTAAGAGTTAGGCCTTGCAGACTGGGGTTACCTTGACATTGTTAGAAGGCTTTTGGGGTGAGTAATCCAGATCCTATTTAGTACATACAAGGATCTAAATAGAGCTATTTTCAACTGAACTTTTTTTTATTTGTGGACTGTAAGACCCAGTGGGGTTTTGGTTATACTAATGTATATTGGTTTAGTAACATTGTGTTCTATTATATGTATAGATGCTTTGATTAGTTATATATATTTTAATAGTTTATTTTTCTATCTAATTGTGCCAGAATTAAGGGCCCATTCTGGAGGATATTGGGAAGTGGGCACACAATAACACTTATTGTTTTATCCAAAGGGGAAAAAAAGGTTGAGTTAGGACCTTGCAGACTGGGGTTACCTTGATGTGGTGAATAATAAAACTCCTTTGTTTATACTGTGTGCAAGATAACATGATGTGCATTAATATCTTTACTTTGTGAGCACACACTACACAGAAAATCTTCTGGTTAGGAAAAAAGTCATGTTAGTACTTTTGCACAAGGAAAAACAAAACCTCCACAAGCAAAAGTGGTCAATGTTTAGTATCTAAACAAGTGCGGAAGAGGTATGATCTAGGATGGTGCTGAACTTAAATACTCCAAGGTAAGGCTTGACACCCAACCTGTATTTTTCTGGCTAGTAATTTTGTGCTGGCACCAGTGGAAAATTATACCAAAATAGCAGCTGGGATTCTATATTCCAATTAGGCTGATGTCCCACACCAAGCCTCTTAAGGTAGACATCATATGTTGCACTGTAGTTCAGTAACAGTAGAGAGTTTAATATGTGAGTAAGAATATTTTAACATTAAAACAAGCTAAGAACACATACAATATAAAAATGCCTTGAGTATGGTTATATTTTATGGCTACTTTTAATGCTTCTAAACAGTTTTCACAGTTTCAGAAATACCGAGAGGACTTTTTGCAAAATTTGTGCTGTTTTATAAATTGTGGTAATGGCAATTGTATCAATAAAATGCAATAAGGTAATGCCATAACATATTTTATATATATACCCCTGAAACATTTACTGTCGTACATTTACTGCCATACATATAACTGACTCCCACGCTAATTCTTAGTACATCACAGCAAGTGGGTTGGTGCAGGATTTAAATAAGAATAAGTGATTTTGTCTCTTTATGGTACATTAACCCTGATGAGTTTTAGGGATGATGTCTTTAAGAACTATTTTCTCTCCAGTGAAAATCTATAATGCCACGTACAAACTTAAATCTCATTATATATATACTAGCAAATTGTGCCCGTTGGTGCACAATGGAAATTATGTGTGTATGTTTTGCTATTTGTGGGTATAGAATCTTTACACAGGTATATTTTAAACTGTTACTCAGACAGTCACCAGCTTCTAGAGGAACCAAATAGGATAATCCTGCAGGTCTGAGAGTAGACCCAGGCAATCCTGCTACACTGTGTGGTTGAAACTAAACATGCTAGGTTAATACTTATTAGTATTTATCATGGCAAGTGGTGATGGTACCTCATATATTATAACAGAAGGTACCTCACATCATCAAGCTATTGTAATAGCATTCCCCTAATAATCTAATGTATAAACAATCATTTCTTATTCCCAGTTTACCTAAAGAAATGGATTTATCCTTTATATACTCTTATACAGATCTAATTGAAATAAAGTTGCTTCAGAGCAATTTTTAATAACTGCTAACTGCTTTTTATTTCGGTATTACAGTAAATCCTTGGTACACCTGCCTGGCTTTACCACTAAGCAAAAGGCTAAGGACTTGCAAGCGAGCACCTTTATCCCAAACATTAATAGTGGCTGCCAATTCAAATTTTTCTAGCCAATCAGTCCACTCCCTAGTTACCCCATCAAATGGATCAGATTTAAAAATAGGTTTGGCAATTGGGCCTGGTAGAGCTACGGAGTGTAATTGGGGAATTTCATCTGCAGGTACCAGGACAGGAGGATTTAAATCAATACTATCAGTAGCAGCCTCCATAGCTTAATACAGAGAACAAATACCATATATACTCGAGTATAAGTCGAATTTTTCAGGCTTTAAAATTAGCCTGAAAACCTAACCTCGACTTATACTCGAGTCAAGTCCTAATTTAGCTGCAAATTCTGCAATTACAGATAGTAACCAGTAGGTGGCGCTGTGTTAACCTGCATAGAAAGTTACAGGAGCTGATCTGCCTTTACACTTCCTGCTTCCTGTATTCTGGCTGCTGGACTCACTCAGCACTGTCACTGGAATCTGTAAATCTGAAGGGTCTCCTCAGTTTGGGGCAAAAAACAGCTACTAGTACAGTGCAAAGGACAGCTTGAAAGTACAACACTCAGGTGACATTTTTAACTATTGGGGTCAGAGAGTCCTTTACTATATGGGGGTCAGAGTTACCTTTACTATATGGGGGTCAGAGTTCCCTTTACTATATAGGGGTCAGAGGGCCCTTTACTATATGGGGTTCAGGAGAATTGTAGATGATGGTAAGCTTAATTGAAAGTTTACTGAACCTTGCCACTCCACATGTTTAGAAACTGAAACTCGCAACAACAAAGCATGCTGGGAGTTGTAGTTTCCAAACATGTGGAGTGCCAAAGAATTGGAGGTTACTGGTACTGGATTTGGCTATTACTGTATGGGATTCATGTATGGGAATTCAGCTGTCCATTTAAAGGGCAACTAAAGCCTAAAAACAACACAGAATCAGAAGGCAGTAGTGGTGATAATTTCTACCCTCGACTTATACTCGAGTCAATCAGTTTTTACAAGTTTTTCAGGTAAAAATAGGTACCTCGACTTATACTCGGATCGACTTATACTCGAGTATATACGGTATACAAAGAAAACAGGGAGAATAATTGGTATTACCAGCACCGCTGCCACCAATTTGTACCAGATCACTGCTTAATGGAAGGATTATGGGTAGCATGGCACACAGTGGGTTACTCTGGTGGTCTTGCACAAAGCAGACAGTGCACACAAGCAGGTTCCCCACATAACATGTGTAGTAATCAGGGATGTCCCTGTCTATGGTGCACCACTTTGAATATTGACCAGGCCTGTATATTGTGTATACTTGTAAGTTGGTGTACACTTATCTGTTATCTCAGAGTTTGTATCCAATAAGGTAAATTATCTGTCCAATAATCTGTCCTCCCAACAGGTGGTAACAGGGTCTTATACACAGGATCTTGTGTTGCAGTCAATATCCCTCCAAAGCACACACCACAATCTACTTTCACTTTCTGTCCTCCTAGCCATAGAGAACAGGGATGTCTTGCCTTTTATTACTCACTGACACCACCTGCAGGCTGGAGATGGTATATAAGGAGCCTTGGTGTATATGTCCATTACAATACACATCACATCCTGTGTAGCAGACAGAAACTTTTTTTTTTACACTTCCTTTCACATGGAGCAGACACAGGGGTGTGGTTTTGACCATTCCATTTTGAAATAGGGATCTCAGCTCTGTAAGTAAGTTTATGTATTTTGTATATTTTTTGTTGTACCTAATATAAGTCAGTGCTATTCTTTATATACATTTACTAATGGCCATTTAAATGGTAATAGTGAGATAGTACACACATACATATACACCTTTCCTATATGTAATATCCATACCCCCCACCTTATTGATATCTCCTAAAAACCCAATGCAATCTCCTTGAAATAAATATATTTATATAATATAAGGGATATATACACATATATATATATATATATATATATATATATCAGTCAGTAGCAGGCACACATCTTCAACGACTTACAGCTGCTCTGGTGCTCCTGATAATCAACATACAAAGAAAAAAGAAGGGTTCAGTGCACACACAGGTCTTTCCAATCATATAAAGTGCTTTTTTCCACAAAAAATAAATGCATATTGGCAATGTTTCGGTCCCATGCCTAGGATCTTTCTCAAGCCACCTTTCTCAGGGTCGTAGGTGTGGGACCGAAATGTTGCCAATATGCTTACATATACATTGGTGAAACCACCCAAATGGTGAAGTCCCACATCTCAGCACAGGCCGAGCTTACGTCTTGAGAATACATTATATAAATGTGCAAACCAAGTTTAACCCCCATATGGGTTTCAAAAAAAATATTGGGACGACATACAATCTCAATCAATATAAAGTAAACAATATAATTAACTTGGACTAAGATACTGGAATATTTTAGGGGAAGTTCAGTACAAATACATATACTTTTCAGAAAAAAGAGCAGTATTTTTTCATCCCAATGACCTTAATCTGCCAATTCAGAATTTTGTCTGTGAATAAATAAATGCAACCGAAATACTGACTTCCTGTTTGCAGGACTCCTATTAGGGACCGTTACGGTCTTGCCCTTGACCCAGCGCCTGGGTTGATTCAGTTGCTCAGTAGAGATCTGAGCATGTTTGACCCATCCAACAGCCAATCAGTAGAAATTACTGTTAGGGTCATTCCAAGGATGTGGTGCATCCTGGGAAGAAGAAGGACCATTAGAACCTGAAATGTCAGCTCACTAATGTCAACAGCAGGGAAGAGCAAAGGGTATGAAATCAACTGATTTTTCAAAATGGAAGAGAATAAGAAGAATAACTAAGAAGGCATTACCCAAACTAACAATTTAACAAACATGGATCTTTTCTACTGAACTGTCCCTTTAATAATAGTTTCCAATACAACCCAAAAATAAATAAATACACAAAGGTAAAATAAATATAACTATAAACATCAATAGATAAATCCTTGAGTGATATATTCATAGAGTTCATAAATTCTCTGTAAATCCCAATATTATTGTGATAATGTGCTGAATAAAGTCCAATGGTTTAATAACCAACCCTACAAAAATACAATACATATATGCTAGGATCCTTGGATAGTATACCCAGGGAATGCACTCTAATGACAGTGTGTTAGGAAGCATTGATTAAAAAGCATCAAAAAACATCCTCCAATTGAGTTCCTTATGGATCTATTGGAAATGATTCTGTGTAAAAACTATTTTTGATTTGGACAAAAGATGTTCCATCAAGTGTGCGGCACAGCCATGGGCACTAATTTTGGGCCATCACTTGCTAACTTATATATGGAGGCTTTTGAGGAGACAAATATATAGCCTAAGTTCACAGACAAACTTATCCTATATAAACATTACATACAATAGACTATTTATTATATGGGCAGGCCCTGGTGAACAATGTACAGTGTTTAAGAACTTCAATGGTTTAAATACCCCTATCCAATTTACAATGAATTACCATGCTTCCAGCATAGTTTTTTTGAATCTTAGGATTATAAAAAAAACAGGGGGATTTCCCACTTCTCTATATTCCAAACCAACAGACTACAATAACACCCTACATGCACCTAGCCACCACCCGGAATCCCAGAAGCGGGGGATTCTCTTTTCTCAATTCCTCAGAGTATTCCGAAATAACCAAAATGCAGTGAATCCTTATGCACACTAACTCTCCGTGGGTACTGACTACGAAATAAAATCCCGCTACCAAGGGAAATATAGCATAATATCAAACAAAGGAGATGTAGTCTCACTCCAGAAAGTGAATTGGTGCTTTAAAAAACAAACATCAAAGTTACAACGTTTCGGGGGAAGGTGTCCCCTTCTTCAGGTGAAAAAGGGGGGACTTTCCCCCGCAACTACATCTCCTTTGTTTGATATTCCAAAATAACACAGACGGGGTGTGTACTTCTGCTTTTTGACACATCACTTTATCAGAAGCTAGGTACCTAATAGTGGGGTCCTCCCTCGAAACGCGTTAAGCAGTAACCCTGGGTGGGGTGTTTGTTTTGTTTATATGGATTTCCAGTAAAATACAAACTGCATATTAAAATTAAGACTTTTTTTTGCCTGTACGACTTTGTCACTAAGTTGTATATTTCAATATTTCATGTTGACTTATAATTTTAGGATTTGTCAACATGATATATGTGTTTATAGTGTACAGTGTGTACCAGTGCCAGGGGAGAGCAGAGAGGGCATTTTACTCTGGCCTCACAAGACATTTTTTTCACCTGCAATCCAAATTTTCAATAATTAGATATTTCATTCATGTTTGAGTTATGAGTTTTATATATTTTCAAAAAATAATTAATTATGTTGATTTAATAGCGAATCTTTGTTTAATTAAACATATCATCATAAAATGCAATCATAAAATAAATTTGCATTTAAGCTTAGACTTCTACATTTTAGAGGTTTTTCTGAAGAGCCATAGGACCAATCTTAATTGTTTGAATTCAGAAAGCCGTATAAATTATATTGAATTGATGCCTTAAAATTTTGTTGTTGTTGTTGTACAAAAACTAACTATATGCCAGACTCTGGATAGAGACTAAAAACTGGCCCCTACCTGGAAAACATCAAAAACCCTAAAGAGAGACAAGTCCTGGGTCTCTACAGACTTATTACCCACAGCCTAGAAATTGAATCTGTCTGACAAAGACAAACATATTAAGCAAGATAGAACCGACTGTGCCAGCACTGTGACCTGGGAACCTTTGAAGATGATACCCACTTCTTTCTACACTGCCCCAAATACAAAGCAATACGGGACCCCCCTTTCAAGATGCTGTCGGACTTTACCCAGACTTCAACTGCTTAACCCATAGTTTGATTCAGTTATAAAGCAATAAACAAATTTTCGTTTTGGGGGTAGACATTCCCTTTAAATAGTAATTATAATAGTTGGGTTAGAATTGGGATTTGCCCCCTAGTAAATAAAACATATGGTAATATAACAAGAAATTAATACTTTCCACCTTTTTTATTCAATAAAAATTTTTTTGAGTTTTATTTTAAACCTTAGCAAACATATGCAGCACTATATTTTATTGTGATGCTCCTATACAATGATATTTAGGATATTGGTATAACCAGTCTGAAGTTTGAGAGTTGCAGTGTGATATAAATAGTGGAGTCTTATACCAATCGTAGAGATTTTGTATGACTTTTCTTATGCAATTATACTGTATTAGCCAAGCATTTTAGAGTATGTTGGAATATAGTTACCCATTGGGTGTCCTCTAGGACATGTTGGCATCTCTTTTCCCATTTGAAAACTGGCTTTATTTTAATGCTTGTCATGACATAGCATTTTATATGGACCGGAAATCCTACCACCCTGATGTGGAATTTGTAGCATCAGTTCCAGCTTTGTAGGGATATTCTCCCCATTTAAAGGAGCAGGGATAATGCATAATGTCTGACTTGTGTAGATTGATACCAATCAGTGGGATTCAATTTGAATTTGGTCTGCCACCCAAGAGAGGAAAACTACAGTTTGTTCTCTAATATCGCTGAGTCTGTTTAAACCTTTGTCCTGCCAATTTTTAACACATGTGTGATCCATATTTGGTGGAAAGCTAGGGGTATAGAAAATAAGTGTTAAAGGGGAAGCAGAAAAAATAAGTCACGACTTATGTACTGGGAGTTAGGGCTCGTTTACACTAGAAACTGACAGAAACTGACAGTAACGCACCGCATGTGTTTGTCAGTTTGTATCCATTTTTTCATCCATTTGTATTCATTTTTTAACAATGTGTATTCCATAGATTTCTATAGAAAATGCATGAAAAAACAGACAGGAATGCTGCATGCAGTGCGTTTTTTAAATGGACTGGAACGGACGAATTATAACGCAGCAGGTGTGAACAATATTATGAAATCCTATGGGGTTTTACTGTCTGTCCATTTTTTAAACGCACCTGCGTCTGAAAAACGGATACAAACTGATGTAGTGCGAACGAGCCCTAAGGAATTCATTTTCTAGTGAGACCCAGCCTGTTGTTTCTGCTCCATTTATCCATTGAGTTGGTTGACCTAATCTGGCTGCTTTGTAGTAGTTCTCACTAGTTTTTATAAAATGTCACTTAATATTTCAAGATTAAAAGTTAGTCATTTGTACATGATAAAGAAAGAAGTTACTAAACATTTCAGATGCATTCAGCGGGAGATGGTTAAAAGTCAAGTATATATCATAAACACTTTGCATAATACGTGTAAATATAAATAACCAAATGACAACATGTTCTTAGTAATTCATATTCGTACCAATATAAATGGGGTCCAGCATGGCAGAGTCAGGAAAATAGACAGACAGCAAGGTAATGGAGAAAGAGTACAAAACATCCATGTGAAAATGACAGAGAAGTAAAACAGAACATTTAATCAGTATAAGGAAAGCAGATGGAAATGCATAAAACTTTAAAGGACTAATGAAATGTTATGCAGTTAGAGCAATGTCTGGAAATAGCACTTAAAAAAAATATCACTCAAGTACAAATGACAACTTGTGAAGATTTCTAGATTAATTTATTAGCTATGTATAGTGCAACATAGGCAGAGGTTGAGATTTTTTTCCACATTAAAAAGAAAACTAAAGCTAAAATGGAAAAGTGTCTGATGTTGATTCTGTATTGCAACTTTCACCTCTTAAAGGTCATGTCCACCCCCCAAACTAAAAATTCACCAACTACTGGCCCTACTGTACAATTAAAAAAAATCCTTACTTTACATCCCTGCTCCTTATGGTTCTCCTGTAGTGCCTCTTCAAAGTCCAGGAAACTGTAGGGTAGGAGCTTTCTTCCTGTCCAAAAGGTTCCTGCCTCTGTTGTGTCCTCTCAGTTGCTGCTGGCATGCGCAGTGGAGACATTCCCCCCCCCTCCCTCTCAATCTCTCCCTGGCTGCTACTCCTGTAGCGTGAATTCCCTTTGGTATATTGCAGGCCTTACCCTCCCACCCCCAAACGCTATATTCTGACTTTAAAAATCAATTCCTATCTCTGCTTACAGCTCATTGTTCCTCTCAGCCAATCACAGCCACCGCTGTCGGTCCGGCTCCCTGCTTGTAGTTCTGGCAGGCAGAAGAGCCGGACCAGAACGGCGATGGAACGAGGAGCTGTAAGTAGAGAAGGGAATTGATTTTTTAAGTCTGAATATAGCAGTTGGGGGTGGTGGGGCATGGCCTACAATATACAAAAAGTTTATAATGAGGGTGGACTCACCGAAAATAACATGTGTTCCGGGTGCTTCCACCCCAGACCCGACGCAAGAGGTTTCAAAAGGATAACTCAAAGTACTCACATGAGTACTTAATCATAGACACTCGTGTGAGTATGAAATGCGTCAGGCGTTTTTTCTTTTTATGTATAGACTAGCATAAGTGTGCCTGTTGACGCACAGTGGGAAATATGTGGGTGTATGTTTAGCTATATGTGGATATAGATGATATAAAATCTTTATACACACTGCTATAAAATGTAACGATTTGTACAAAACAAATAAAGGCAAAATGTTAAAAATAAAAGAAATCCTATAAAATCTTGGTTCTATTAGTGTCACATCCCCTAAATAAATATTTTACACAATATACAGAGGTAGAAGGGAACCTATTGGGTTTACTCCAATAGGTATTAGAGGGGACATACACACATCTTTTGGATTGTACTGGAAGTGTTAGTGCTTTAGAAATACATGTTAAATATACATAAAGTGCAGCCTAACATCTACATAAACCAGCCATTATCCATCTTATATTTGTTGTATAACACTCACATTTTTCTGTTTTGTTTATTGATTTGTTTTGATAAATCTATACAGTACAGGAAGATATTTAAATCCAGGGTTTTGAGAGATGGGCGAAACTGCTAAAATCCGTTCTGCCTATGGACCTGGAAAATGGTCTGGGAACGTACATACATCCAGAAGTTTAAAAAAAATAAACTGATTTACTAACCAATCAGATTCTTTCTGAAAGAATCTAATTGTAACCAATTGTATTTGGAAAAGAATCTGATTGGTATACTAACCAAACAGAATCTTTCTTAAAGAATCTAAATGTAACAAATTCTGTTTAGAAAATAATCTGATTGGTTAGTATACCAATAAGATTCTTTTTGAAAAAATCTGATTGTATCCAATCAGAATTGGTTACAATCAGATACTTTCAGAAATAATCTTATTGGTATGCTTTCTGGAAGAATCTGATTGTAACTAATCAGAATTAGTTACAATCAGATTCTTTTAGAAATAATCTGATTGGTATACTAACCAAACTGTATAATTTCTAGAAAATTTTTAAAAAATTCCTTGAAATTTTCTTTGAATTTTCGAACGTATTGAAGTTATCAATCTGTGAGAGGGATCACTATTGGTAAATGTGAGGTCCTATAAAGAACCCAGACTATCCGGTCATGTTTCAATCTTATTACATTTTATCAGTTCAGGACACAGTGTAATAAACATTTAACAAACTCACTTCATTGTGTCAGAGAAGTGGGCATGGAGATGCTTTCCTTTCAGTCCCCATATTATATATAGCAGGGATAAGCAACCAGTAGATCTCCAGATGTTTGAAAACTACAACTCCCAGCATTCATCTACAGGCACTCTGTAGTTAGGGAATTCTGGTTGTAGTTGTAGTTTCCAAACATCTGGAGATCTACTGGTTGCCAATCACTGATATATAGATATCCCTTCCTGTCCAGCAAACAGCAGCTCTCCTTTTTGTCTATTGAGAGGGGAGGGGTGGGGTGGAGTTATGTGAGAGTGGGAAGAATGTTTTTACTAAGACTGTCACATGTTTTACAAAGTGACATATAAGTGGAGGTGTGGCTTAACACCCCATTTTTAAGATTCCATTACAAAACAGATGTGGGGACTATGCAAGTACTTTTATTTATTTATATAGTTTGCCTTATTTACATTTCTATATACTTTAATGTCATTACTACATATTTGTTAATATTGATATAAATATTTACTGCTTAAACAACACATAAACATTGTACCTATGTATATTACTTTTACCTACCCCCACCAGCATAGTACCGAAAAACCCAATGTATTCCCCATGACATTATAAATGTATTTATGTAATATAAGGGATGTGACAGTAAAGTCTAAATTTTATTTCTGAGTATCTGGAGCTGCACTTTTTTCCGGGATCACTGCCGAACCTTTTTCTCTTTGGACAAGCAGAAGCCAACAAACCACAATCAACACTAAACACACTAAAAACAGGAATGAATCACCAATCAGAATCTCACCCAAACGTTGATATCTACCATGCCAGAGTAAAAATGGAAATAGCAAAAAAGGCTTTTAAAATTTTGAAATCGGAGGGAATGTGCAGGCTTACAGGGAGTATAAAAGCTGTAATAAGGAGTGCAAGAAAGTAATTAAACTATCTAAAATAAAAAATGAAATACAGATAGCAGAACAAACCAAGTTTAACCACAAAATGTTTTTTTAAATATATCAATAGTAAAAAGATGAGGGTCAAGAATGTGGGACCATTAAAGGATAAGTGCACTGTAAAATCAAGTTATGGTTATTTGGAAGCTGCAGCTTTAAAAATACTGTTTCCATATTTTTTTTTACCTATGTCCCTCCAGAGCCAAGCTTTGTGCCTTGGAAGTTGCTGACATCTTGTTACTGGTTTGCTTGAGCCTCAAACAGAAATGCCTGTGAGTTCCGTGCACACGCACGTGCACGGAACTCACAGGCATTACTGTTTGAGGCTCAAGCAGGAGAAAGCAGAGGAAATCTCAGAGGGGCGGAGCTTAACATTCAGCAAACCAGTAACAAGATGTCAGCAACACAAAGCTTGGCTCTGGAGGGACACAGGTAAAAAAAAAATATGGCAATGGTATTTTTAAATCTGCAGCTTCCAAATGAACATAACTTGATTTTACAGTGCACTTATCCTTTAACTAATGGGTCTGAGGTGGTTATAGAGGATGCCGAAAAGGCTAATGTGCTAAACCATTTTATTTCCTTGGTATTCACTATAGAGAATCTTAGTCCTTATAGCAGGGACTGTAATAATATGAAGGCTATAAATGAGGAATATTCACTCTGCTGACCAAGGATATGGTACAGAAACAATTAGAAAAATTAATATCAATAAAGCCCTAGGACCGGATGGAATACATGGTGGTCAATGGAGCTACATTTATGTGGGCTAAAGTTCTAAGTGGAGGGCCTCAGGGTTCCGTACTGGGGCCACTTCTTTTTAATCTGTTTATAAATTCCTTAGAGGAGGGTATTGAGAGCAAGGTCTTTGTCTTTGACTATGACTCTGACACTAAACTACGCAGAGCTTTGGAAATTTCAAATGATGTGCAATTGCTGCAAGCTGACCTAGGTAGATTATCAAAATGGGCAGCAAAATGGCAAATGAGATTCAATGTTGATAAATGTAAGGTGATGCATTTAATAACTCTGGTGCCACCTACATCATAAATCACTCTATGTTAAGTGAATCTCTAATGGAAAAAAAATTTGGGGTTCTGGTAGTCTCTAGCAATGGAACTGGTAAGGCCTCATTTGGAATATGCAGTGCAGTTTTGGAATCCAATGTACAAAAGGAACATCTTGGAAATGGAAACAGTTCAGAGAAGGGCAACTAAAATAATAAATGGAATAGAGGGGCTTGACTATGCAGGCAGATTAGACATGTTAGGGCTGTTTACATTGGAGAAGCGATGCTTGCGTGGGGATATGATAACTTTATACAAATATAGTAATGGACCATATAGTAAACTCTCTGCCTTTTTTACTAATTGGTCATATTAGAGGACACGTGGACATCCTTTAAGATTGGAAGAAAAGAAGTTTCATCTTCAGGTTAGGAAAGGTTTCTTTACAGTGAGAACGGTGAAACTGTCTTCCAGCAGATGCGGTAATGGCAAGTTCATTGAATAGCTTTAAAAGTGGGCTAAATACGTTTCTAAAATTAAAAAATATTGAGAATTACTGGTATTAATACATATACTGTAGTTCTGGTTGATCCAGGGATAATTTCCGATTGCCATTTGGAGTCAGGAAGGACTTTCACCTTCCCCTTTTTTGCTGGGGTTTTTGCTTTCCTCTGGATTAACTGTTAGGTAGGGTTAAAAAGGAGGGTGAAAAGGTTAGACTAGATGGACGTATGTCTTTATTCAACCTCAATTACAATGAATTACTACTACTGTGAATTACTATGAATTGTTGGATACTTATAAAATGAATTTGTTATTCCCATTATTAGGGAGATTTAGTCACTAATTCTCTTCTAGAAGTCACCCTACCTTTTTTCATGCAACCCTTTTTACACCAATTTACTAAGGTTTAGTATGACATTTAGAAGGAAATTGCAGTGATTTTCCCTCTTTATATATATATTTTTTGTTGCTACAAATACTGATATAATATTGCAAATGAGTCAGGTTTGTGTTACATTTGAAATGCCAGTATATAGTAAAACCTGTTTGCCCCAATATCATTAACTAGCAAATAACCTGGTGTTGCCTCTTTTGTTCCATTCAATACTTTGTCGTGCTCAGTTTTATATCAGCAGAGTGACCACTCAATTCACTAACAGATGACAGCACCAAGATCAGATCTCTTCACCAATTTACTTAAAGGGGGTCAAAAAAAGGGATAAGGGGTGGTTTGAAAAAGTTGAAAAATATCTTTTTTTTCTGGGCCATGAAACGTGTGTGCCAATTCTCATCAGTGAATGTACTGGACTTTTGATTTTGATTTTAAGAGACTTAAAGCATAAATCATAGGTAAGCATTAATGAAAGATGTCTCAGACTGTATTTTAATAAAGAGTGAGTGGGATTTCCAAAGGGCCCAAGAGATATGATCAGAGAGTGGGAAAATGTTTGTTTTATATTAGTACTTGAACATTCTCTGCCTTCTCTTATGAAAAGTCAGTTTTATTCTGAATGTGTATTGCAAAGATGCTAATTTATACCATATCTTCCACAACATATTTTGAACCATCTCAAATGTGAAATACAAGACAACCTCTCCAATATGAAATGCAAGACAGCCATATCACATTAAATTGGGTGTTACATGACAAGTACAAACGCATCACTTAAACACAAAGTGTATTCAGTGAGCTACTGATTGTTCTCTTGTTCTCATTGTATTAAACAGAATGAAAAAAGTTCTCTTAATAGAAAGATGAAGGGAGAGGTATAAAAGAAATGCATGTAAATATATTTTGTAGGTGAAACATAGGACGGGAATTTGAAAGGGTGTATGTTGCACCAAAACTCCTGTACTATGTGGTAGTTTTCTTTTCCATTGTTTCCAGCTTTAACAAAAGCTGTTTGAGTCTCTAGAGTGAATGAAGGAGAGTAGTGTGGATCCATTCATATGCTATTTCTAGTTTTGTAGCTTTCCAACTAGGTGGCTAATTAATTAAAGGGCAAGTCCACCCCCAAAATTATAATTTTATATCTTATTGTCCATGGTTCTAGCTTTAAAACAAGCCATCCCCCATTAAAAGCCGTTCAGCCAAATTGAAGATACATACATTTTTGCAGCATGCTTTTTGCAGACCAGGAACATCTCAACTGTAATCCAAGCTTTCTGACGTCACCCCAAGCCTTGCCCTTTCCGTGCCTTCAGCCTCCCATGGTGCGCCCCCTCCTCCCACACCATCCGGATCCATCCTCGGGTTCCACTGCATCCTATTTTGAAATCCTTTTAGGTTATGTTAGAGGGAAGGCTTGAGCTCTGCAGTAAAACCCCCATCAAGGTGTTTTCTCTGTCTCAATTCTGTGAGTGATTTTGGTCATTGTTTATTTTGTTTGTAGTGTCGGGCATTTGGTCCATGCCCCAGTAGAGAGAGTGATAATGTTTGTATTAAGGTGGGTAAACACATCAAAGATGTTTGAAAAATGACAGAATGTGCAAGATCCTTTCTGTCATTTTTCAAGTTCAGGGTACACACAGTCCTGCTCGTTTTCCCTATGCACAGCATAGGGAGAACGTTCAGTACTGCATATTTCCCATGACTGTGGCTGACTCCCCTTTTCAGTATTTTCCGAACAAACACAAGGTCGATGGGAAAGTTTGTTGGCCTCTCAATCATTTGGGAATTGTGCTACACACATTAACATTAAAGCACCACTACTTTTGGATCCGACGGTATCGGTGCATTATTGTTACTATGTGTACCTTTCTTTAAAGTCAGAGTTGCTTAGGTTTATTGTTTTCTTCATTTGATTTGAAATAAAATCTGCCTACTATCAATTATACAGTTTATTGGACTATTTCAGTTTTTTTAGGTGTCTTACTAATGGTGGCTATAGACGTAGCAATATTATCAGCTGATAACTGGGATCGGTGGATTATGGCTCCCTGTATGGTGTCCGATCAAATCGCCCTGATTTCATTATCATGATGTGCGGAAATATTACAAGCTCCTCTTTATTCAAACACGGGCACTTCTGATGTTACTGACAGCTCTCAGGTCCTCCCCTGCTTCAGAACACTTAAAGGGCAAGTCCAGCCCTAAAATGAAAACTTACATACAGGTAAATCACCCCCCAAAACCCTTAACTGTAATAGTTTGAAATGTGAAATATATAAGTCTAACCTGAAATCCTACACAATGTGCTGTTGCCCCGGTTTCTGCTTCCTGGTTCTTCCAGTTAGCAACTGTCAGTTATGGATTTGACAGTTGACATCACAGCCAATGACTGAATGACAAAAGTTAGGCATACAGCTTCCATTTAAACTTCATTGTTTTTTTAATGGACTTATCCTTTTAAAGGGTATGTTCACTGGAATTTTTTTTTTTTTAATTGCACATTTATTATCCATCCCAACAATCACTGTATGGTTTTTTTTTTGTTGATCTGCCTCCTATTTCATTAGATATCCAATCTGAAACATCTTACATTTTAGCATTTCTGTTGCATTTCTGTTCTGTAGCTGGAATGGTTTGACAGTTGGTGTGCTGTATACTGTATGTAGTATTGACAGTTGGTATGTGGGAAAAAAGTCAGGTCAGTGGTCAGAGCCTGAGCAAAACAAGTATTGTATTGAAGGCATGCAGCAACTCAAACACTTCAGAGAAATTGCTACTGACATGCATTTATTTATAGATTAAGATGACGCAAAGTAATTTTTTCAGTATGCATACACTTGAAGGTGGCTATACACATGCGATCCCTATCGCATTGTGCCAATAGATCACTTTGATATTTGTTGGCACTCATACGGAACCTCATACACAAAACCGATCGATCCCCATACACGTTATGGGGATCGGTCAGCTGTACACAGAACGATAGGATCTGTGAGTGGAAGGGGGGATTAGTGTGGAATGTATAGTGATGAATTGGGGTGGGGGTCTTTTTTTGTTTTTTGTTGCCTAGGGCACTGTAATGGCTAGAATAGGCCCTGCCTTTAAAGGGCATGTCCACCACCCAAACTATAATTTAACCCACTACTGGCCCCACTATGTAGTGTGTAAAAATCCTTACCTCACATCCCAGCTCCATATGGTTATCCTGTAGTCCCCCCCCCAACGTCCCAAAAACTGGCCAGCAGGAGGATAACAGAGTCCATATAGGACTCTGCCTCCTGTCTTCCCTCCGGGAGAAGTTTGGCATGCGCACTGCAGCCCTTCTCCCCCTCCCTCTCCCTCCCCCTACCATAAAACCCTTTTTATATAATGTACTGCTCCCTCCCCCCGCCCCAACCGCATTACTATTATTCACAGAAAGTGCCCCGATCTTTACCATATCCTCTCTCCTTCGCCGGTCTGAACTCACGGCAGCCGCGTCGTGGATTGGCTCCTCTCAGCCTCACGGATGCGGCTGCCGGTCCCGCCCCCTGCTTGCATTTCCGTGCAAGCAGGGCCGGGCAGTGCGGCGAAGATAGAGCATGGTAAGTAGAGATTCGGGGCACTTTCTGTGAATAATAGTAATGTGGTTGGTGCTGGGGTATGGAGCAGTACATTATAAAAAGTTTATTAGAAGGGTGGACATGCCCTTTAACGTTATAGTTCTGGCTTGACTGATTGCCAAATACATTCTTCAGTTAGTGGGACCTAGCCCTCAGTCTTTATATGTACTCAAGTTAGTTTAGTCTATCCTCTGTAGACCTTTTAAAAAAATAATTTGCCATTATAGCTTTCACTCTACTGAATTTCTTTGCAGTGCCTTTTACAAATGCATTGGGGAAGGAGAAACAACTGCATACAAGAATTTTGTATTTGAGGTTTCATTCTTTTTTGGGGGGTCATTAAACCAAAAATATATTAAGATGCACTGCATACAAATACAAAAATATACAATAGTGTTAAGCAAATGCACATAAATATTGTGAATTTGCATGCATTTTTTTAGTATAGTATTTGAGGTTAAATACGACATATGTCCATCCAGTCCAACATACTCAGCAATACCCACATTTCCTGCCTAACTGTTTATCTAGAGGAAGTTAAAAAAAAAAAACCCCACCAGAATTATGAAGGAGAAAAAAATTTCCTGACTCCAAGTGGCAATCTGAAATATCCATGGATCAACTCTACTTTATGTATCAATACCAGTAACTTGCAACATTGCTTGTTTTCGGAAATTTATGCAGCTTTCTTTTGAAACTGACCAATGAACCTGCCATAACAACATCCACTGGAAGACTGTTCCATAGTTTTACTGTTCTCACAGTGAAAAACACTTTCCGAACTTGAAGACTAATCTTCTTTTCTTCAATTCTTAAAGGATAAGTGCACTGTAAAATCAAGTTCATTTGGAATCTGCAGCTTTAAAAATACCGTTGCCATATTTTTTTTCTTACCTGTGTCCCTCCAGAGCCAAGCTTTGTGCCTTGAAAGTTGCTGACATCTTGTTACTGGATTGCTGAATGTTAAGCTCCGTACCGCTGCTTTCTCCTGCTTGAGCCTCAAACAGTAATGCCTGGGAGTTCTGTGCACTCTCCTGCTTGAGCCTCAAACAGTAATGCCTGTGAGTTCCGTGCACTCTCCTGCTCGAGCCTCAAACAGAAATGCCTGTGAGTTCCGTGCACACACACGTGCATGGAACTCACAGGCATTACTGTTTGAGGCTCAAGCAGGAGAAAGCAGAGGAAATCTCAGAGGGGCGGAGCTTAACATTCAGCAAACCAGTAACAAGATGTCCACAAAGCTGCAGCTTCCAAATGAACATAACTTGATTTTACAGTGCACTTATCCTTTAAGGGATGACTGCGTGTCCTCTGACATGTTCTATTGGTGAACAATGTCCCAGACTGTGCATTGTATGGCCTGCTAATGTATTTATACACAGTAATCATATACCCACGCAAGCGCCTTTTCTCTAGTGTACATAATTAAAGCTTATCCAATTTGTCTTCATATTCAAGCTCCCCCAATCCCTTTATTATTTTAGTTGCCCTTCTCTGAACCCTTTCCAATATGTCCATTTTATACACAGGATTCCAAAATTGCACTGCATATTCCAAACGAGGCCTTTCCAATGCTTTGTAAAGAGGGAGAATAACATTTTCCTCCCTTAAATCCATTCCTCTTTATACAAGACAATACAATGCTGGCTCTGGCTGTTACATTTAAGTTTGTTATCCACCAAAACTCCAAGATCCTCTTCCAACACGGATTCACTTAACAAAGAGCCACAAGGATTTTAAAGTTCAAAATGCATCACCTTACATTTCTCAGCATTGAATCTCATCTGCCACTTAGCCGCCCAATGTGACAATCTATCTTGATCTACCTGCAACAATATGCTTTTTTTATTATTTAAATTTATACTATCCTAAATCCCTTTGCCTGTACATGACAGTTTGCATCCTTTAGTTAAATCTTTCCATTATTGTGTACATTATTGTGTATTATGAAATATTACAAAAACAAATGTTCTGCTTTGTTGTTTGACTTACAGCTGCTTGTTTGATGTTTGTTGTTAGCGAATGCATAAAAAAATTCCTTTATTTGATGTTGTATGTATTTAAGTTTTGAAATCCATCAAAATTGTCACCCTCACCTTGATTTACAATTTTGCAAAGCAGTAAAATTGATGAATAATACGGCAATTTAGTTGGTTCCACCCCATTCTGCTACTTAAGATTAGCACTCCGTTACCATTTAGAAAGAAATCATTCTACGAATAAACTTTTGTGATTTTGCTTCTGAAAACAAAAAAAATCTACTTTAATAATATCACAGACAACACATTCCATTCTGATCAAGGCTGGAAAATGTGTGATACGGAGAAGGACTAACAACATAAATTGCCTTAAATCTATTAGTTGGGAAGTACTTGTTCCCTATTATCTTTAGATATTCACTTAACACATAAAACAGAAAGAATAAGTTTTATAATGTTTAAATATTGTTACCACAGCAACTGAAGCAAGTTGTAATAGCAAAAACATCTTATAAATTGTTCTGCAAATAAATCCAGAAGGACTATATTTTATAGTCATATTGTCCTCAGAAATCTCTCTTGGTTTTAACATTTTCCTGAATTAGTACAATGGAACTACACATCAGATACCATTTAAGTTACTACTAAATAGTTTTTTTTAATCCATATCAAAACAAATTATCAGTACTGAATATAAAGTTTGAAAAATATTTAAATTCCCAGCATAAAACAAGACAAAAGGGAAAGTATGAATTGTTTGTTAAAAGATCTGTTAAAATTTAGATCAGTAGGCGTAAGCAGAGAGTAAAATCTAAAGTACAAACATTGCAGTCCGATCTGACGCAGTTATTGCAATGTCAGTGTGATACATATGCTAAGCCGATAATACATTGAGTAGCATAGGTTTTACACTGATTTGGCTGTTCATTATTGCATCATCCCTTTAATCACCTTATTTACTGTCTATTGGGAACTATGTACTATTTTTTTGTTAAATGTACCTCATCATGAAACATACTTTGGCTAATGCTAAACATAAAAGGTTCCAGAGAAAACATTTTAAATAAGTGTATAAGTATATGCATTATTAGTCATCATTTGAGGGTTTACACATATAGACATGAATGAACTTAATTCTAGCATGATGAAAACTGCCTGCATAGTCAGGAAAAGAAACATCAAATTAAGTTTCATTTATTTTTAGATCTACTTCCAACTAAACCAACTCAGGTTTTACCTCAAGGGCTTTGTGGTAACGTTTTTCTTTCTCCCACTTTCTCTTTTTCTCCCTTAATACAAGAATAAGGATGCAGGTGGATCTTTGAAAGCAAATGTAGTTGTGTTATCATTCGCACTATTAGAAGTGACAGGAGTTAACCCGGCATCCAGTGACATATTTATATAATGTTTATCCAATTTCCATGGAACAATTGTTATGTAATGTATTATATTTATTTTAGTGCATACCAATATTTTTTAGGAAGTGAACAAATAACACATATTTGATTATCAGACTAAATGGAATAAACTTTTTACTAAAGCTTTGTATGCACGTGTGATCCCTATGCTGACCTGTAATGCACAATGTTGTACGAGCCTCCATTCCGCCTGAGTTTCATTAAGTGTGTGTGTTTTTCGCCCAACCAAGCGTCCATACACATGTTTGTATGGACCTTAAGAAAAGTTAAACTGCACATTTTTCATAATGGCAGTTTTGTACCCAAATAATTGTTATGATAAATAAAGTATGTTTCTTGTTCTTTAAAAGACAACTGTACTCACTAAATCCACTCTGCCTCGTCAGAAAGTACCCAGGGAGAGGACCTAAACCGCACTGTCCTCACCCCTGGGTTGACTTTATAACTCTAGCTTTATTCACCTGAATTTTCCTTCAGTGCTCCGCTCCTGGAGTCAGTCAGCCTTTTCGGCCAATTAGGAGACATGCTCTGAAAGATGCATGTCTTCTCACTGGCCGGATTGTGAATCCGTAATAGGAGCGATGCACAGAAGAAAACTTAGGTGAGTAAAGCTAGAGTTAGAAAGCGAACCTAAGGGTGAGAACAGTGCGGTTTAGGTCCTGTGTAGTAGAGATGTCACGGATGGCAGATGTCACGGATGGCAGGAGTTGGGAAATAAAGTGCAAAATAATACAAAAAATTTGCAGTTAACTAATTGATTGTGCTAATGTATTGGCAAAAGTGCCAATTGTTCATAAATATGCCTAGGGCAATTGGCTGGTTTCCTTTGCATTATATGCTAACAGTATATTCTTCATTTTTTCATCCTGGACATTTAAATATCTATTTGCAGGCATTAAACTTGTATAATGTAAATGCAGGGTATTTTTTTAAGTATAACTGTATTAAAATCCAAAGGTAGCTGAGCTTCCCAAGTTTCAGTTTTTAGAGAAGAAAAGTAAATTGAAGTAAAATTATGCATGCAGAAGAGATTTTCATGCCTAAATGACTGTTCACAGTTTATATCCATCCTCAGCGCCTTCTTACTGTGCTCTCAAATTCTGATTATTTCCTTTGTTTGTTTATCTATGGGTTTGAAAGCATGCAATGAATTATCCAGGCTTTCAAAGATAATATATGAATTGAAAACACTTCCAACCAGTACTTGATGCAAATGGCGAACAGATACTATCTGTCTATGGTAATGAAAACCAACACTTTCTATTAATGCCACTTGATTTCAGTTTTGAGAGAAACAAACAAGCGTGTGATGGATTTAATTATTTTTATTTGTTGATTTGTTTTTTGTTGGGTAAAAAAAATGAAGGTTTTACTGGGAGATGCCTTGTTTTAAGACTGCATATACACACACATTACAATACACATTTCGACTTGAAATTTCTGACAACCGGGGAGAAAAACTACACAACTAACTTTTTCAACCAATTTTTTGCCAAAAACATATAGCGCATGTTAGTAAAAATGTTCTTTATTTCAGACAGGCTACTGATCAATAGTCAGTCTGAAGGAAATAATGGCTTGTGTGTACATAGCCCTACAGTTTCTTTTATTTTAAGCATCAGTTGTTTTCAAATTTAGTAGTTGTTGCACTGTAACTTACCTATATATAAAAGAGATGACCCTGTAAACAGAATTTTTCTTCCTGCAGAGGCACTATTACTACTAAGGCCCATAAATAATTGTTTCTTAATGCCACAGTATATCTTACTACATGCACTCATTAAACTGAGGCCACCATTTTATGCAGTTGCACAAGAGTTCTCTTCCATGCACTGATCTTTCTTGATTACAGTCAGTTTAAATAATAAGTTGGATACTATAAAGTATTTTGATACCTTTTTATTGTGGACTAACAGTTAATTTTTATAGACAAGCGTTTGATATATATACTACCTGTCTTCCTCAAGTAAAGCAGTATATCTCTTGAAAGCTTGACTTTAAAAATGAACTCTCAGTCCACATAAAAATGTATCAGTAAAACCTTTTTTCCCCGACTAGGCTAACATGGCTACAACAATTGTCAGTCTGCGTCAGTAATGCCCCTAAAAAATGTAGTATGCCTATTACAATAATTTGTTCTAAGTTAAAGGACAACTCACATTACCCACAATTTACCTATGTTTAGTACCCAGGGTGAGGATATAAACCGCCAAGTCCTCATCGCTGGGGTTGCCTTCTAACTTCTGGAATACTTACTTAAAGTTTGCTTTGTTGCTTCATCCTCCATTCAGTCATGACTCCAGCCAATGAGAAGACATGCTTTGTAGAAGCATGTCTTCTCATAAGCCAGGATTGCGAAAGGGGAAGTGGAGTCCGAGCCGCAAAGCAAATTTTAAGTAAGTATTGCAGAAGATAGAAGGCAAACCCAGCAGTGAGGACCTGGTGGTTTAGGCTCTAACCCTGGGTACTACTGACTGTTGGGTCCTGTGGAACAGGGTGGAGGTGAGTATAGTTGTCCTTTAAAGCTCCTCTGTATTGATGGTAAGTAACCTATATAAATGAATGTCTTCCTCTCCCTGTATAATTCTACCAATTATTTGGTCTTTTATTAAAGAAGCACAGACAAAATATTAACCAAGAAATGTAAAATATTCTGCAAGAATGAAGTAAACAACACATTAAGTCTGCAAGACTGGAGAAGAAAATTGGGAACATTTGACTGCTTGTTCCCTGTACCGATCTTGTAGCCAGCTCTATGCATTCTAAGAAAGATTCATTTGAAGGCACCCTGCAACTTTTTAAACAAACCAGAAAGATTTATTTTATAGCGATACATTCAATTTAACATAATATACTGTGCACCAGCTAATAGATTCTTGTTTTTTAAAAGCAGAAATTGTGCCAAGAAGACTAATCAGAACTTTCCTTTGCTAATGTACATTGGAATCATTTTCTAATCAAAAGTGAAACCTCTACGGAAATTGACTGACTCTGCAGGATGCACACAGTACAAAAGATTTGCTTCATGGAATTTGTCCTGTGTAACTGAAGTATGAAAATGAATTATTGATTTCCATGGTGATATGGCTCGGTACACTTTATTGTCTAACATTATTCAGAGAGCATTATGGTAAGGTTTTGTAATTCTCATCTGATTTCTACTAGTAAAATAGCCTGGCATGTGTTTACTTCGAGAAACTGCGATTTTTAAACCATTTAAAAATGTTTTTTAAACAACAAACTATTGTTGCATAAAAACAACATTTAAAGCTTGAGGCAAAGAGAGGCATAAGTGACTTTAAGAATTTTAAATCAAATCAAATTAAAATAAAGTGTTATATTCTACACTTACCATTACGTTCAGTCTTGATAAACAAAACTATAGTGTGTAGCACTTGCTACCTTTGCAAGCTGTGATGGTTGTCAGGATTTTCATTTCAAAGCCTTTCTTATTAACCCAAGGCAAGTTTACAATAACAGAACTGAAAGTGTAGATAAGATCTATGAAAATTTATTTCACTAGATATAAGGGTGATGGGGCTATAGAAAAGAGCCGAGTGACAATAAGATAATAATCAGATACCTAACCTACAAATGTATACGACTCATGGAAAGATGTAAAAAATGTAAGCCAATTTAAAACCAATATGGTGCTTTGTATAATAAGTTAGAGTACAAAAAAAAAAACCACACAGATACTATAAGGTTTAGCCATGTTATCATTACTTTAATTACTTCCAGTTCTCAGAATTTAACTTTGTCTTGGTTAAGCTAGCTATAGACAGGCCAGTTTTCTGAGTTCAAGCTGAAATCTACAGAAGATTGACTGCGCAAGGTAGGAAATTTCAAAGGCTTTTTCTGATTAATTTTCGCCTAATCGGAGAAACCAATTGAAATTTCCAACCTTGTGCAGTCGATCCTCTGTAGATTTCAGATTGTAACCTGAGGAAGATTGGTTCTGGAAGGTGTGGTTGATGGTAAATTTTCAGAATTTCACGATCTTTGTTTTTTTTTTTTAAAAAGCGAAACATCAGGAAACTGTCATCAATACAATGGCCATCGATCGGAATATTAATACCATGTATGGGGGGCTTTAGTCTTAGACACATTTCCGAATCATTTAGATTTTTTACAATATTGATCATTTTTGCACTGATAGTCAAAAAAATAATCACTTTAGCATGGTTCTCATTCAGTGTTCTTTGATTTACTAATAGTTAAAATAGCACTAGCCCCAACACACATACACTGTTTATTATTTTTTTAATGATTAAAGGTAAGCGTTCTTATTTCCCATAGTTTAGTCTTATATTGTAAAAATTCTTACCGGTATTTGCCAATAGAAGCCTTTTTCTCTCCTTATTGGTTTATGTTGCTGTCTGCTCCATTCAAAGGATCAAAAGAGGTGAACTCTCTTGGAAGATGCTATAGAGAGAAAAAAATTCTTAGATTTTTTTTCTTAATTAGGTTTCAATGATTCCAGTGAATGGTACAAAGAGATATAGACTCATTCAGTCCACAGCAAGTGACTCTAACAAAGAATGGAATCTTTTGATATCAGATATAGAACACTGGATTGTGTTTATAATAATTGAAATATTAGATTACGTAGTATCGACCTTTAACACAGTTACATGGATAAATGTGTTACTGGACAAAACATTACTGCATAATGTATTATAGTGAGGCAAAAGAAATTCAGAGGAAGCACAACGGTCTTCACAAAGGTTTATGGTACATTTTTCTGTATATACATTTTTATGCAACATATTTTGTATAGAAAAAAAGGGGAAAATAAAAAATTTGTTTAGCAACATTTTTTTCTTTTTTTTTTTCTTTGCAATTCATGTGTCCAGTTTTCAAATTCTGGCCCAGTGGGGGCACAACACCTACTATAGCCTTGGAAGAACAACCGTTTATAGGCTAAAAACAAGGACTTGCAAAGGGTGTGGAAAGGAAATGCCTTTCTATAAAACTTATCTCCTCTATTGCTCCTCCTCTTTTTTGGATTTTGGTCAAGGGTGAAAAGGCTAGGAGCTTACCTTATCTACTTGCCAGGCTGGAGTTCTCTTTCTCTCTTCAGTCTTATGCTTCCCCAGGCAGTAACCCAGGTGCTGGAGGCTCAGTCTACTAAAATCGGGACCTAAAAAGGGTCTAGTCATGTAGTTAGTACAATTTTTGTGCGTGGGTTTTGTTTGGTGGTTCAAGTTTTCTTGCATGGATCTTATTTTGACTGAGTCCCTAAACTTGTCTTCATAATATCTAGATGTCTAAATGCATTGAATTGCTGCTATGTGATTGGCTGATCAGCTATTTGTATTAAGGAATTGTGGTATATCTAAGAGTGGCCAGTAAGTTTGTATGTGTGTATTCTTTGGCTATTTATATATTGTTTTTATTATTCATGTTACCGATTTAACTTGACATAATATACAGATTAGGGAATAACAATTTGTAATTTTAGCATGTACAGCATTAAGGGGTGTATGTAATATCATACCTGCCACACAGTAAATCCCTTTGCAAGATTTACTGCATTGCAGGATCATGCTCATTTTACGTCTTCATTCTATAGGTGTATACATAAATTAGCCTGTATGGAATAGGCTACATTGCGGTATTTCCAAAATGTATATGAAATAACTGAGGCAGCGCAAAACCAGTTTTAAACCCATGTTAATCCGATAATACATTGGGTACTGTGAGTTTAACACTGATTTGGGCTTAATGGCAGCAAAAAGGTTTAAGGGAGGGATGTATTATAATGTTACTCATGTAGATTACAATATATTACACAGCTGTAAATAATTTCCTCCTAAAAGACGGTTACAATAATGTGAATAAACATATACATGTCAATAGTATGCTAAAAGTATGAGGAGGAAAAACACAATAAAAAAACACAAACATACCCACTATATCTGCTGATAGCTTCTCTATACCCTCTATAACTTTGCTCTCTGCCTTTGATAAGTAAAATATAAATATTTTAGCAATGACAACTTGCAGCACTGGAATCCTGGGTTCCAATTCACCATTAGCTCCATCTGTGTATCTTCTCCCTTCTCTTTTGTGGGCTTTCTCCAAGCAGTTCCCCCCACAGTCATGAAGACATACTAATTGGTTGTGTGCATGTGGGAAAAGGCATTTAGTTTGTAAGCTCATTGGAGCGCATAATGTAAATGGATAAACTCGTTGTTAATCATACATATGATGAAAATAAATTCCCAGACCCATCTCTAGGACATTAATAAATAAACTAAAAAACTAAGCATTTCAAGCTAAAAAACATTTATCCTACTTGTAGCCAGAATATGGTTCATTTAAATGCCAATCCATAACTCCTAAACTAAATAAAAATGTCTAAAGTCAGTAACATTTGTCACTCTGTAAGGCCCTTGATCTCTACAAGGATCTACAAAGTAACTAATAAACCATGGTACACATCATGCAATGGTTCCTCCTAACCGACCGTTCGGGTCTTCTGACTGGTCAGCCAGGAGGAAGGATTGTCGTTTGAGGCAATAGTGGCCTCGTCCGACAGTTAACCGCAACAGAGCATGCGTTCTGTAGATAACACATATCGGACACATATTGGTCGGACACAGGTGAAAAACCCATATGATTTTTTTGGCCCGATTGACCGATACACAGAACTATCGGACGATTGGGCTGGAATATTGCATGGTGTGTACATGCCCTTAGAGTTGAACTCTCTGACTGAAACACATTGAGCCTTCCCGTAACCACAGCTAGAGAAAGGAGGCACATGTGTGGAGAACTTTTATTTCTAGCGCCTTGCAAATACATTTTAATATGGCTGTTTATACCATGGCCCAAACTATTTGTAAAGAACCGAATGGGGTTTCTGTTGGTTAACCAGTTGAACCCTATAGTGTATAATAATTTATATTAGACAAATCTAAAAAATATGCCATTCTCATTAAGATTCTCTATTTATACTGTAGTTTTGTTTACCTAGCACATATTTTAACAATCGACAGCAATGTTGTATTGGGGTAAAATCAAATAGCATGAAGTCTAAATAAAGAATAAAGCTCAATCATATTAATGATTTCTGATACAAATTCCTACTCCTTTTTTTTTTTTACACAGCAAAAGATTTGTTCTTTTTTGATAAGCCCATTCTAACTTTTCATCATTTTGTCTTTAATAAAGCAGTATGTGCAATATGGCTTCAAAGAGTTTTCAAGCTAGAAATGTCAGGCTTATTGATTGATAGTTTCATGTGTGTGATCTTTATTCCTTTTTGAAAACTGGAACCTCATCTGCTTTTTGCTATGGACTGAATTTGAGGATAGTGAATAAACTATTTGTAAGATGGGTCTACAAAAACTATAACGAAATAACTTGTTTTTTTAAATTATTTGTAGTAAGAAAATTGTCAACACACTTTATTAAGGAAAAATAACTGTAGCATCCCCAAGTATCCTTTCAGCACAGATACAGTACCCCCTGATATTACATCTAGTTTCATGGGTTTTATCAGTCATTTGGGCAATAGCAATTAAAGGGCATGTCCACCCTTTATAGAAACTTTTAATATATTATAGTCCATGTTCCCCCAGCCCCAACTGCTATAAGTATAGTCTCAGAAAGTCCCCCGATCATTACTTACCTTCCCTTCGCCCGGAACTGCAAGCAGGGGGTGGGACCGGCAGCTGCATCTGTGATTGGCTGAGAGGCAGCCAATCACGGACACGGCTGCCGGCTGCTCAGAACGGTGAAGGAGAGAGGTAAGGTAAGTAATGATCGGTGGACTTTCTGAGACTATAATTATAGCGGTTGGGGCTGGGGGAACATAGGCTATAATATACTTAAAGGGATTTACGCTAGGGGGAGGGAGACCAAAGCGGGTGGGAAAGGGAGGGGGAGAAGGGCTTCAGTTTGCATGCAAAACTTCTCCCGGAGGGGAGACAGGAGGCAGAGTCCTAAATGGATCCTCCTGGTGGCCAGTTTTTGGGACTTTGGGGTTACATTTAAGGAGAACCATTTGGAGCTGGGATGTAAGGTAAGGATTTTATTACACTACAGAGTGGGGCCAGTAGTGGGGGGATTATAGTTTTGGGGGTGGACATGCCCTTTAACTGCATCTCCCCCTAAATTTATTTTCATACACACACCACACAGGGAAAATAAACATTTACAGAAGTAAGTATTTGGTTTGTGCTCTGTTCAACAACTATGATGATTAATGTAATAGACATTACATTGGGGGGGGGGGGGCAAGTTCTTACTTTTCCTATGACAAATACAGCCTACCTCAAATATACTGTTGATGAAGCAGGGAGGGGGCCCTATTATAGTTTTGCTGGGGGGCTGGTTATTTCTAGCTACGTCACTGCAAGAACTGACAGGCTAAACTTCTAAAGCTAATCACCTTTAAGATAAAGCAGAATTAGAGATAGGAATACTTTCTCCTGCCTTTTATAGAAGTATAAATTTAGAGGGTACTTCTACAGCATACATAAAATGTAACAAGGTGCCATTCATACACTTTCCCATTTATCTTAGCTGCTGATTACATCTCTCTTTTTAAATCTGTGGAGCTGAAGCTAAAGAAATATGATGCACTAGCCCCAGAGGTGAATGGAATCTTGGATATGAGGGATGTTGGGAAAGTTTAAGCTTTTATGAAGTAAACAATATAAAGTGTGTTTAATAGATCCGAATGTACCTATAACAAAGTGTTAACTGTATAGATAATGATTACCTGTCCCTTTTAGAGAAGGACCAGAATATTTTGTATTTCTACATTACAAAAATAAATTAGGTTTTGTTTCTAAATTTCTGTTTGAAAAAATATTAACTTTACTAATTTACAAGTTTACAAGCCTTCTGTAGATGTTACCACTTAACGTCATTACCTAGACATTGAATAAACATTGGGGTCAGTATTTTAATACGTTTTCTTATTTATTTCTATCTCATTTAACAACAAAAGCTAATGATTTGCTTTTAGTGGTATCCATTTTAGAATTAGTTAGTTGGCTTATAGAATGCGAGAAAATTTGTGTTATTAAAAAATTCATTTCATGCATGGCTAACCAATCTCCTTATTCTGTTTTACACGTTACCGTAAACTCATTGGCGTTTACCCAGTTGGATGGTAAAGACTCAGTTTATAGAGGACCCTCATGTGCCACTATGTACTAATATTTTTAGATCTGTCTTATAGTGTTCTCCAACACCATCTGGCATTTCAATACCACATGGGAAATTGTTTTCATGCAGTGGGTGTTCAGTTGAAATGTACTTTATTTCTAAGCAAGATCCTGGGTTTAAAAAGAGAATAACAATTAGAGAATTGTTATTTTATTAAATGGTTTATTTAAACTTAAACTTAAAATTTAACATATGCATATAAATCTATAATTTCAATTGATTGCAATCTAAGGCCTGGTACACATAGGTGATATTCCAAGCATTTTAGTCTTTGCCAGGGATCCATTGTGATTAACCAACATAACCAATATTTCCTGACAATGGGACATGCCGGTAAATGATGGATAATCATTTGCTCTGCAATACATATATTTGGTCAAGCCAAAATATTGTTGCTACCACTTTAATTTTAACAAACAGTCAACCGGATTAGGTTCTTTAATGTGACTGTACTGACAAAGTAACAGTCTGTGAAATTTATAAACGAAACAATATTTACAGTATATATAAATATAGAATAGAATAAAAACATTTAAGTAAAACTTTTCATAGCTATGAAATATAATACATTTAATTATTATACAGTTTAAAAAAAGCTATTAATAAAAGGCATGTCCACCCCCAAAACTAAAATTTAATCTACTACTGGCCCCACTGTGTAGTGTTCAAAAATCCTTACCTTACTCCTCTGTTCCTTATGGTTCTCCTGCAGTGCATGTCTAAAGTTCCAGAAAGTAAAGAGCAGGAGCTTGTCTGTAAGTCATCCGGTCTTTGCTGCTTCCTTGTCCTCCTGGAGGACTTTGGTATGCGCAGGGGAGCCTCCCCCCCCATCCGGATCCATCTCCTCTGTAGTTTTCTCTAGTGTATTGATCCAGGGATACTTTCTGATTGCCGTTTGGAGTCAGGAAGGAATTTTCCCCCCTTTTTGGCTGTTTTTTTTTGCCTTCCTCTGGATCAACTGGTAGGGTTAAAAAAAAAAAAAAAAAAGAGGGTGAATAGGTTGGACTTGATGGACATATGTCTTTATTCAACCTTAAATACTATGTTACTATGTATTGGGGAATTTGCTGTAGTGTAGGGACCCCCAGCCCATCCCAAGCACTATGTTAGTTTATTAAAAAAAAAGCCAGAGAAATAGATTTACTATGCTTAGTTCCCTCAGCTCTCTGCATAGCCAGCAGACTCTCTGACTCTCAGTCAATCACAGATGTGGTGGCTGGTCCGGTCCCTATTGATACTTCCGGAAATGGAAATTCAATAGAGCAGAGAGCCGAGGTACCGAAGCATGGTAAGTCTTTTTCTCTGGCTTTTTTAATAGACAAGTTATAACCGGCAAGCTACTACAGAGCAGCGCGCTGATTAAAATATTATTGTTATTATTAAAGGGGAAGTTCAGTGCAAATACATGTACTTTTCAGAAAAAAGAGCAGTATTTTTTCATCCCAATGACCTTAACCTGCCAATTCAGCAATTTGTCTGTGTATAAATAAATGCAACCGAAATACTGACTTCCTATTTGTAGGACCCCTAGTAGAGACTGTTATGGTCTTGCCCTTGGCCCAGTGCCTGGGTTGATTCAGTTGCTCAGTAGAGATCTGAGCATGTTTGACCCATCCAACAGCCAATCAGTAGAAATTACTGTTAGGAACATTCCAAGGTAGTGATGCATCCTGGGAAGAAGAAGGACTGTTAGAACCTGTAATGCCAGCTCACTAATGTCAACAGCAGGGAACGCAAAGGGTATGAAATCAACTGATTTTCAAAATGGAAGAGAATATGTAGAATAACTAAGAAGGCATTACACAAACCAACAATTTAACAAATATTGATGATTTCCACTGAACTGTCCCTTTAAGGGTGACGGTTGGCCATATAAATTTATCGGTAATATGAAATTATCGGTAATTTTACATTAAAATAAACACAATTTTAGTGTTTTGCTGATTTAAATATTTATAAGAATTCTTTTTTTCTTTTCTCCCAATCACCTCTGCAACCAATCTGCAGTAATCAGTAAGATATTATTTTATATAAAACATAATGTCTGACAGGTTGCAGCAGATTATAAGCACGCAATTTTATGCACCTAATGAACTGAATGCAGTGGCTACATGGGTGACATCTACGATCCTTATTTAAAGTCACACTAAATGAGTTATCTAAAAAATCGACTCCTAGGGCGGAGACACAAAGCTCCCACTGATCAGCACTATGGATATGGCAATTAATATGCAGTCCAACTGAACATTTAGCACTCAAAATTCACAGGTATAGACTCAGATATCCGGTTAATGAGTCCCATCTAAAACACAATTAAACACCATTAATCAATAATACAAAATTCATTTAAAAATTCCTAATCACAAATAAAAAAAAGCTAAAACCGAATTGATAAAAGCAATAAAAAAGTACATGTGTGCTAGGGAGATAATTATAGCATTTCAGGAGCCACAAATCCAACTATAAGCAGGTTGAGTTAATCTCCCATATATTGTGTGGATTGTTTCTACAGTATCCAGCTCAGACAAATGGTATCAAGTAGTGATAATTAATATGTAGCACTGGTTTTGCGAGAGAGAGAAAGGATGTATCCAATGTACGGAGGAACAGTTAGTCTTAAGGTATCTAGAGATGCCTGACTGTTTCCTAATAAGTCCAAAATGTATCAAGGTAATTAAGGTATTACGGTATCAATCTTGCAGGTAGTTGATGTACATACACGCATATCCTCCATCTCCGCTGCAAATCAAGCTCTATATGCAGACACACTAGTCAGATGTGTCCACTCTGCTTCTGCCAGTCAGCTTCCTCTCCCGGATCCACCTCCAAGTTCATCACTGAGTTCATCACCAAATGTGCGTTACCATTCCCACTCTCAATATGTCCAATTTTGGCTGGAACACTGATATAGATCGTACAACTCTCCCTTTATTGACCCACCGTGGCTTCACTTGCCTCCCAGCTAGCACATGTTTCGTTGCTGCACGTCATCTTCCAGGCACTAGGAAATCCATTACACAGATTGAGGTTGACGCCATGGCCGCTCTCTCCTACACTGAATGGGTTAGCATTGATAAGGAAATAATAATTTATCAATGTTATAATTGTATAGAATGACTTGTACATTATGCAATGACTGTGTAGACGTGGAATGAATATGGGATGTATATGTAACATGGGCCCCTGGGATCTCTAGTCACAAATGGATAACATTCTTGTCAAAGTTGTGTAAGGTAACAGATGGCCACATGTCTAAAGAAAAAGGGGACAGCAAAGTCCTTTTCTATAGGATATGGGCCTGTGACGTATAGAACGGGGTTAAGATTGTGTAAGGGGTCTATACATGCTATCTTGGTTACTCACTATCCAGTTGAGTGACCAGCACACGTGTTTATATGCATATGCAATAAATCTTTACTATCGACTTTCAAGGTGTGGCTCTACTTAATTCCTCAACAGCATGATTTTAAAGTGATACTTAACCCCAATAAATTATCCCTGTTTAATCAAATCTAGAAAACGTGTGAAGACTGGATTTCTAAACCTCCTACTGCACAGTAGAATTGATAAACCAGCACATGCTGTACAGGCAGGTTTTTTCCACCCAAGGAGATCTCCACCCAAGGAGATTCTCCTGGAATGCAAATTTCTGTTGCTACACAGTTATGCACTCATAATTTAATAGTGTTTAATACATTATATAATGTCAAGTTACCCTACAATGATTAAGTTGAAATCCTTTTCAAATGTTTATTTTTGGAGTAAAACTGGAGAAAAATGAAAATTAGGCTGGGGTCAGTTCTTTCAGTACCAAATTGTAGAGGCACACCTCTAGCTCTCTAAGGACAAGGGTTGGGAAACCCTAGACAAACAGTAGTTATTACTAGTAGTTTTTTTACACCACTATACAGCTGAATGTTGTGAATGACCACAATACAAAATGATGCTGGTCATGCATTGGCCGATAGCAGATTCAACATGAACGTCGACTAGATCAAATATTTTCCTGTCCAATGGTTCTGCCAGGTGACATACTATTTTTTTGCAAAGTGATAATTCCAGGCAATTGTTAGCAATGCTGTGGTATATGTCTAAAAGTGTGTCGGCTGCCATAGGTTGGCAGATCACTGGAAGATTGGGGCATCCTAGTTACTGTTTGAGTTTGATCCATATAGAAAAACATAATTCAACTCAGAAGTACAGTAGTTGTTTTCTGAATCGGATTCCTCCCCAATTGCCATATGAACAAAGGTCCATATAGAACAGGGGTGTATAGTTAGGCCAGAGCGACAGGTTCAACTCAATTCTGCTCAACATTAATTTAATCTCATTCTAGATAGAACCATAACTAGAATCTGTAAATGTTTTCTTAAAATATAAAATGCGAAAAAGAATGCTGTATTGGTCAATATAAATATGGTATTCCTTTTAATATAATTAAATTATGTAATTGTTAGAATTCCATGAAAAACCCCTGTAACCCTATCAAGGTCAAACAGTTCAGAATTAAACAAATGGCTGCAGATAATATAGTCTTGTTGAACACAAGCCCAGGTAAACTATCTATGCACATTTTCTGAAGCACGTTCTACTGTAAGTCAATTACCCTCCTGGGGACCAGATGATTTCTTACATAAAGCTTGCTTAATTTGTGAATGCCTGCCAAAGGGGCACATCTTTTAAAAGTCATATAACATGCTTCTAAAATTAATTATCTTAATTTCTCTATGGAATAGCCCTTATAAGTAAGCACAGGAGATGTGGTATAAACACGGTTTCATCATTTAAATATTTTTGCCTCTTGCAATATGTACAGTAACTGGCTGAAACATTAAATGGAAAAAGTTCTGTAGCTGGTCAGCATGGTCCCTTCTCCACTGCTCTGCTTTCTTCATTGTAAACATTTGGGCAAAGTAATGCTGCAGTCTTAGCAGTACAGTGGTACAGAAGAACACAATGATTGTTGCCAGCAGTTTCTTGGTTTTATCTTAATAATACTGAATCACACACTGGGGGCATAACTAGAAGTCACATCAGTGTTATAATAGGGTCCCCGCTTTGATTACATCTGATACCAGGGAAGTAATAAGGTGAGCCCTGTATAGGTGCATGAGAGAGTAAGGATTCTGGGCTGAATTGTAAGTCTGAATGAATGGTTTCAAGGGATTTATTTTGTAATGTGCTATGGTAGCACAGAGCATTAGTGGGTGTTCCTGTGTCTGTGTGGTGGTAAGTGTATTTTTCTTTTGTGTATGGCTATAAAACTAACACATGTGCACCTATTTCTGTATAAGGTTGGTATGTATTTGCATGGGTGCATCAGTAAGTGTGTGTGCATATTTTTTTTCATTTTAACTATAAAAACAATTTTTTTTAGGATTTTGTTATGATTCCCTTGGAAACAGGATAATGGTGTGGGTGGGTACTTGAATACAGAGACTAATGGATAGGATGCAGAGAGTAGTTTATAGGGCTTCATCATTATGGACTAAAGTGGGGTGCCACAGGGTTCTGTGTTGGGGCCGCTTCTATTTAATCTATTTATTAATGATTTGGAAGTGGGTATTGTCAGCAAGGTTTGAGTCTTTGCTGATGACACAAAACTTTGTCAACCATTAAAAACTTCAGAGGATGTGCAATCGTTGCTGGTGGATCTAGATAGATTGTCTCATTGGGCTGCTAAGTGGCAGATGAGATTCAATGTTTAAAAATGTAAGGTGATGGATTTTGGACTTAAAAATCCTTGTGCTGCTTATTCTATAAATGGCTCTGTGTTAAGTGAATTGCAGTTGGTCTTATTTAAAGTTATTAGGCAAAAAATTATAGAAATAGGTGAATAACTGAGGAATGGTTTAACAGATAAACAGGGAGATGTAATAAAAGTTCTTATCGTTAAAAATAGTGCTAATTTTGCCCCAACCAATTAAATGTTATTTACCATTTGAAAGCTAATATCTGATTGGTTAGCACCGTTTTTAATGATAAGAACTTTTATTACATCTCCCTGAAAGTATCATACTTCTACGTCTTGTACATTTGCACATTTTTATGGAAAATTAATCATATTTTGGCCTGGGGGGCAAAGTCAATCAAGCAGCCTTTTCACGGTAGATTGCGGCAGCCCTCTAGGCCCCGTTTCGCACTTGTCCGTGCACTGACACTGTTTATCTCCATCTTGGGTGAGGGGCAGCAGGGCAAGCAGAAGCATGCTTCCCAATATTTTGAAATGCAAAAGAAGGATAAAATAGGGAGGTAATGCCTAGTGGAGAAATTGGCCACACCCACTTTATTTAGATAAGATTACACCCATTTTAAAGACCTCTATTTCGAGTTTACATTGTTGACCGCAACATTTTTTTGGTGTATGATCTGGTTAAGATAACAGTAAGGGCTAGGTCACACTATGTGTGCTGTGTTTTTTCATTTTGCGAATCGCAATTTATTTTAAAATATAATGGAAATCGCGAGAATCAGTTCCTACTGTATAATTTGCATTCCGATTCTATTCTGTCCATTTTTTATCTGCATGCATGTAGGAGTTTTGGTTCTTGTGTGTCAGAATCGCACTTTAAGACACACGCAGACAAACATATTTTTTGTGGGTTGATTTTGTAATTTTCAAAACAATACACATAAGAAAAACTGACTAACACGGAGGTCTGGATGGCTAACAAACACAGAGTGCTGCAACAAACAATTTCCACACCCACTTTATTTAGGTAAGATTACACCCATTTTATAGACCTTGGTTTCGACTTTACTTTGTTGGCCACAAAATGTTCAAGTGTGTGATGTGTTTAAGATAACAGTAACAGTCTAATTAAAGGGCATGTCCAGCCCTTTTTTCAACTTTTCATATATTATACATATTGATCCCCCAGCCCCAACCGCTGTAATAAAATTCTTAGAAAGTGCCCCGATATGTACTTACCTTCCATCTATCCTCCGCGGCAGTCTCCAGGCCCTCTGCTTGCACGGAAATGCAAGCAGGGGGCGGGACTGGCAGCCGCGTCCCTGATTGGCTGAGAGGCAGCCAATCAGGGACGCGGCTGCCGGCTGCTCAGAACGCCGGAGGATAGAGGGAAGGTAAGTAACTATCGGGGCACTTTCTATGAAATCTGTTATGGCGGTTGGGGCTGGGGGATCAATAAATATAATATATAGTGGGGAATTTACAGTAGGGGGAGGGAGAAGAAAACGGGAGGGAGAGGAAGGGAGGGGGGGGAGGACTCTCCTGCGCATGCCTCAACCTTGTCGAGGTTGAGGCAGAGACAAGCGCAGGATGAGTCACTGGGAGCTTCTACACTACAATTTTCCTGGCTTTGGAGGGGCACAGCATGGCAACCATAAGGAGCTGGGATGTAAGGTAAGAATTTTTGTACACTACAGAGTGGGACCAGTATGGGGTTAAATTTGAGTTTTGGGGGTGGACATGCCCTTTAACTGGAGGGCTGACTGTAACACTGAGTGCTGGAGGGCTAACACAGAGCACTTGGGGCTAAAACGTAACACTGGAGGCAATGTTCCCTCTAACCTCAAATTGGCTGTGTGTGCAGAAATATATTTTCTGTGGGCATACAAAATTAAATTTTGTGCACTCCATACCACAACACTTATATTCCAGAAGATTTTACTGCACAGGCCTGCAGAGTTGTGTGAGCATACAGCTTAGAGGGAACACTGTCTGGAGGGCTAACATGGAGTACTGAAAGGCTAACACAGAGTGCTTGAAAGCTGACTAATATGGAGTGCTAGAGAAGTAAATAACACAGATCGCTGGAGGGCTGACACACTGATTTCTGGAGGTTTCAAAGGTTAATTAAAGTTAGAAAAACAGGGGCTTCAATAGTAAGTTGAGAAAATTACCCCGCTCACACAGACTGGTAAATATATGATGCCCATATGCCCAGCCCACTCAGAATGGTAAATATATGATGTCCATATGCCCAGCTCACAGACTGGTAAATAAATGATGCCCATATGCCCAGCTCACACAGACTGATAAATATACGATGTCCATATGTTTGTGGGCAGATTTGTATGTACCAGTCATGCTCACTGTGGACAAACGTATATGTAACAGTCACACTCACTGTGGGCAAACTTGTATGTACCAGTTACACTCACTGTGGGCAACTTATATGTACCAGTCACTTTGGGCAAACTTGTATGTACCAGTCACTGTGGGTAAACTTGTATATACCAGTCACAGTCATTGTGGACAAACTTGTATGTACAAGTTCCTGTGGCAAACTTGTATGTACGAGTCACTGTGGGCAAACTTGTATTTACCAGTCAATTTGGACAAACATGTATGTATCAGTCACTATGGGTAAACTTATATGTACCAGTCACTTTGGGCAAACTTACATGTACCAGCCTCTGTTTGGGAGTATTTGGTTTGGCACATATATTATCACTCTCCATGTTGTTGCATATTCATGTCAGCTCTCTAGTTTTCCAGCCACTGTTAGGTCAGTCCACCAGTTAATTAGCCACTGTTAGGTCAGCCTTCCAGTTCAGCAGGCACTGTTAGGTCAGCCTTCCAGTTCAGCAGGCACTGTTAGGTCAGCCTTCCAGTTCACCTGCAACTGCTAGGTAAGCCCTCTATTTCATCAACCAGTGGTTAGTCAGCCCTCAAGTACACCAGCCACTGTTACGTTAACCCTCCAGTTAAACAGCGATGGTAGAATCACCGCTCTAGTTCACCAACCCACCTACACAAGCACAGTACAACACGAATAAATAAGAATTGAGGTGTATACAGTATGTACAGAAATTAATAATATAGTGGATAATGCACCCCCAACTGTAAATTATAAGGATATTAGAAGTCACCGAGGAGTTCCGTGAACATATAAAAGTACGAGGCCGCAGACCGAGTACCTTTTATACAGGGCACGGAACTCCAAGGTGACTTCTAATATCCCTTTAATTTACAGTTAGGGGTGCATTATTTATTATAACCTACCCCTTTGTGGCTTCTGGTTTCCTTCTCCTCCTGGAACTGTAAGATTATAAGGCTATAATCTTACAGTTCCTCCCATAGAAATCCACTACAGGGGTAGGTTATAAGAGAATAATACTGTTTTAAAAAAAATTTTGTGTTTAAGTGGAACTAAATGTGGTATTGCCTTTTTTAGAGGGAGTTGATTGGTTAATGATTCTAGCCCCAAAACTCACAAAAGCACAAAAACTAACAGGATTGGAAAAAGGCATTACACGAGTGCTCCTTACCTTCCGGGTTACCGTGGTGCAGTAACTAAAATTTAACCCACTACTGATCCCACTGTGTAGAGTTAAAAAACCCTTACCTTATATCGCTGCCCATCTTTATATATTTTGTGGGTTACAATGGGGGTTTGATCACGCCTCTGGGATTGTGTACTCCACCCAAGGTAAGGTCATGTGCTCAGGTGAGTAAAGTACTTATAGCAGGAGAGATAGTCCAAAGAAAGCTAGCCACAGTGCAGCAAGGACTTTCAGCTCATAAAAGGCAAGTACTGATAGCGTAGGACCCTAGCGTAGGACCTTGAAGAGGTGGCTGGGCTTAAAATAATTTGGCCAAGTTATTAAACTAATTGCTTTTATTTATCCAGAGAGAATGGCAGGCTTTTTAAAGCAGCATTTTAAAGCAGCATCATAAAGGGAATAAACAGGTATGCAAATCGAATTGGGTGTGCACTAGGCTTCTATTTTGTATGGTTTACCTGTAATGCCTGTTCAAAGTTCCAAAAAGTGAGTAGGATTTTCAGTGAGACATCCATTCTCTGCTGCTTCCTTGACCTCTGAGAGGTTTCTGGCACGTGCAGGGGAGCCCTCCCTCCGTCTCGATCTAGTTTTGTGCTTGGTGCCCTACCTATAGTGTAGGGCACCTAGCCCACCCCCAACTGCCAAGTCCATTTGGTAAAAAAAGCAGAACTGTACTTACCGTCCTAAGTTTCCCCCTATGCTCTGCATTGCCGGCAGCCGTGTGTGTGTGATTGGCTGCCTCTCAGCCAATTACAGGCATGTCTGCCAATTTGGTCCCCTGCATGCAAGTTCCGGCAAGCAGAGGGCCGAAAACAGAACGCCGGAGGATTGAAGGACTGTAAGTACAGTTCTGATGCTTTTTTTTACCAAACAAACCTGGCGTTTGGCAGTGGGCTATAATGCCCTACAGTATATGAATTTTTGTTTTTTAGGGTGGAGATACCCTATAAGTGAATATGGCATCGCAGGAACCTAGAAGTTAAGAGGAGGGCCGGGAAAGTTTTACATCTCCCTGTTTATTTCTTTAGCTTCAAAAGTATGGAAGAAGAAATAGAACAGTAATCTTGCTTATTCAAGCCAAATGAATGATGTTAAAATCATAATGACAGACTAATTGTATCTCTGGTTAGATAGGACACAGATGGCGGTTTATGTTTTACATACACTGCTAGTAAGGCATTATTTTGTTTCTTTCTTTCAGGGATATTTTTAGAATTCATTGCCAAGACCCCAGGATCTTTCACTTCTGCTGTGCATTCACAGTGACCCAGCTATTTAATCTCTCTTTTTCACTGTCAGTTGAGTTCTATTTAGAGTTCTATTTGGTTTGAGAATACACTGCATACCATATAGCAAACTGACGTCCAACTCAAGAGACTTATGTAGAGCTGTGATGCCCAATTCCAGTCACCTATTACTGAATTAGCTACTAAACCAAATAAAAAGCAACCTGTATATAATAAGTAATGCACAACATATAAAAATAATTCACCAATGTATTCCTATGGTAAAAGAACTATACTCATTTCCTAAACCTCTTACTTGCTAAAAGTAAGGGATAAGTAATTTGCAGTTTGTCAAAATACATAATTTTGTAATTTACTGTACAAACATCCTGAGATCAGCAAATTGTACAGAATGTTTGAGAATTTGCATGTTTAGGAATATGTTATAAAAGGTTATAAAATGATGTGTTTACCTTTTAATTTAATTATTGCTAAATTATTATAGGATTGTATTTCCCTGACAGTACATGGGATTCCATATCTTCTTGATGACGTACAGATTCAACGTACAGTTGAATTAATTAGTAATGCTAAAAACTGCAATCTTACTTGACTTTATTGAAACCTGTAAATCACAGTGAACTGCACTATGTACATTATGAATCAACTGACAATTAGCCTGGAAATATTGCATGCTGCAGTGGTTTGACACTACCGTTGTTATCATTGGAGCCAAAGGTTCATATCTGTGATTGGCTGGTTGACAAGCTGTCATGCATTTGGTATGGAAACCATTATTTTCTTCACCTTAAGGCACCTAGAGTTTTTCATACTGAGCAAAAAGTGAGGCAATTAGGTTCCATGGGTCATGGATATGTAGAGGACTTTGCAGATTGTACAAGTGAGATTTAATAAGCTAAAAATGACAGAATATTGACATAGCTGACTGGCTGCACAGGGAATAGATATTTGAAGACAGAAATTATCACTGCTGGTTTAAATGTGTTTACATGACTTTCTTTATTGTCTTTCAGTATTGAAAACCAGTGTACAACATAGTTTCTCAACCTTTTAACACCTGCAGACCCCTTTTATGTCTCAGGGAACCCATACATAAAATATTATATATTCATTAATTCATCAAAATACACAATTCTTACAAATTCAAAAGAGAAAAAAAAAAATCTTTTTTTTAAAAAAATGCACTCAAAGTAGCCATAAGTGTGGATTTCTACAGTTTCTGTCGCTATCTCTTAAGCAACCCTTCCCATCCTCTCAGGGATATTTGCCTATTACTGATATAGTATAATCTTCCTTCTAGCGTGATGGAACAAATATTTCTTGTTTCTTAGTGTGTTCTTCCCAGAACTACCCAATGTCCTTTAAAATTTGCACTTCACCTTAGAACTTACTTTCAGGGAAATTTACAGGTCGCCGGTCCTTTACTCTGTGTTGAAATAATATTGTTGTAGCATCTTTATGTATTCCACCTAGAGTGTTACTTTCTAACATTAGAGACATTAAAACATTTATCATTGTCTTTTTCTTGTAAATAAATAATGCCCACACATGACATTAGATACTTGTTTAGTGTTTAAAATCCCAAATATTTTCTTTTTTTATTATTAGACAATTAACTGTGTTTCTACTGTGCAGTAAAATCACCTAAATAGTAGTAAATCATTTTTTTAAACTATACACATGAACATCATCTTAATAACAAATAAAAAGTCTATAAAGGGTATGTCCACCCCCATACTAAAATTTTAAAAGTTGCGGGAAATGGCCGTAAACCTCGTGCATGGAAGACAAGCAGAAGGGGCTCAACCAACATCCGCTCCTGTGATTGGCTAAGGCACAATGCCTTAGCCAATCACAGGAGCGGTTGCTGCTTGCGCCCTTTCTGCTTGCTTCCGTGCGTGGAAGACAGGCAGAAGGCAGTGAGGGTATGAAGGCTAGTAAGAAAATTTGTGGACAGTTTTGAGTTCTTTAAATCTTGCGAGGTCAAGGTTTATGGCCATTTTCTGAAACATATAAAATTTTAGTTTGGGGGATGGACATAACCTTTAAATAAATGTATAAAATCTATACTTGGTGCTGCTCTATCCCGGACTTTGTCCCTTTGCACTATTGATAACAAGGCACATGCCTGGGGAGCCTGTGGTTGCAGGTGCGGTTGTCAATCTCTCCCACTCTTTGATCCCTCACTGCTGGCACTTAAATTTGCAGCACATTCCATTATTAAAAAGCGTCTCACACCCCCTGCTTGCTGACCCTTTGTTAGCCCGATATAACACCAGATAGCGTGAGTTTTGCACATATCTCCCAGAAAATTCACAAAGATTAATTTATATTTAGTTCTCCTCAAAAAGTTTGAGGAATGTCACAATATCCTGTTTATTTATCAAATTATCTAACTGAGCTTATAAGATATACAAGTAGTACTGTGTGTTGTCTTTGCTATGGTTACATGCAGATTTTTCTGTTGCAGAGAATTGCAACACATACATTGTTTAAAGGGTATCTCTACCTCCAATTTTTTTTTACCTTGAATAAAGTGGAAAATAAATATTAATCTTGTGGTAATTTAAAAAATGATCGAATGTCTTTACCACTTCCATTGTGTCTTAATTTATTTTACATAAGGGCATCACAGGTTACAATGGACCTCATGTTGTTGAGCAGTGCTGAAGAAATAGCATATTACTGCCTTAGGATACTTAAATGTGTATGTTCAGCACTTACTCTCTGATCTTTTGCCTTTTAGCTACATATTTTTGATCAATAATATCCTTTTTTATACAGAAGATACAACTTACACTGAAAATCCAATTGGTAACCTAGATTCAAACATTTAGGAAGAAAAGCAATAATGGAAATGTGAATGACAATAATCTGCTTAATGGAGTTTATTTCATACTGATACTTTACATTTGCAAAGCACTGCTTTATTAAATATAAGTGATACCGCAACATAATAACTTGAATCCGTCTTAACAAGCGTTTTCTGTTAGTGGGAATGTAAAAAGAAGATACGTTACAATGAAATATTCGGTGATTCCTGTTCTTTTATGTAAATGTTCAATACAGGAAGATCTGCCAAGTGAATAGAAGAAGAAACATAGAATATAATTGCCAATGTTTATGATTTTACATAAATCATTTTAACAAGCAATAGTAGCACATACTTTATACACCTATAATTCAGCTTTATTTGACTAAGTCTGTTACATTTTCTTTTATGTTTATTACAAAAAAAAATAGACTATCGGTTATTATACCACTGAAACATTTTGATGCCTTTTACAACCTTTTAGATTGTATTTGTTTACAGATTCATATGGATAGATTGCTAAGTGACAGGCTGCTTGGGGTCCAGCTATGGGACAATAATACCCACCAACAAATCCCCTTATTAACAGTCCCTAAACTGCTAGGTCCTCACTCCAGGGTTTGTAGTATTAACCTACAGGTGTGCTATAACAGTTTCAAAAACTAATTTGAGAAATTATGAATATGACCATGATGTAATAACAAATGGTCTTTGATGTGAATTTAATGTCCCTTATATTAGGAATGTTTATTTGGGAAATAATTGGCATCATTCACTATATTTTATGCTTAAACCTTACTAGGTGCAGTATCTGATTGAGTGGACTACAGTGAACTCCGTATAAAACAAGAATAAAGCCCACCATACTCTTTGGAATGTTCCTAACAGTAATTTCTACTGGTTGGCTGTTGGGTTGGTCAAAGATGCTCAGATATCTACTGAGCAACTGAATCAACCCAGGCGCTGGGTCAAGGGCAAAACCATAATGGTCTCTAATAGGGGTCCTGCAAACAGGAAGTCAGTATTTTGGTTGCATTTATTTATACACAGACAAAATGCTGAATTGGCAGATTAAGGTCATTGGGATGAAAAATGACTTCTCTTTTTTTCTGAAAAGCAAATGTATTTGCAGTGAACTTTAAGGAAGTTAATTGTTCCTTTAATGCATATAACACCATTACCAGAGATTTACATATAGGGTGTGAAGTTTAGATTAGTGTGCATGGAAGTTATAGGGGCCAATGGACAGTCTTTCCTAATACTATTGTGTATATTGTGATATGTGTGCCTATGTGTTAGCCACCCAACTTCCAAGAGAGTATAAACTAATGTACGGGCTAGAGGCACATCACTTTAATCGCTTTAGTGGTGAGAAATGCAAATCAGAATAGTTCTAAAATAAAGGTTGCATAACTTCTCTGCCTAGCATACACAACTTTTTGTATGATTGACTAAAAATGGCTGGTGTTTTAAACTAAGGACATATTTGGGTGCAATGATGCAACCTAAGAGACCTTGACATGTCCTAACATTTTGATTGGTTTAAACACATACAGGGAGAATCAATAAAAGTTATTATTGTTAAAAATTGTGCTTATTTTGTCCCAACCAGATGTTAGCTTTAAAATGTTAAATAAGATCTGTTTGTTTGGGGCAAAATTAGCACTCCTATTGAATCTCACTGATACAGTGGTTTTCACATTCAGGAGGGGGTGTCTAAGACCTTTCATTTTAGCTATTCAATTTATAAATGACACATAAATATACACCTATCCTGTATCTAATAATATATAATCCCCATCAAAACTTAATGCAATTCCCTATTAACCTATAAATTATTTTAAATAATAGGACGGATATTTTATCAATTATACAGACATTTCTTAAGCAAACTAGCACATTAATATAAAAATCACCAATTATATTTACTTAGAGGTCGGATAAATGAAACATGAAGACCATACAAGATTGGTGTACATGCAATTTTCCAAGATTTCTGCCCTTTTATCTTTTTGGAAATCAGTACACTATTACCAACTTAATTAAATGTTCTGAAAGTGATTTCCATTTTATTTAACCGTAGAGATTACAGTAAAGAAAGATTTAACTTATTTTACCTAGATATATAACATTTTTAGAGATTATTTCAAAAGACAACTGTTACTTTTTAATTTGATTTTAATCAGCAATTTCTGAGCTATTCGGAATGTGGTTTAGCCTGAACCTTATGTTGTATTTATATAGAGACATAAATGATTTCCTTGTAAATAGCTAGTTTATAGAATAGCCGTGTAAAGTGGTTGAAAATCCATTTAAGCTCTCCCCTTCCGAAGGTGGTGTTTAGAAAAAAATGTCTTGATTAAATTTTGAGTGCCTTCATTCCCACATGACTTTTCCAGTCAGGGGCGTAACTACCAGGGGAGCAGGAGGAGCAACTGCAGGGGGGCCCGAGAGCCAAGGGAGCCCCATCTTCTTATTTTTCCTATGAAAGATATAGTCTCCTCCCAGAAAATCACTGTGGATGAAGCACGGATAGGGGTCCCATCATAGCTTTGCAGGGGGGCCCAGTGATTCCTAGTTACTCCACTGTTTCCAGTCTTATAAAGTTCTAGTAGTGCAGTTAAGGCAGGACCGCGCATAAATAGGACAGACATCCCTGGCAATCCCATAAGGTATAAAACTGTGGCGATCGAAAGGGGCTGAGTAACCTGGAACAAGTGAATATACTAAAAGAAAAAATGTAAAACAGACACCCATAAAATCCCAATGGTCAGCAAGAAAACACAGTCCCAGTGCACACTACCTCTGTGGGTACAGGCAATAAACAAATCTCCCAAGGGATAACCAGTTAGGTAAGAATAGCAAAGTTGTACTCCAACAGAAATTAGTGAGATTTATTCAAAACCAAACATCAACACAACATTTTGGTGGTACAGGCCCCCTTCCTCAGATGAGGAAAATTGAACAGGTAGATTTTTTTTTTTTTTTTTAGAGGGTTTATGCATCCCGTACAGGCCCTGCACTGCCCCCTTGCAAACCTTAGAACACGCAGTGGAGGTCAATGATAAGCTAAAGAAAGAAGTCCACATTGGCAGGATGGCAGACTCTATCTTAGACCCATATTTTGCCAGTCTGTGAATGTCACCCCTTTGGGGTAGTTCCCACGAAGGATATTGTCAAATTTTCCACCACCTCTTGTAACCAAAAAGATGGATTAGTTTGTGATATCAGGGAGCAATGCTGTGTAACTTACACTTCTTTTGACCAGACTGCTGAGCTGTTGCGGGAGGCAGCATCAGGTGCGTTTTTGGCCAAGGTGGAAGTTGAGTCTGCTTTCTGATTCTTGACGGTTCTCCCTTAATGCTTTCATTTGTTGGGTTGCATGTGGCAGGGACGTTACTATGTGTCTGCCCATGGGCTGTTCCATCTTATCTACCTAATTTGAGAACATCAGCACCTTTTTGGAATAGATGGTCAGATTGGAGGTGGGGGGACAGAGAAAACTTCACTGCAGAGTGAGTTGTATTCACCTGGTCATTTGCCCCCACAAATCTAGTGGGTTGTGGCATGCAAATCCTTATTGTTATACAACAGGTGCCAAGTCACTTTGTTGTGGATGAGTACACAATCTACTCCCTTTTGCTCTTTTCATTTTTATGTTATGCTAGTTGAGAATTCTAATTGGCTGAATGGGAAAATGTGGCCTATCCTTAAATGTCAGTAACAGAAAGGGAAGAAACAATCCCAATGTATGTACCTATGGTTTAGGACAGTCCACTAGTTTATATATATCTATAAAAAAGCATTGACAAATATACAGTAAAGGTTTCTAAATTAGACTCAACCATGAAAGATTAATGTTAAGAAAAGAAAAGGTTAAATTCTACATAATTCTCTTTTAGTTTTTCTAGTGTTCTTCCTGGTATCAGTTGGGTCCGCAATTGTATGCCAAGATAACAAGCAGTTCCATCCAATTACATAGCTAGTAATTATGTGTCAAGCATTTCCTCACCTAACTCCACCTTTTATCTTATATAAATTGGCATTGACACTGCAGTGCAAAGTAGTGAAAATATTAATGTAATGGATAGGGAAGTATAAATGAAAATAAGTTCAACTTCATTACAGTTCTTTTCCAACCCATCCATCAGGAGTGAACTAACTTATCTTACACTGTTTACAGAATAGCTGCAATAGTATGTCTGAATGAAATAAAAAGGCGACAATGCTCAGAGAAGATAAGATAGTTAATAGATCTTTCTAGGGATTGTTTGTTTTTAGCCTGAAAGCTTTCATCTGCTGCTTACTTTCCATTTATTTTGTTGTATTTTGTAAAGAAGGGCTGCAAAATTTGCTCCTACTCTCTTCTTACTTGAGATAAAATTACTTGGGTCTAGAATAGGAGTGGCCCTAATGTCTGAACTGAAGACACACTGAAGAGCCCCATCAGTGTGTAGGCCAAGAAGTAAGAAAGTGATCAGGTAGCACCATTTGCCATAACTACAAATACCCTGAGAAAAGAAAGGTAAAGCACAATGGAAAGGTTGTAATTCAACTGAGCAGTGAGAATCCTCTAACCAGAATTGCCTATAAGCATGACATTACACCATTCTAGGAAAAAAATACGTGACAGTCTCTTTGAGATCTTTCTCAAGCTTGAGAAAAGTCTAAGACAGAGACTGAAACTTCGCTATCTGTTTTATTGCACATGGAATAAAGTTTAAGTTCTTTGCACAGGTCCTATGAGTGCTCTGTTATCTACTTGAGGATTGGATATTGTAGTTTAATTATCAAATGTTGCCTTTACAGAGAATTACTTGCATAAAAGGTGAGTCTAGATAATGGGCTGTATAACATGGAAGTACATGTTTTAATATCATACCAGGTATAGTTATTAGTTAAGCTATATAGTTTAGTAGTGCTGTGTTCTTAACAAACCTAGAGTGTTGAAGTAGTTAAATTGAAGTAATTAAAGGATATGTCAGTTTAACTGAAGAATGGGAGATAAATGCACTCCATACCTCCCATTCTTTAGTAAAACTTGCAGTAGAGGAGGAGAAACTTACCCGCGAACGGTCCAGTGCCAGCATCTCCGAAAGTCTCATCCACACTCCCTTGCACTGTGTGCACATGCAAGCACAATGCAAGGGACTGCGGATGCGTCAGAGACTGTCAGTGGCATCGGAGTCCTGCAAGTTTTACTGAAGAACGGTAAGGTAAAACACAGCGCATTTACCTCCAGTTCTTTACTTAAACTGAATAACGCAAACTTAAAAAAATAGTGGACAAACCCTTTAAGGAAAGGGACTATTTACCAAGTATTACAGACTATTTGTAAAATAAATCTAAAGGAGCATATGCCTCTTGCAAATATACCCAGAATACTGTGTAGGTAAGGTAGAACTGACAGGAGAACCCCACATGATACTAGTGTTTTCCTGCAAACACAGAGAATGGTTTATCTTGAGCTGTTTAAGTGCTGCACTCTTCCTTTATCCACATAAGCTTTTCTATGTGCTATAAATATGTTCTAATCAATATAAACTAGAGATGTATTGCTTTTATCATATTATAGCTTTCTCTGATTTTGCCATTTACGGAACAGCTCCAGCTCTGTGCAAAAGCATCTGTTATTCTTTTGTACTATTAACAAAAACACTTTGATTTCTTTCCACTTTTGGCTGCTACACAAACCTCTATATGTGTCAAGACATTAATGATTGTTCCTTTTATCTATAAAGCTATCATCATGTCTGACAGGGAGCAGCTGGTACACCAAATAGTTACTAACAGTCTAAAGACACAGAGGTTCAAAAGGTGCTGGGAATCTTTGTCATGAGTTGAAAAATATTAAACCAAAGTTATAGCACCTGCAGACAATAACCTCTTCTTTGAAATGTTTCTGCATAGACCCGTATTAGACATGTATATAAAAAAATAATCTTCTTTATAATCAAGTTCAAACATTGAGTAAAAATCATTGTTGAGGCATACATGTGTAGGATGTGCCCAAGCAAATAGACAAACCAAATGAAAATACACATTCCAGACTCCAGTAAAAGAGAAACATATTTGTTTCATCCTGGTAAATAAATAGCAAAATAGCATGAGATGTAAAACGTTCAATGATTTTAATGTTTGTTTAAAACATTTCTAGGCCCTTATTAAAAAGAAAAGAAAAATACCTGTAATTTATATTTCACCAATTTGCAGTGTAGTCAAATGTTTCAATATTTAATTTGTGGTTTTGTCATTTTAGCTGCTGGTATTAACGTTACATAACGGTTCATTTGTTGCTTAATTGTCATAAAGGTGATTAACACTCCTCCATAAACCAATCACGCTGTGTGAAGTGGAACCTATTCTTCTGGGGATAATTTTATTAGCTTTTACTTTATGTGTATATTTATTAACATGGTTCGGAAAGAAGGAAGTCATAATACATATTACTGTCTTCTGCGTCAGCTAATTAAGTGTGTTTTTTCAAATTAGTTTTTTTTTTACTAGTGCATGAAAATATGTGAATTCTAATCCGCCCTTAAATGATTAATATGGAGATCTACTTAATAAATTAGTTTAGGCTTCACTTGAATAATTGAACATTCTGCTTACAGTATAAAGTCATTTCAAAAGGGTTCTAGGCTTGAATTCCTTCACGCTTAAGGAAACTTAATGAGGAGTCTTAGCTGTTGAATTAAAACAAAATTGGTGTAATGAAAGAAAACATACAAACTCTCATTCACTGGAGTGGGCTGGGCAAGGTGAGTTGTGACACATTCAATCAGCTATCCCTCTAGTTTGGAAATCAGTACACATATGTATACATAACTGGACCAGAGTTTTGATAAACAAACCATTTTGAAATTTCATGATGGTTTGCTTTCTTTTTATTTGAAGTAAGGACCAAATAAAATAAAACATAATAATATGGTTTACCAATCATAAAAGCAGCAACAGGACATAGAGCTGTAAGCCCTGAATAATAATCTGCCAAGTGCCAAATATATTTGGGAGACAATGCCATAAGTGGTGCAAAAATTTGCCCATGCTATTAATATGCAGCAGCCAATAAGATGTTATCTAGCTCCAGTAGCACAGGCAAATGTTTGCACCTTGTATTGCTTCAACCTCTTTTTTTTTCATCAGAGCGTCCAAAATGTCCAGAACCTATTTTCACTTCCCTGGTTAAAAATGAAGTAACTTTTGAAAAATTCAAGTAAGCAAATCATGGTGTTGAATTTCTCCCATCATTCAAATTGGTGTTTAGGATTTTAGTTCTCACTTAATATACCAAATCCACACAATCCTTTGACAGTGCCCTGAATTATGCAAGCAAATGCTCAACATAATCTCTTTCTAAGTGATGCTGTAAGTGAACAAACTTCCATAGAGCAAGAGGTGGCATGCTAATATGGTACAGTTAGACTTATGTATAACTTTAAACAACAGTGTGGCAGTCTGTTTTTGCGCCAATCAAAAAATAAATTGGGCTGCAATGCCATATATAAGGATTTTTAGTTTTGGAGTAACATACCCTCAGTTGATTAAATGTAAAAAATATGTTATTCTAAATTAACAGAGTTGTAAAGTTTAATTTAAAAGGCATTCCCACCTCAGAACAGAAATCTATACTTATCTTCCCCAACCCCCTAGATTGTTATTGTTACTTCTCTGTGGTCCAGGAAGCCTATTGGTATCAAGGTCTGCTGGGAGGTAACTATAAAGATTTTGGGGTATGGAAAACGTAAATATAGATTTTTGTTCTTGGGGTGGACATACCATTTTAAACTGAGTATATTTACAACTTTAATTTTATTTATTTTTTTGGTGAAAGTGACGAAATGCAGTAATGGCAGTTTTGTCTACAATTATTTTAACAAAACCTACATAATTTTGCTTTACGGAAAGTCTTTTGTGAATATCAATTATCTTAAGTGTCCTTCAACAGAGCCTGTAATCTCCAGTGGTATAATAACAATTATGCATATCAAAACCATGTAATTTGGTCTCAGCAAGTGTTGTCAGAACTTGGTTAACACAAAAAGCAAATACGTAGCCACAAAAGTAATGACATATCAACATAGCTGAAATCATAGTTTAAAAAATAACATTCACAGAATTATTCTGGGAAATTATATTGCAATTTAAAATGAGAAACCAGTGATGATTCATTTTCATTATTGTCAAAAAGACAATTCTAGGTATAGCTGAGATGTTGTAATGTTACTTTAGCAATGTACACATGTAAGGGAAAGATTGTTAGGACCATTCATTAGACATTTGGCCCAACTATCTTTTACCAACTATCATTTCCCCTACACACAGTCTATTCTCTTTTATGGATATGGGAGCATCAAGAAAAAGTGTTGCAGCTTGGTAAAAAAAGACCATTGCTCCTTGACTGTTTACCAATCCAACAGGATGGATTAATATACATTATGTGGGGAGCCTGTACACATGCTAGATTGTTGTTGGTTTGCCACTTCAGTTTACAATTATCATGTATACAGGCCTTTTGAAACCAGTATGTTTTAAAGGAGAACTACATTCTAATAATAACTGAAAGTAAGCGCCCATATGATAAGGATCTTAATGTCTGTATTCGGTGCATTGTCTTAGCAATCAATATTAGATGATTGTATCACTCACATGTTTAAAATTGCTTCAATTGTTTTGTAGTTATAGGTAATAAATGTTATACATGTATGTTAAAACAGCTTAGGACATCTATAGATGTTCTATAGACACTGGTAATATTCCATTGATGTCACTGCACTTAGGTGCTTTTATGATGTAAAATGTTTTCCTCTGCTTCAGCCTGGAAAAGGTTAGAATTTTACCAACCAACACTTTGAGAATTTTCTTCCTTTTACCATTCAGCAGTGTTTATTTCAGTGAAATATAGCCAATCTGAAAATTCTGCTTTATTCTGGACCTTATGTTTACAACAAATTAAAAAAAACAAAAAAACCTGAGGCCTCTTAATGATGATTTATATAATTGTACAGTAATGCGCCGCTTCACATTTTTCCCTAGGCAAAACATATGTCATTTTTATGTTTATTGTTCCATGGCAAATATGAATACACGACATTTAAAAGCAGAGTAAAAAAGTCAACATAGACAGTGTTTTACATTTTACTCAGGCATGAAATAGATTTCATTTCTTGTATTGTATATTCGTATGGTGCGGAACATCTAAAGGCTTCATTAACAGAGATTTGTTGGCAAAACAAGAAACTATATTTTTTAAATTATGGAAATCAAGCTGAGGAATGAGGTAAGGGCATAAGGGAACCATGTTATAAAATAAACATTGCAAAAGCCCCTTAATAAATCCAAAAACATTTAATAATAATGTACTTAATAAAACAAGTTTAATGCATATTAAATACTAAAAAAGCCTGACTTGCTTTAAAGTAAATATATTTGTATTAAAAAAACAGTAACAGCAAAAGCAATGTTAAAATTTAATGTAAACTAGCCTTAATAGTTAATGGGTATGTCCGTCCAAAAAAAAAATAATTATATACTGTAGCCCACCCCACGCTGCCAACTTCGTTTTCTAAAATAAGCAGCAGAAATGTACTTACGTGGCTGTCTGCTTTGAAGGTAGGGGTTGAAGCAGCCACACTGGATCCGGAGTCAGGGGGATGAGGGGTGGGCACCCCTGCACATGCCAGTGTCCTCAACAAGGACAAGGAAGCAGCAGGGAATGGATGACTCACTGACAGCTCCTACTCTTCACTTTTTACAACTTTGGACAGGCATTGCAGGAGAACCATAAGTACTACACAGTGGGGCAAATTATAGATTTGGGGGTGGACAAGCCCTTTAAATTATTGGAACAAATTTTTATTTCAGATATGGACTGGGAAAGGGACATTATCTTAGTCTCTTTCTTAGAGTTTTGGATTTTTTACATTCTCTGTTTCTTGGTGTATTGGATTTTTTTTTTTTACCTTCTCTGATTTGTATACATCATATCATACAGTATTTAATACACATGCTGGCCTGTACTGTAAGCTAGTCAAGCCTGTTTAATAAAAATATTCAGCCAACCAAATTTTCCTCATTAGAGCTCCACCCCTTACTTGTAGCTCTTAGTGCCTACTAAAAACTACAATCTTCTTTACAAAACCTGTGTTTAGGGAGTAAAATATATGGAGAAAATATTATTCCTAAAACACAGGATAGATGACTAAATAGCAAACAGTTCTTTGCAAATGGCTTCTTCTATTAAAATATTAAGTGGCTAGTAATTTTTTTTTATATTTCATGAGAATTACTATAGCAGCCGCTTCTTTAAAATAATGAATCAAAGTAAAGCTAAAATAAATCCATTTAGTCCACTTAAAGGACGGGTATGGACGAACACCTTATAAGATCAGTGATATTTCACAGCTGTTATAACATTGCTAGAGGCTAAACTCCCCTCCAACAGCTCAACTTCTGTTGCATTTTCTGGAGTATTTTAATGGCTGTCTTGTGGAAAAAAACATTTGGCACATTTTTACATTTCATAAAAGGAATGTAGTGGTGTAACATGAGGTAAATTTTCTCTGGTCCAATAACTTATTACAACAAATAAGCATATACTAATGGGTTAGACACAACTAGTCCAATTAGAATAATGAACGCAAACATATCTTGCTGACTGTATTGCTGAGGGGTAAATAGCCACACCACCAAACCTTGTAATAAGAAGATACATTCCCTGATCTACATTATGCTGAATAAACTATACCTGGCTCATCCACAACTTAGTTTTGGATCCTAAATTCAGGACAGATGGGAATTAAAACTTGCTCTTTGTGCAATGCCAAAATCACCCTCTGTAACTTAACAAATATGCAGGCCTTAGAGAGCCACTATGCAACAGTGATTTGCACTCCCAATGTATACATTGACTGATTCAGTCATTTGGACCATGTACATTTCAATTCTGCTAAAACAAAATGTTAAGGAAACATGGCTACTTTATTATAAGGTTGTCAACTAAATTATGTTTCTTCCAAAAAGCATGATAAAGAACTTTAATTACAATAGCACTATGCCTTTTAGCATATTCAACTCATTTGTAGATTTAAGTTCCATGCACAGAGAAAAATTATACTGGTTAAGCTACATACAGGTGTTAGATAATTGTCTTTTGAAATTATTATTTGTGTTACTTTCATGCAACAATTTAACCAAGGATGGCTGTACAGAAGAGCTGCTCAGTTACCACTATTTATTTTAATGCCTCTACAGAATAACAGTATTTTTATGTAATATAAACCAAAAAGCTTTTCTAGCTGCAACTGTCTCCTCTCCTCTGCAGCTTCTAGGTCTGGCTGTCAGTCAAAGCCGTGATACTTCACAGACAATGGCTGATAGCCATACCTGAAGCTGCCTCCTCTGCTGCTGTGCAGCATGTATATTATATGGGATGCCGTTTGTTCCCAGATCATTTAGTCAACAAAAAACAATATTTTTGTGACAAAACTATATTTAGTCGACCAAAAGAAATTCTGTGGGAACTAAACATACATTTAGTGAACAAAAAAATACACTTTTGGAGACAAAACTATATTTAGTTGACATAAAGAAATTCAGTATTTACAAAACCCATTTAGTCATCAAAAAAACCCAATGTTTTGGTGACAAAACTATATTAAGTCAACCAAAATATACATTTAGTCAACAAAAAACAACTTTAGCACCAAAATGTATATTTTGATCAAAATCTTTGTGAACAAAATATACAGTGGATTGAAACAGAATAATTTTTGTATACAAAAAGTCGAGAAAAGAGAATTTGGTACACCAAAAAAAACTTGTAGCGCAAGTGTTTGTTTTTAGCACACAAAATGAACTAAGGAAAAACAAGCCTACTTTGTCTTAAAAATGCAATTTTGTGCACCAAGAGTTATGTTTGGTAATGGTAAATGGCAAGCTTTTCCTTTAATCTTTGTAAAAAAAAATATAAAGTGGTAAATTGTTTGCTTTCCCTTTAATCCCTTCAGAAAAAGTGTGTACACTTAATGAGTCTCTTGCCCATAATATATTTCCCTTTAAACTCTTTAATAAGAAATTTCTGTTATATAATATACTTCCCCTTTAAAAATGGTAATTGTCATGCATTACAGGGGTGTCCCTAGGGTTTTTGGCACCTGAAACAACTTTTGAATGCCGCCGTGGAAAAGTGGGTGTGGCTTTGTGTGGGGTGTGGCTTTGTGCGTGGGTGTGTTCTGTATTGTTATGTTGGTGCAAGTGGTATAACACATTAGAAATCCCTACCATACTTTATGTACAATAAAAGATGTTGGCCAAGTTATTTGTGAGCCTGCCATCATCTTTTAATCTGCTACTTTACAGTGTCAGACACTCCCAACATAGGTAACCCTGTTAGAGTGACACATCACCAAGTAGGGAACGCTGCTTTATGAATGGTAATGGGTGTTCCTAGGTTTTTTTCCTTTTTGCACCTGAAACAGCTTTTGAGTGCTGCCTGTATGTAGGTAGTAAGTGGGAATGTGACACTGGGGGATAAGTGGGAATGTGACCCTGGGGGATAAGTGGGAATGTGACACTGGGGGATAAGTGGAATGTGACACTGGGGGATAAGTGGAAATGTGACCTGGGGATAAGGGCAATGTGACCCTAGGGGATAAGTGGGAATGTGACCCTGGGGGATAAGTGGGAATGTGACTAGGGATAAGTGGGAATGTGACCCTGGGGGATAAGTGGGAATGTGACCTGGGGGATATGGGAAGTGACACTGGGGGATAGTGGAATGTGACCCTGGGGGATAAGTGGGAATGTGACCCTGGGGGATAAGTGGGAATGTGACACTGGGGGATAAGTGGGAATGTGACACTGGGGGATAAGTGGGAATGTGACACTGGGGATAAGTGGGAATGTGACACTGGGGGATAAGTGGGAATGTGACCCTGGGGGGTAAGTGGGAATGTGACCCTGGGGGGTAAGTGGGAATGTGACACTAGGGGGTAAGTGGGAATGTGACACTGGGGATAAGTGGGTGGGTGACAGTGAGATACTTTTAACACTACTTCTTGTCAGTTAGAAGCCAATCATACCTACTTTCTTCCCCACCAGCTCCATTAGAAGACTTGTCTCTCCCCAGTCCTTCTTACCCTAAAGGCCCCTTACCTGCTTCCATATTTTAGCTGAAACTCCCAGTCCACCGCTGTTCTGGTGCAAGGGACATGCATGATGGTAGGAGCAGTATCCTCTGGCTACAGTCAGCAGTTGTGCACACAGGATGGGCCTCAAAGACAAGATGGGCCCCCTCACACACACTCTTTCACACACACGAGCGTAACTAGAACTCAGTGGGCCCCTCATCAAAATTTTGAATGGGCCGTTGGGCCCCCCCTTTCTATCTATCTATCATCTATCTATCATCTATCTATCTACCTCTGTGTCTATATATCCATTGGTCATCTATCTCTCTATCTATTATCTATCTTTCTACCTCTGTGTCTATATATCGGTCATCTATCTCTCTATCTATGTATCTATCTACATTTAGCTGGTTTCTTCAAGGGAAAATTTAACACAGATCAACTCTAAAGTCAGGTATCCAACCCCTCCCTCAGTGCACACCAATAGAAGAGGATGGGGATGGCCCCACTATCTCCGCTACCCTGCGAACCTTTTTGCCATTTTTGGTGCGCATTGCATGTGCTGCCATAGGGTAAAATCATATGAATCACACAAGGTTGCAATTTCACTGTGAAGCGCAATTCTTGCGTGCTGCCTAGTGGGGCCTTGCCCCCCCCAAAAAAATACGCACTGTGCCATTTAGTAGTATTTTCTTACAGCAGAGATTAAAGGAAACATTTTCTATTTACCAGAATTTATTTAGGTAATGCATGACAATTACCATTTTTAAAGGGGGAAGTGTATTATATACCAGAAATTTCTTAATAAAGATATTAAAGGAAAATATATTATGGGCAAGCGAGTCATTACGTGTACACATTTTTTCTGAAGAGAGTAAAGGGAAAGCAAACAATTTACCAGTTTTTATTTTTTTTTAAAGAAAAATTAAAGGGAAAGCATGTCCATTACCATTAGCAAACATACGGTAACTCGGTGCACAAAATTGCATTTGTGCATTTGCATTTATGCAAATACAAGATGTATTTAGTGAACAAAATTTTCTTTTTGCCAGCATAATGTTTCTTTTTGACACTTTGTATGCAGAAAATATTCTGTTTCAATCCACTGTACATTTTGTTCACAAAAAAGATATTGGTCATCAAAATATACATTTTGGTGCTACAGTTCTTTTTGTTGACTAAGAGGCATATTTATAAAGGTTCATTAAACTTTTCGCCTTCTTTAACGCTACTTTTTGCTTTTTATAAAGCAGTGATAACCAGTGGTGAATGGTCATTACCGCTACATTTCACGTTTTGCCGTACATCGCTGCGGTAACCGCTCAAGCATATTTATAAAATGGCGAACAAGTGTATTTTTGCATTAAGTTCAGCCATTCCAATTCGCCAAGTCTGAGGTGGTGAAAACGCATAAGTGGCCATTTATTTATCCTGCCAATGGGTCCATGGAAGGTGTCAGTATATTGTGGGTTGTTTCTCAACACTAATAAGTACCCAGGGGGGTGTTAGACTATTTTCCAGCATTTACTATAATACGATATGAGATTTAGCTTTTTTAAGGTTATTTTTTCGCTTTTTTTTTTTTTTTTTAAGGTTCCGATTTTCTTTATTTACCAATAAAGTCAAATGGGGGTCTGAGGGACATATTTATAAAGGGAATTATTTTTGCTTTTTCCCCACCAGCCTTTACCACAATTTTTTAAACTTTCATCAAAGTTATTAAAAAGGCGAATTTTCATCAAAAGCGAAAAGTATGTAGCAAAAAGTAGCACTAATAATGCTGAAAAAGCTCAGCACATATGATGGTAATACTGAATAGGTAATACTCCCTGGTGGATTTTCAAAGTAGTATTAAATTGGTTAATACACACTGAACACCTATCTTTGTTATTTAAAAATAGCCTAAAACATGTGGTGTTTTTTTCAGCCAAAGATATAAAAAGTTGAATTTTCTTTATTTCATTAATAGGATGATAAAGTGTAAAACTCAAAAGGCGAATTTTCTCAATTTTGTTAATAGGACATGGTAAATAGTGTAAAACTCAAAAGGCAAATTTTCTCTATTTTAATAGGATGATAGTGTAAAACTCAATAGGCGAATTTTCTTAATAGGACACATTTTTCAGTATTGCAAACTACAGCTAATTATCAAACCAGTTCCATTAACATGGGAACATACCATAGTGCTGTGTAAGAAATAGTCATGTTAATGGAACATTCCAGTAAGTAATGATGTTTGGTGAATATTCTGGTAAGACTGCAAAAAATGCAACAAAAGGGGCAAAAAGGCAAAAATTCACCTTTAAATAAAAAAAGTATCCACACCACAAACAGTCGGACCTTGCAATACCTATGAACGAACCAGTACTCAACTCCAGGTAAGTAAAATTAAACTTACTTTATTTAATTGAACATGTTAGTATAACAGGAACACACCAAGTCCCATTACCTGATGCATTTCGTACCCATGTGGTACTTAATCATAGGTAGGAGGATCCCACTTTTTACCTATGGATAAAAACCACATGCGTACGAAACGCGTCAGGTAATGGGGACCTGGTGTGTTCCTGTTATACTAACATGTTTGATTAAATAAAGTAAGTTTTTTTTACTTACCTGGAGTACCGGTTTCTTCCATCGGTGTGCACGTCCGACTGTTTGTGGTGTGGATATTTGATACATAACTGAAGCGATGGGCTTGGGGCTTGCTGCACCAAGTCACCTCCTGAGCTGGGTGAGTGTCTATATGCTACCTCTACTGTGTCTACGTTTGATCATAACAGCCGAGGCTTGAACAAGATTGATTTTCCTCAGCGACGGGTCTGGGGCATTAGCACCCAGACCAGCTTCATTCATGTGTGAGTTGTATGTTTAAAACTGCACATTTACCCAAGCTTTTTTCATCTTTCACTTCAGCCCATTTGATAAGGCTTTTTAAGGAGCATTATTGCAGCCGATTGAGGTGGTTCATACCTGAGGCAGGGCGGTAGGATTGGTGCTTTTTACCTCCCAATATCATTTCTATGAGGAGGAGCAGGATGAAGAAAACTGCTTCTGCCAGTCTTCCGGTATGCTTCAGTACTATCTTTAATATAGAATGGCCCAGGGCCATAACCTGGCAGATGAAAACTGTATGTGCTGTAGCTCCTCAACGAGTGAGAATAATCAATCCTATCTCCTTGCCACAGGTGCTTTTCATTTTTAAAAAGTTCATTTTTACATTATAGTTGTCCTTCAACGCAATGAATAAGGCGAAAACTATCACCACATTATCGCCTCAGCAATACTTTTCCGCAAAGGTGAAAGCGAAAACAAGCAGTTTTATAAATAAGGCGAAAATAGCGCTATTTGTCATTGCTATGTCCTGCAATAGTGAAATAGCGATCGTTTATAAATATGCCCCTAAATGTATGTTTTGTTCTCACCAAATTTTTTTTGGTCAACTAAGTATAGTATTGTCACCAAAATGTTGTTTTTTTGTTGACTAAATATGTTTTGATACCACAGAACTTCTTTTGGTCGACTAAATATAGTTTTGTCCCCAAAATGTTGATTTTTGTTCACTAAATGTATTTTATCACTAAATTTCTTTTAGTCACCGAAGTGTGTTTTTTGTTACAAAATGATCTGGGAACAAACAGCACCCCATAATATTACACATACATTAGCAGAGGAAGTGTATTCTAGCTGGAGAGAGATCAGGCTATATAAGGAATACTAGAAGCATCTTTAGTTATAGTAGGTATAGTGAAAATTGGATATGGGGGGTATACATGACCTTTAATGAAGGGGGTGGACATGCCTTTTAACCCAGTTTTATGATGTCCCTGAACATTTAAAACATATTTCAGTTGTTTCATGGTTTGCATTTACATTTTAATTTTATATTGCTTATGCAGAGAACATTCAATGTACTGTACTGATTGTATCTATTGTCTTTCAAGGATATCTCCATTTATAAATGTGTTCCAAGCCTTTACCTATTGAGATCATTGCTTTTCTACAAACAAAGAAAATATTTTATACTACAGTAGTCAGAGGGCTATAATTAGCAATCACTTTATAGTCTTTCAATAACCATAAATGGGGGAGTGAAACCTTCAATATTGTTGGTAATCCTAAATATTCGTATTGTATTATGCAAAGGTTACAGTGAAAAAGCTCCATAGAGAATGTTTTAAGATGGATGCAAAATAAATTAGGGGTTAACTATTTAGAATTTCAAGCACAATACTGTAATATATACTCTTGACATTTAATGGTATCAAATATAATATTTGCATTTAAAAAAGACGAACCCTAAAGTAAGCCCGCTATTAAAGTCACATATATTCAAAATGACCAGGAAATAATTTTTTAAAGTGTGTGTATGTTCTAATTACTTAAAGTAGAACTGAACATAATAAACATGATTTCCTCCCTGAATTCTATTATTTCATACACTCTTACTCTTACCTTTCAGCCTTTTAAACCGTTTGATAGGGCTTCTGGGGATAAACCTCTGGGTCCAATGTAGACCGGAAAATCAGAAACCTGGAGAATAACGGATGATTCCCCCCCCCCCCCCCCGCCAATGCTGCTATGTTAACATGCCACTTAGCTATTTACTATTTGGGAATTATAGAATTCATTATTTATATTTTAGCTTTAATTCTCTTTAAAGTTCTGTGTGCATTCCAAATAAAAGATAATTCCAAGAAGAATATTTCAAGATTTCAGGTGGTATTTATTATTATTATTATGTATTTCTCCTCTTAGAGAATGAGTTTTTTGTAATCTATTCATATCTATGCGATACGTCAATGACCTTTTCCTTGTATTTGTATAGTTGGATGTCATGTTCCAGTTGGCTATATGAGTTATGTTGGCATGTTATATCCAAACTCTCACTCCATCCCACAGGGAGCCAAGTGGGACCCATCTTCTTATTTTTCCTATGACAGATATAGCCTTCTCCCAGAAAACCACTGTCAAAGTACAGATATGGGTCCCATCATACTTTTGCAGGGGGACCAGTGATTCCTAGTTATGCCACTGCTGCAATGAAACTGTTCCTGGCATATGAGGGAGGGTTTAATAGAGGACAGAAAAAAAACTGTAGATGGTTGGAGGATTGCCTAAGATTTTAAAAGCAAAAAAAATGTTTAGGTACTATAGTTTCTGTTTGAAATATTCCCTATGCTCTCATAAATAAACAATTGTATACTTTCCTTTTTACTGGTTATTAGATTTAGCATTGATGCATTTTATTTGGAATTAAACTATGTACTGGAACGTGATTTTATTTAAACTATTTCCTTGTGTTGCCAATTTTATCCCCCTAATCAATTTTTATTAAAGTCTCCAATTGCTGAAACTTTACTTAATTAAAAAGTCTTTGAATGTGCAATACCAGTTGGGTTTTTGTAAACTCATCAGTATTCGGTGACTAGCAGTAAATAAATAGAGAACCTAAACATTTTAATGCAACTGCAATTTTGAAGAGGATCAACTGCTGTAGTTCAACATATAAACAGATCTGAAAACTGATCTTTGTTATTGTCTGTAAACATTGAGGCTGTCATTAGGGATTACATTTTTGTTCACCAGCTAAGAATTTTAATTTGCTGACTTCAATGTTACGGCAAATATTTTTCTGGTCTGTTTATACAGACTGCTTACAAAGCCTCAATAATCTAAATATTTGGCAATAATAGAAAGGGTACGTGTGAAATTTTCACAACTTAAAACTTTGCTTTGTAATTAAAGTAGTAGAGAATTGATGGAAGTAGAGAAACCTTGGATATAAAATAATACCTTTTATTGGTTAACTAAAATGATTGAAAAAGTACTTAAGCTTCTTCCTCAAGCATGATACAATACTATAGTATTGTATAGTATGTATAAATAGTGTGCTTTACAAGATTTAGTATTGTATCATGCCTGAGAAAGAAGTGCTTGGAAATCTTGTATTTTCAATCATGCCCCATACCAGTCCTTCAAATTTACCATTGAATTATGGGTATGGCCCAGTCATCTCTCACAGCCCCTTGGACTTGCCAATGGGAAGAAGGGCAGAGTGCAAATTCCCATTGAACAAATATGGAGACTGGTGGGGGGGGGGGTTCTAGGGCAGACCCAGGGGTAAGAAACTTGAGATTAAGGTCACCCTTTACGTTTATAGAAGTAAAGATGAGAATATAGTTCTTCTGTAAAAACTTTTTTTTGTTTTTGCTAAATCTGTTAAACTGTTCCTATACAGAGGTGACTGATATATTTAGCTGTATAGGCCCTTTTGCTTTGCGTACTTTGTTGCTGTTTTCTGGCCACTACTCCAAAATCAAGTGCAGAGCAATTTTATTCAAGACTTGGGAGATACACATTTTTAAAAATATCTGTTTGAAAAACAAAACAAAGGCAAATAAATTTAAAAAAAAGGCAGGGGTTTAAACAAAGCATAGCACTTACCTAAATATTATGGCAACATTCAAATACATAATGCAGAAAATGAAGATTGTTCGATTATTAATCTTAATTTTACAGAGCTGTTGTAAGCACATATTTTATTCCATGCAAGCTTTTTAAATTTGGTTTTACTACTTCGCCTTATTATTCCCATAAAATGACGCATGAGACATTCTGTAAAAATATAAACCTGTTGTTCTTTTATTGCACATATCACATTAGCATTTGCAAGCCATATGTTCAAGTAATGTTTAAAATCTAGGGCATGCTTCATATTTGTATCATTTGGCATCTCCTTAAAAAAAATGGCCAAACTGTTAATATTCCCACTTAGCTTATCCAACAATATTGGCAAGAATTTCATTAACATACGCTGATAGCTGAAACAGCTCTACAGATCCGAAGAATAGCAATTTAAAGACAATGAAAATGATACTTTGCACTGTTACAGTTGTTACTGTTTTTAATGACTTGGTTATCAAACACTGATTTAACTTGCTGATTCCCGAATTCTTTTTTTTGGTATAACATTGATTTATTTACGAAAAGGTTATTTGCACATCAAAGAAGAAGTAATGTCTTCTATAGACTCTTGTTTCTTATTAGCATACCGTATAGACTTGAATATAAGCCGAGGTTTTCATTCTTTAAAAAAAGCCTGTGCCGAGTAGTGACCTCAGGCGGCAAGGATGCGAGCAGCAGCCAGATTGCAGAGTGAGTGAGGTGATTGCTTTTTACCATACACTTACCTTACACAGGAAATTGTTCTGGGCCAATTTCTCTTCCACGGAACTGGGGTGCAGGGTGCAATTGCGGATGTTTAGAAACTACAACTCCCAGCTACTAAAGCATTTTCACCTCAAAAAACCTGAGTATAAGCCGAGGGTTGAAATTATGACCACTACTGCCTTCTGATTCTGTATTGTTTTGAGGCTTTAGTTGCCTTTTAAATGGACAGAAGAATTCCTATACAGTAATCCCATACAGTAATAGCCAGATCCAGTATGGTTATTACTGTACTTAAAGGACAACTAAAGTCTCTTCTACCATCTTCCTTCTGTTTCTGTATTGTTTTGAGGCTTTAGTAGTCCCACACACAGCCCCATAGAAAGTCCCATACACAGCCCCATAGAAAGTCCCATACACAGATGTATACCTTTCTGTGCAGCCTGAACACTTAAAGATCATTTTTTCACATTTGCCTTGCAGTCTGGGCTGATCTGAGTGAGGAGGACAACAATTGCCTAACCCACTGAAATCAAGAGGATTCTCTGTGTTACAGGGTACAGCTTTTGTTTTCCCAGGGCTATGTGATTTTGTCCAGCAGCATCTAGATTAGAGATGTCCGAACTTCGCAAAATCCGGTCCGCTTGAGGATCCGCGAATTTTCGAAAAAATCGTAAAATTCGAAAATCCGAGAAAATCCGCGAGCGGACGCATTAAAATAAAAAATACCCCCTCGAAATTACGAGATTTTTCGTATTTTCGAAAATTTTCGAAATTACGGGTTTTACAGTATTTTCGAAAATACGAGAAAACTAGTATTTTCAAAAATATGTATTTTCGAAAAATATGAGTAATCTTCGTAATTTCGAAAATACGTATTTATGGAGATAAGAGAAATCCTTGTATTTTCGCAAATTTTCGAAATTACCTGTTTTCCCGTATTTTCGAAAATTTTCGAAATTACGTGAAAACTCGTAATTTCGAAAATTTTCGAAAATATTAAAAATCCGTGAATCGGAAGTTCCGAAGGCGGAAAATCCGGAAAAATCCGCCGTTCGCGAACCGGCCATCCCTAATCTAGATCAGCACAAACCTATATATAAACCGAGGGGAGACTTTTCAAGATTTTAAAGATAACAAAATTTGGTTTATACTCTAGTATATACGGTAGTTATTTATTTATCATTATTATTTCACATATCACATTTCAGCTTTGTCTATCCTCTTGACTCATCACAATAATGTTCTGTATTTTTCTTACCAGTTTAGTTGCTTGTTTCTGTACTTTTTCCAATTTGTCGATATGGAATGTTGGACAAAACTACACAACATACTGAATATGAAGCCTCAGCAGGGATTAGTGGTTCCTCCCATAGCTTTATGGACTATAAAATGATATCTATATGTATATATATATTTTTTTAGCAGACATGGCCTTGCACTGCTTAAAGATGTACAATAACTTTTATTGTTAATGGCGTGAACTCCCAACATCATTCAATTTAGGGTATAGCTAGAATTATTGTTTCTGCTTAAAAGGACAACTTTGCATTCATTAAAATGAAATCTCATTTTCAAATTTGCTACCTAGTCCCCAAGTTTATTTAAAGTATTTAGGGCTAGGCCACACTGCTGCGTTGCGTTTTTGCTCTTGCGTTTGCGTTTGCGATTGCGCTTGCGATTTTTCTAAATTATTGAAAACGCGGCAACGCAAAAAAAACGCGCGTTTTTCGATGCGTTTGCGTTTTGCGTTCTGCATTTTTAATCGCAATCGCATGCGTTTTCCTATACTTATTGAAGAAATCGCAATCGCAAACGCAACGAAAATCGCACATGAAATCGCATGCGATTGCGTTTGCGTTTCAGTGTGGCCTAGCCCTTAAAGGATAATAATACTGCCTAGGTTAGGCACCAAAATTGCTAGGTCCTCACCACTGTGTTAACTTTATTTCAGCTGTACAAGTCAAATTTTACTTTCGTTGGGAGGGGTTTGGGAGAATCCGGTTTAGTCCTTTAAATCATCGGCTTGAGAAACAATCATAGGTTCCCATTCAGCTGATACTTAAAGGAGAACTAAGCCCAAAAAATCAAAGTTTACGTTAGAAAGTACTTTCCTCAACATCCTTCTCAGCATGGAAGATTCCACTCAGGGGCCCTTTCTTTACCTCTATGAGCTCATTTTAGGTTCTGTTTGTTCCCCAAATCTGAAGCTGACATTTTCCATTGCCTGCCAGTACTTTTACCTTGATTACATTTTCAGCACCTGTGTGATTTCCACTCCCACCTCTTAACCCCTATGATATATGAATATATTAAATCATCAATATTCAAATTGGTGGTGCAGCTGATTTACACTTTCCTAGTAGCAGTGTTGTAGTGTGATGTATATAGGTCTGGGTATCTAGTATGTCCAGATCTGAAATGGTACGTCTCACCTATGGCTTTCATTCCACCAAATCCAATATATAAACAATAAATTGCAGACACAGGTCTGTAGCTGTGAATATTGCAAGTTTATTGCAAAACATGCGTGCTACATGTTTCAGACCCACTCAAGCACTTGAGGAAGGACAGGTGGGTCAGAAACATGTAGCACGCATGTTTTGCAATAAACGTGCACTATTCAGTTACAGGCCTGTGTCTTTGTATGTTTCCCTTGCAATGTATTGTTTAAGTGTTGGGGGGCCATATTAAAAAACTTGCGATAGGTTGCAGGTTTTCGTTACTGTACGACCGTGACAGTAGTATACCATGCTGTAAACTACCGTAATGATATTCTACGGGCGGACGTAGATTTACGTTCGCTATCGTACATTTATAAAAATACCGATCATAAATTAACGATCGCCAAAGTAGGCAATACCACACCTTTATAAATATGGCCCGTAGTATGAAGGTCTCTAGCTCTCCCTGTCAGTTGCAGCAATATTAGTGGGAAGTGACGCTTCTTAAAGGGGAATGTTGGAGGGTAGGAAGAGTGTGTTTTTATAGAAACCACATGGTGCAGAACTGTAGTTGGAGGAGAGTGAAGTGAACCTGATCTAATCAATTATTCTAATTAGTATTCTGGTTAGGTGTGCCCTATTTGATCCACAGCTGTTTTCTTTGTTTTTTTGCTGTTTAATTATTGTGGAAGGAGCACCCTGACTTCACTGGGGATACATTCTACCCCTGGATTTTGCAGTAGTGCCGGGCTATACATAGTCTTTTTTTGAACCTGATCTTAGAACAACTCTGTGCAATGCATTTCTCATCAGTGTACCTTCTTAAAGGGGAATGTTGGAGGGTAGGAAGAGTGTTTTTATAGAAACCACATGGTGCGGAACTGTAAGGGGAGGATAGTGAAGTGAACCTGATCTTAGCACAGCTCTGTGCAATGCATTTCTCATCAGTGTACCTTCTTAAAGGGCAATGTTGGAGGGTAGGTAGAGTTTGTTTTTATAGAAAACACTTACCACACAGAGCAGAACTGTAAGGGGAATGATAGTGAAGTAAACCTGATTTTAGAACAGCTCTGTGCAATGCATTTCTCATCAGTGTACTTTCTTAAAGGGGAAGGTTGGTATGGTAGTAGGAGTGTGTTTTTATAAAAACCACATGATGCAGAACTGTAAGGGGAGAACAGTGAAGTGAACCTGATTTTAGAACAGCTCTTTGCAATGCATATCTCATCAGTGTACCTTATTAAAGGGAATGTTGGAGGGTAGGAAGAGTGTGTTTTTAATTCAGCTGTCTGTATGAAACAACAAACTGTAGTACAGAGCTAAGCTAAGAAATGCATTGCACAGAGCAGTGCTAAGATCAGGGTCATTATATTATAATCCACTTTTATTACATAGGCTTGATAATATGTACCATACAAAACAAAAGCTTGTTAGTATTTTCTTTAGAAGCATGATTCAGGCTGATACAGTTTGTATTTAATGCAATGGTACTTAGCACTGCAACATGTAGACTTAATACGTGTTTGGGTCTTAAAGGCAAAGGTGGCCTGTAAAATGCATTGCACAGAGCTGTGCTAAGACCATGTTCAAGTCAATATGCTGCACCTGCAGCTCTGAGCCATTTTGTTTTTATAAGTGTACCTTGTAAAGTGGTCAGTTCAATTCTACTGGGGTTGCCACCTTTCCCTTTAAAACTCGAACTCTCAGGGCTACTCCCTCTAGCACGTTTTGTGCTAATGGGAGTGCAGGCATGTAATAGCCTATGGGACCGGCCCCACTACATGCGATGCATTTCAGTGTGCTATTGGAGTGCATGTGATCACCATTTTTGATCTGTATTGCATGCTCTCTGCTAGGAGTCCAATTGTGGAAGCGCAACACCCATGCACGAAAGCGAGCACGATCGTGCATTATTGCGAATGTGCGTCCTCCCTTGCACTTAAGTGGGGCCACACTGCTAAGTTCCATTGCATTAAATACATGATGTATGGCTAAACTGAAATCAATGCAGCTTGCATTACACGTCTAAAGGGCTAGGTCACACGTGTTTTTCAGACAATTGCTATTTTCCAATTGTATTGAAATCGCAGCAACGCACCAAAAACTTGCAATCGCATGCATTTTCAGAATTTAAAATAGACAAATTGCAAGCGCAAATGCATGTAAATGGCACGCGATTGTTAGTGCGATTCAGGTGCGTTGCAGTGTGGCTATGCCCTAAATGTACATTGCAGCAAAACACACACATAAATGGTAGCGTGCAGAAATAAACACATACAAAGACACACAGGCTCATTTACCCCGAGCCGATATCGATGTGGGTAAATGTCCTGTTAGTGGTATTTCACATATGTGATATTGAATCATTATCTGCTGGTATTAAAATCCTGAGCTAAAACTAGCACAAACGTAATATTGAATCACAAGCATCGGATGCGCAGGTGATTTTTGCACAACCCCTGCATCCAATCCCCCGCATCTAATATGGAGTTAAAGTCGCGCTAACGGGTAGCGAACCGGCTAGCACGACTTTAACTCTATATATCTGCCCAGCGAGTCTGGGTAAATGAGCCTGATATTAACAAGGGTTAACAAGTTACTTCCTAAATACATATGAAAAGGATTAACACCTTCCCCCATTCTGTTTGAGCAGGAAAATCTGTTAATAATATTCACTGCTATCTCTGATGATTGGCTGGGAGACACTGACAGGTGGTCACATGCAGTTTAGCATAAGGGGAGTGGGAAAAAAACACAAGGTAGCTAGTTAGCATGTGCAGAAGGAGTTTTGGTACCTGGACCACCAGGAAGAGGCAACATTAGAAGCCTGTCGTGACATCATAGATTGCCAGTACTCAGAAATGTTCTATAAATGATTTCTACACTAAGGGCTAGGCCACACCAGCGTGTTTTTCGCGCGTTTGCGCCCGCGTTTCGCGCTCGCGTTTGCGCCCGCGATTTTCGCTAAAATGGAAATCGCGGGAACGCAAAAATTCCCGCGATTTCCGATGCGCATGCGATTGCGCGTCAGTTCGCGTTATGGTAACGCATGCGTTCACCATTTTTGGTGCGTTAACGCATGCGTTTCCATAACGTGAAAAGGCGAAAGTGCATGCGCAAAACGCGAACGCGAGCGCGAAACGCGCAAGAATCGCGCACACAATCGCGTGCGATAACGCTCGCGATTTTGTGCGCGATTCCTGTGCGTTGCAGTGTGGCCTCACCCTTAGAGGCTGAATTCAGAGGTGAGAAACAAATGGTTTTACTAAGTGACAGTTATAGAGTCTGTGGAGCTGCCTTTGTATTTTGGGTTTAGTTCTCCTTGAAATACAAATAAATAGCATTGTTATTTTTTTCTTTTGCATTTTGTGAAACTATTACAAGATGGTTCAATTGGTTATATTTTTGGTATTCAGTTAGATCCCATTCCACCCCCAAAAATCCAAAACTTGGCCTACGGTAAGACATGCTTCTTGCAGAGTGTATCTTTCAATTAGTCAGGCCTAGCATACTAGCGAAGGGGGAGAGAACGCGGCTGCCGGGAGTTCAGACCGGCGAAGGAGAGAGGCATGGTAAGTAAAGATCGGGGCACTTTCTGTAAATAAAGTTATGCGGTTGGGGCTGGAGGAAGGAGCAGTACATAATATAAAAAGGATTTTACACTAGGGAGGGAGACAAAACTTCTCCCGGAGGCGAGACAGGAGACAGAGTCCTATATGGACTCTGCTAACCTCCTGCTGGCCAGTTTTTGGGACTTTGGAGGGGGACTACAGGAGAACCATATAGAGTTGGGATGTGAGGTATGGATTTTTACACACTACATAGTGGGGCCAGTAGTGGGTTAAATTATAGTTTGGGGGATGGACATGCCCTTTATGCAGTGAATTTTTAGAATAATTTGCAGAAGAAGCTTCTCATTTCTCATTTTACTTTAATTTCTTATTAATATTTTGTTGGTCATCTTTTTTTCCTGTTATTCCTCATTCCTTATTCCTCATTTATTTTTTCCTTAATAAATTAGAAATGAGAAATAAAGAATGATGAACGAGGGAGTGATGTTTTAGAGAATAAGGTTTGTTCTGATGAAGTTTTGGTATTAATAATATAAACATAACTAGAATGCTCACCCCAAAACAAAATTACTTTTCCATCCATATGTTACACTCAATACACAAGAAAAAGTCTTGGCTAATTATGTTAAATATATAAAGGAATCCGATATATTATTTTCACGTACACACACACACACACACAAAAATCTTCAAGTGTGATACAGCCAGAATAATGTGGGAGGTGTGAAAATAGCATAATGAACAAAAATGAATGCATTTCATTAACTCTTTAGTATTTCTATAAAAAGAAATCCAAAAAAAAGATTTTATGATGGTTTAAGGAAAAGTATTACAATAGAGCTAAGAAATGTAGAGAGAGATGCATGGAGAGCTAGCAGTCCCTACTTGCTCTCCTCTACCAATGCAGTAATTCCTGTGTCATATGACATGGCGATCTCAATCTTTCCTATTGCCTATTTCTTTAAAATTGGACAGCTGACTCTAGTAATTAAATTGTATCATGGTTTTAAGAGTAAAAAGATTACACCACCCTATGAGGCAGTTAGTTTTCTTTCTCCATAGAAGGCAAAACACTGCAATGTTTAAAACAGGAGTAAAATTTGGCCTTGTGTTTCCCAAACACAAGCCTGCTCTACCAGACTGTTGTGGTGTGCCTTAGTGTACTGGTTAAAGGCACTGCCTTTGACATGGGAGACCAGGGTTCGAATCCTGGCATGGGGTAGCTCTACAAATGTTTGGACTATTATAATACCCTAGTAATATAATAACCATATATTACTAGGTTATTATAATAATCTAAACATTTGTATAGCTACCCCTAGCCAGGATTCAAACCCTCGACTAGGGGCAGCTATACAAATGTTTGGATTATTATAATACCCTAGTAATATAATAACCGTATAATAACCTAGTAATATAATAACCATATAATAACCTAGTAATATAATAACCATATAATACCCTATATTCCAACCATATAATAACCTGGTAATATAATAACCATATAATACCCTAGTAATATAATAATAAAAAAATAAAAAATATATTATATTACTAGATTATCATATGGTTATTATATTACTAGGTTATTAAATAACTAGGGTATTATAATAATCCAAACATTTGTATAGCTGCCCCTAGCCAGGATTTGACCTGGTCTCTCATGTCAAAGGCAGTGCCCTTAACCAGTACACTATCCAGTACATTCGATAATTATTTACGATCGAAAGTCCAAGGAAATCTGGATCCGGGATAGTTCGAGAAGTCCGAGTCCATTCGAACTCAGAAAGTTTGCTCGAACTCGGGCTCGAGTTCGAGTTCTAGTCCATCCCTAATGGCTAATTGATTCAGCATTAAGATCAGGAAAGGTAATAAGTATTATCTGTTAATCTGTGCTCTTTCTGTGCAGATAAACCCAATCCTGCAGTTAGCTGCTGTCTGTGTTAGTTAAAGGATATCATACTGTATAAAATTAACTGTTTAAAAACAAAAAGTACCTGGGGCAGGGAGGTCGAATTGATTATTCCTACCTCACAATATCATTTTGTTGAGGAGCTGCAGCACCAACAGTTTTTATTTGCCAGGTTAGAGCTGGACTATTCCTGTATTAAAGATAGTGCTGAAGCCAGAAGGAAGACTGTCAGAATGTGTTTTATTTGGGATGGTGCTGGTCACAGGAACAATATTGGGAGGTAGGAATTACCAATCCTATATCCCTGTTTCAAGTACTTTTCAGTTTAATGGATTTTAATAAAACTTTATACACATGATTTATACACACTTTAAGTCCCAATGTAGCATTGTAACATACACACACACCTTCAAACTCCTACAGCTGGAATAAAATCTTACTTGGTTTAATCAGTGATTACATCTCCCAGTGCTGCTTACCTTCGCAAAGCAGTTTCACTTTCACTATAACACAAAATCAATGGGTGAATGCTATTGGCTGTAGGGGGGGACAGTTCATCTCCACTACACATGCTCCACACTCTATCTGTGCCTCAGTTTTGGGAGGTGGTGGATACATAGAGGGAAGACAAGCATACTAACCAGGAGTGAGCTGAACAAAACATGGTGAGATCTAGTGACAGGGAGCACTGAGAGCAAAAAGGGATCAAGTTCCTGACAGCACTAAAAATATAGAAATGGATAAAGGCTTCATTTTTTTCAGTTTTTGTCCCTTTAATTCAATGGATAAGAAGTTGGTATTTAATTTTGATATATCACAAGAGATGGTCAATTATCTAGATGTCTTTATAAAGGTAAAAAATGCACACTAACTCTCACTACTCTGTACAGTAAATCTACTGACACTCGCACCTTATTGCTAGCAATCCGCTTTCATCCTAAACATTTTTTTACAGGATTATCTAAATCCCAATTTCTCTGTATACACAGATTTGCAATGATGACAGGGAAATACTATTAGATTGATTTATCTGTTTTATTCAGTTAGATCAACTGACTTAGTTCTTGAAGACGTTTCGCTAGTCATCCGACTGGCTTTCTCAATTCAGAATGACTTGTACAAGAATCTGTGGCAATTATGTACCCTGGTGCTAATTGGGATTCTCCAGGGTACATAATTGCCACAGATTCTTGTACAAGTCATTCTGAATTGAGAAAGCCAGTCGGATGACTAGCGAAACGTCTTCAAGAACTACATTTCAAGTCCAGTTGATCTAATTGAATACAACAGATATACCATGACCTGGATGAATGAGAACCTTCACAAGCATTAGATTTGATGGAACAAAAGTTCTTGAATAGGGGGTATAATCAAAGGACAATAAAACAATCCAATACAGTAAATTCTGGCACAAAAGGACTGCCCTTTATCCAGAAATACACTACAGCAACGGGAATAGTCAAAAATCCAAATGACAAATATTAGCCCATAAAACAAAGGCATATGGTCTTAAGGATAAGGAGCAAACCCATCTTAGTGTATTATAAAGGTTACTCTCTGTATAAGCATCTAGTACAGGCAGACCCCGTTTTGGAAATACCAAAAAAAATCTCCAAATTAACATCCCCACAAAGGTGAAACATAAAATTTCAGGATAGTATACATGCAACACAGATTACCGTGCATATTTCTTAAATTGTGCATGTTTCAAAGTATATATGGGCAAGACCATAGGTTCATTCAAAAAAAGATCTCAAAGACATAGGAGTGACATTAAACTAGCCTATGTGTGGGCTAATACTGCAAGACAAGAGAAACATCCACCAGTGCCAGCTCTTTTTTTAGAAGCCAAACATTTGACACATGATTTGAGGGGAATGGCTGTAGATCAAATACCAGTACCCTAAAGAGGTGAGGACCACAATAATATCCTATTAAAAAAAAGAAGCGTTTTGGATAGACTCGTAAATTATAACCAATAGTATTGAATGTTAATTTGGTATTGAAATGGTGCTTTACTAAAATAAACTTTGAGACAGATTTGACAAATACATGATACAGGGATGGGTCTTCAATTTTGAAGCAAGGTGGTAGAATTTGAATATACAAATTTCTGAGATGATCTATTGGATTTTTTATCCTCATGGTACTTAGCTGTTAATGCACTTGCACTTTGCACCAGCATCATGTATATTTTAATAGTAAATATGTTTTACCACTTTCCACTTGTCATTTCTGCCACTAGATGGTGGTCTGATGTCCTTATACTCCTCTCTGCACTTTAACGGCTTATATTGTCTGGTGAAGGTGTCCGATAGGCACCAAAACATCACATATTATTTTGCTTGAATATTGCTTGTCCGCTGTGTTTATAGCCTTGTGGGATGAAGCAAAAGATTAGCCTGACCAGAATTACATGCTTCTTTAGCTCTGTCTGATGTTTTTTTTTTAATTAAGGGCATTATATTTATTGTGAGTCAAATGCAACAGAACTCGTTACTGTATACACGTTGTCACACTGCCTAAGGCAAGATAGGAGACCGACATGAACCCAAAACACACTTTGTTTTTCGTGCGCTTTTCCTGTGCATTTATTTTCATGTTTCCCCATTTGTATCCATACAAGGTAAATGCATGAATTTCATACATACGAATGTGTGCAGCAGTGCATTGGTAAAACATTAGCAAATTGCATTACACTGCAACACATTCGGGGAAGATGCAGTAAACTTCCCTGTCACGGCATACCTGACCATGCTCCCACAATGCCTTATCACTTAGTGGCAATGATGGTATAGTGGGAGCACAGCAGGTAAGCCTCAATTGGCGGATACTACTATGTTTCACAAAAAACTAAAAAGAAATGTGGATGAGAAAAACAGACACTGAGCAGGTTTTATGCATAAGGTACATTGTTCCTTTTGGGGGGGTTTATCTCTCCTTTAAATAAATGAAAAATTACAACAAATAAAAATATTCAGGGAGATGTAATAAAAGTTCTTAAAATGGTGCTAATTTTGCCACAGCCAATCAAATGTTAGCTTTCAAATAGTAAATAACATCTGATTGGTAGGGGCAAATTAGCACCATTTTTAACAATAAGAACTTATATTACATCTCCCTGTTTGTTTCTGAATTCAGTGATACTGAAATGCTGAAATGTACTTTTAAGACGAACTTTTAAAGCTGTGTTTTCTTTTAGCTAGGCTTTTTACTGTTCAGATACATATATTTATTTCTATTTTATTAGAAATGCAGCATTGTTAGATTGTTACATGGTGTAAATTGAATGGTACTAAATATAACTCAATTTGATTTATAAAGAGAAGTAAAGAAGAATCTGTTTAAGGGAATCTTTCAATGTGTCGTACATTATTTTAGTTTAAATCTGTGGCTCCATGGAATAAAAGCCATATGGAACCCAAACAGGAGATATTAAATCGCTGTGCAGAGAGTGATTTATCTTTAGTCAATACAACAGATGGAAAGCAAAAGATTTTTTAACAGTGTATTGCATTATTAAATGGAGCAGTAATTCACTTGGATATAAGGTATGTGTCTTCTCCAGGTCTGTTTTTCCGGAGCTTCGTAAGATGTATGGGCCAAAAAGGAAACTTAAGAATAAAAAGGATGTTTAACTGGAACACATTCATAATATTAGAACATTTGGATTCATCTTTGTAAATTGGATTTTTTTCCTGGTAAAGAATATTTTGTGGCAATAATGTATGTGCATTATTTAATACACATTTTGCTATTCAGTTTGATTGAAGAACGGGAAGTAAAAGAGCTGTGTCTTACCCCCTGTTCTTCAATAAAACTTTCAGGAGCCGGGATTGAAGGTAAGGTACTTACCCGATCACTTGCTCCTCTGTCACATACTCTGACAGGTCCCAACAGACTTAGTACTTTATGCGCATGGGCAAGTGCGATGCACATGTGCATAGAACTTAGGGGACCTGTCAGAGGATAAGGCGGACGAGCAAGCGATCAGGTAAGTACCTTACCTTCGTTCCCGGCTCCTGAATGTCTTATTGAAGAACAGGAGGTAAGACACCGCTCCTTTACCTCCCGTCCTCAATAAAACGGAATACCAAAAATTTTTCTTACCAGTGGAGATACCCTTTAATATTGGAGCATTTTCTAATGCATGATAAATATTCTGTCTTTATGGCAAGATGAAATCATAACATCATTGCTGGCAAAAGGGATTAGGCATTATTGGAAAATTCTCAATCATTACATTTATGACTGTCTGGAAGACATGTAATATTTTCTATTAGATTCATGATTCTCTAGATAATATTATTTACTCAACAATAAAACACCTGTATGAATGCTTGAAGATATGACAAAGTAGTTAACATGAGTGACAGCCTGTTTTTGTGGAAAAGGAGAATATGGGTCTGTGACCTTATTCTATGCAGGATGCTCAGTTCTTTTGTTTTTCATTAAGCTGTGACCGTGTAGGGGAATGTTATTTGTATTCCATTATTATTGCATTAACTTTACTTTGGAATTATAATGGCCGCATTCAGGCTTATTTACCAAGAAACATTATTGTTCTGTTATATCTATTCTTAAGTTGTTTTTGAACTTTCAAAGACTTAAGGTTGACATGCACATACCTGATAAACAGCAAATCCCCAAAGGTTCGTACACACTTACGATTTTGCGAGCGTGTCACGACCTCCGACACCAAGCGCTACACGCAACCAACGGCCGAGGATTGTCCATGTGTATGCGTTTGGTCGGGGGTCGTTCGTTGATCCGCCCAGCGTGTCGACGTATCTGAGAATGACCCCCGACCAAACGCATACACACGGAAGATTCTCGGGCAAAACGTCTGTTCATCGGATGTAGCGCTCGGTGTCAGGGGTTGTGGCTCGCTCGCAAATTGAGCATGTGTATGAACATTTAGATTTGACAGCTTTATCTTGCATAATTGTATGACCAGAAAACTATTAATCCCAATGCCAACAAACCATCATGATTAGTTAGGGGACCTGTTATTTGTGATGTACAATGACCGTGACTGGTAGTTATACGATTCACTATTTATAAGTAAAGAAAGCCATTAGAGATCATTGTAATGTGTATCACCAAACAGTTATTTCTCATTCATCTTGTGAATGTACATTTGTATTGCCAATACATTGTGCTGTGTAAGTTGTACCAAGTACCATGTGTAGCAATGGTTCCATTCACTTGTCAGGATATTTTACACCATTGTAGAAAAAAAAATGTTGAGCTGAGCAGATTATGCAAATAGAAACACTGTTAAAAGCAAATAATTAGAAGAATTTACATACTAATACTACTGTTTTTTTTCTGAAAAAGTATTGATAAACATTGATTATTACTGATTATAGATGTAAACATGTATTTATATTTTTTTTAAAAATAAAGTGAAACAACTATTTGTTTCTTGATATACTAAGCAACGTTGATGTTAATCCTGTTACTTGGCCTATTAAATGGATAACTGATGTTTTTGTGTATTTAATTTGCTTTAATGATAATAAAAATATCTCAATATATTTAATTTACTGCCTAATGCCTGGTATTTAATTTATGGTTACATAAATTATTTGGTAATATCGTATCCTATATACTACATATCCTATATACATACATATATAATATTTACACCTGTAAATATTATGGGTGCCGGACGCAAAAGCGTGAGCGCCACGTCATTAATCTCCTCCCACTGTCTTAAAACTGTGAGAGACGACAAACCAAATAAGAGTGAGACATAGCACCCATCCTGGACCCATTTTTTGTGTTGGATGTGCACTATGTAATAATGTAAATAATGTATAATATTATTTATATAGCACCACTTGGGTTCGCAGCACTGTACAGTATAAAATACAGAATATACATATAGTGCAAGCTTGGTTAAATAAAGTGCAGGGTGTTATAAGTGCTTGGGATGTCAAGCATGCCGCTAAATGGTAAGCGGCAAGGATTTCCCACATCCGTCATCAGGAAAGAGATTTACCATCAGATATAGATTGACTTGCACGACCAGCTATGTCATATATATTATTATTTGCCCTTATGGCTATTATTATGTGGGTAAAACTATTACTAGTCTTCGCGATCGATTGAGTAACCACAGACTACCTATTAGAGCAGCTCTATCTGATAAACTTGGCAGTTCTAATAAATATGGCGAGCAGTCAGTAGCTAAACATTTTAAAGTGGCCAACCATAATTTGGCTATGTTGAAATGGATGGGTATCGATCATGTCCCTACTACATATCAAGGGATACCATGAGATAAAAAACTGTTACAGCTTGAATCCCAATGGATAAAGAGATTAAATACGCTGGCCCCTAAGGGACTTAATGAACTGTGGTCTCTTACCTGTTTCCTATAAGGATTTACTTTTCTTTAGTCGGTGCTTCTTCATAGTCCTTTTTATGTATGTTTTAGGGTTCTTTTCTGAGAGCATAATTGTAATATTTAGGTACCCTAGTTCTAGCTTTCTAAAATGTGATTGGCTTTTCCCTGCTACTTTGTATTTACATAGTGTATCCTTTCGCTAGTTCATTGTGGCCATCTTTGCTGTTGGTAGAATCCAGTCAGGTTGGGCTGCTTTGATTTTTGCTCTTTTGTTTTTATCAATACTACAAATTTGCAGGTTTGTTGTATTTATAACTATTTTTAAGGGATATTGATACGCAGATCATTTGTGGTTTGATTGGGTTTATGTTATAATAAAGGTTGTTTTTTTTATACACTTAAGGGTTAAGGTTCCTGCCTTACCAATAAGATGGCGTGAGTAAAGTGAACAAATCGATCTTGAGGACAGCCGGTGTAATGGCTGTTTACAAGACCCGTGAGTGCCCTGGTTTCTGGAGTTTTATGGTTATTTTCCTGTTAGACACCCGGGCGGTTGACCGAAGGTGGAGTGCACGTGGAGTCGATAGAAGATTATTATATATATAATTTGTACAAACATAGAAATACCTTGATGTGGTTGGAATGCTTTTCATTCATGTGATCACAGTAATGTATACTAAAACCCCTTTGTTTATAATGTATAATGTATGCCAGTGTGCAGATAATATATTGTATGTGGCCTAGGAATGTGCATTGATTATCTTTCCTATTTTTATAAATGTGTGGGAGGTACAACAAAGTGGGGGAAGAGATAAAGTGCTCAGACAGCTAACGATCATTAATAGTGCTGGTTCTCAGAAAGGTAGGATAACAGTTTAGATTTAAAAGAGCTAATAGATGTCACCTGGCGAAGTGAGAGAGGGAGAGAATTCCAAAGGTAGGGAGCAGCAAGAGAGACTGGTATAAGACAGGAGGATGCGGTGTTCGTAGGGGGTTTGTTGAGAAGATTGCCTTGCGAGGAGCACAGGGCAAGTCCAGGAACAGATGGAACCAAGAGAAAAGATAAGTAGGAAGATGCAGTAGAATGAAGGGATTTAAAGTTTAAAAGAAGGCTATGATGGTGTTTAATGGAAAGCCACCCTATTAGACTGCAGTAACAGGGTTGCGGGTTCTCTTGGAGGAGAGTAAGCAGTGGGTTCCGGAGAACTGTCTTTGGCGTATCGGCAGCACAAATGGCTAGCAATAGCCAAGCAGTTAATGTGATGCCTTTAAACAATTTTCCATTGTGCTTTAATTTAATATAAACTAATGATCTTGATTAGAGATTCTATATCTTTTTTTTTTTTACATTTTCTTTTACAATGAATAAATATAATAAAATATCTTTAGAGATTCAGCTGCAAAAAATGGTGACACCTTCATTTTGAAAAATAAAAATTGCCAAACACTTTCCCCCCAACCAGTCTCGGGAGGGAGATGTTCTGTTAGCAGCCTGTCAGGAATGGTATGTCTCTTTTTAATGAAGAATTATAGTGTTGTTTCTTTCCTAACGTGTCAGCTTTGCTTTTATTATGATAATTGATATGAAGAACATCAGTTTGGTAAAGATATTTTTTAACAAGTGATGTTTCGTTATCAGTCATACAGTGTGACCCAATCAGCCTTGTGTTTATCCTGTGGTATCAATTATAAATGCATGTCATGGTAGCAATTATATTGAACACAATCAAGAAAATGTTACATAAATGAAACTGGACAGCATCCAAATACCTTTCAGTGCACAGGAAAGAAAAGTAGATAACAGATAAAAATGCCCTTAAGGATCTTTTCATCAAACACAAACTTCTTTTAAGAAAAAATATGTTAAACAACAAGAATTTTAATCAAAAGCTTGCTGTAACAAACCTTTACATACACATTAAAAGATACATACATACACCTGCTGTAACCATATGCGCTGATGATTGACAATTATCATTTGTTATTGTATGAAACAAAAATGGCTACTAGTCCAAGAAGCCAGCCTGAAAAAATCCAAATATAAAGGGTGTAGTCCAGTAAGGTATGAATTCTTCATGATCACCTTTATATATAGTAAGAACAGTTCTGTGTATGGGGTCTATTTGAGATTTTGTTGTGTTCATCTTTAGGAGATTGCACATAAAAATGTATTTAAGCCTTAAAGGTCATGTCCACCCCCAAAACTATAATCCCCCCCCCCCACTACTGGCCCCATTGTGTAGTGTAGTTTAATCCTTACCTTACATCCCAGCTCCATATGGTTCTCCTGTAGTCCCCCCCAAAAACTGCCCACCAAGAGGATAGCAGAGTCCATATAGGACTCTGAATCCTACCTGGCCTCCGGGAGAAGTTTGGCATGCATACTGCAGCCCTTCTCCCCCTCCCTTCCCCTCCCTCTCCTCCCGATTAGCATTCCCTCCCCCTAGTGTAAAACCCTTTTCACCAAACATTCCCCCTGTCCCCCAGCCCCAACCGCTATGTTAGTAATATCAGAAAATGCCCAAAACATTACTTACCTTCCCCCTTTCCTCCGCCGCACTGAACTCCCGGTAGCCGTGTCCGTGATTGGCTGCCGCTCAGCCAATCACAGAGACGTGACTGCCAGTCCAGCCCCTCTGCTTGCATTTTCTCGCAAGCAGAGGGCCTGGCAGTGCGGCGGGAGAGGAAAGAGGGAAGGTAAGTAAAGTTTTGGGCATTTTCTGCTAATACTAACATAGCGGTTGGGGGGGGGACAGGGGGAATGTTTGGTGAAAAAATTTTTAAGGGTGGACATACCCTTTAAGATTTTTTTAAGTTAAAATCATAATTGGTTTTAACAGAAATCTTGATAATTGCTTTTACATAAATAAAAGTAAATGGTCTGTCATAAGCCAACAAGATGAGAGAGTCACACTCCAAATAATAACCGAGAACCACTACCATCAAAATCACAACATTTCAGGGGTGTTACTCCTTCTTCAGTGAGAAATAACTCAATTGTAATGTCTAGAAGAGTGTTGGTATTTATTTGCCAACATTCCCCAGCCCCCCATATTCTGTATGCAAACATAGAAAAGATAATCAATGCACATTCCTAGGCCCCATACAATATCATATTATCTGCACACTGGCATACTTTATAAACAAACCCCTTTGTTTATAAAGTATGCCAGTGTGCAGATAATGATATTGTATGGGGCCTAGGAATGTGCATTGATTATCTTTTCTATGTTTGTATAAATGTTTAACCAGATCAGTAGCACTTCCGCTAAATGTAGTTGTAAATTAGCCTACCGGTAATTGTAGTGCTTCCACAATCCTTGTACCATATTCTGTATGGGGCAATCTTTTTGCAATTGACATTGTGCTCTTAATGTTGATCACAAAATTGGCCTAAATGGTTGTCTGGACATCACAGGGAATTTTATGTCAACCCCTGCAAAATCATTGTGTCATTCCCAAGTTATGGTAGCAATTATTTGACTCACACATACGATTAAACCCTGGATTTCTAAAATAGGTAGATATGTCTTTACACAAGTAGCCAAGCTCTATTATTTTACTTAAAGGGCAACTAAAGCCACAGAACAACACTGAACCAGAAGGCAGAACACCTTGATATAAAGCCAGTAATCAGTGTCTTACCTCTCATTTTGATATGGGTGTTGGGAAATTTACCTAAATAATATATGATTTTTGCTTAACATCACAGCATTCTAATGTCGCACAGTCTGGTCAACGACCATTATGTTCTGCACATGCTCAGTCCTTAGCTATGGCAGAAATTCTTACAGTTGGTCACACCCATCAATAATCTCTAGCCAATCCTTTTATGGGGCAGATAAAGCAAGGAAGCATGTGACTGAGGTCAGGAGGTATGGTCTGACACTGCACATACACACAGATACTTAATTCAGTTCTTAACAGGCTTACATTTACTTTAATACAATTTACTGAAGTCATATTATATAGCTTATTGGTGTTTTTAGGGGGGTTGTTTTCAGATTCTGGAGTATAAAAAATGGATTTAGTTCTCCTTTAAGTATAATTGAATTTACATGAATGTACATAATGTAGTGAAAGTTTGATTTGATGTGTTATAAAGGCATATAATTAGATAACCTAATATGTGGCCAGTTAATAGATTCAAACACAAATTATTTTACACATACTGTAAAAACACGACGAACCCACTTGTGACAGAACAGTGCAATTATGTTAAAATGTATAATTTCCTTGTACAGTAACAAGCTCCTAAAGGGAAATTATTTTTATATTTGGAGGCATGATCCTGCAGATTAACAGCAGGAGCAATGGAGACATTTGAAAATAAAAAGCCTGCAAAGGAAATACATCAAATTCTATAATGAAAATATTGATGGATACTCATAGGAACACTAGCTGAACTGAAAAACCTCGACCCCCTGTTGTTGATGATAAATGATGCTGTCAGACTTTCCATAACCATGAATGAAACTGGCATGGAAAAAAAAACCTTAAATATTCTCTGGGCTGAAGCATGCTGCTCCTAATGCTGCATATTGTGTACAAAGAGCTGACTCATTCCTAACAATTAAAGGACAATTATACTCACCTAAAGAGTATCCAGGACCCCCTCACCTCTGGGTACTTTACAGACTATTTGTAATACTGTCTGGTCCTCCTCTATCTTCTGTCACTGACAGTCTTAGATGGGGACAATGGGAAGACACGTCTCGCAGAGTGCTTCTTCCTATTAGCCATGTAACACACTGCAGACAGAAGACTGAAGGGTAGCTGGCCAGCAGGGAAAAAATGAACAGGGTTATTCAATAAACTTTCCTATTGTTTAAAATGGTGCTACTTTTGCCCCAACCAATCAGATGTTAGCTTTCAAATGTTAAATAAGTTTTGATTGGCTGGGGCAAATTAAGCACCATTTTAAATGATAAGAACTTTTATTGAATCTCCCTGTAAGTATTCCTGATGATCTGTAAAATATCCATAGGTGAGAACCTAGGTATTCGGCTGTTCTAGGAGCTAGGGTGTGGGGGCAGTGGGGGGTTTTGATGGGTGAGTATAATTATCCTTTAAAGGGCATGTCCACCCCCAAAACTATAATCCCCCCCCAGTAATGGCCCCATCATGTAGTGTAATAAAATCCTTACCCCACATCCCAGCTCCATATGGTTCTCCTGTAGTCCCCCCCAAAGTCCCAAAAACTGCCCACCAGGAGGATAGCAGAGTCCATATAGGACTCTGCCTCCTATCTTGCCTCTGGGAGAAGTTTGGCATGTGTACTGCAGCCCTTCTCCCTTTCCCGCCCGTTTTGCGATCCCTCCCCCTACCATAAAACCCCTTGTCCATTTAATAGTATTTCTTCCCCCAGCCCCAACTGCTAAAAAATAATTTTAAGAAAGTCCCCCGAATTCCACTTACCTTCCCTCTCTCCCCCGACATTCTGAGAAGCCGGCAGCCGTGTCTGTGATTGGCTGCCTCTCAGCCAATCACGGACACGGCTGCCGGTCCCGCCCCCTGCTTGCAAGACACTGGGCCAGGCGTCGTAGGAGAGAGGGAAGGTAAGTTAAGATCTGGGCACTTTCTTAAAATTATTTTATAGCGGTTGGGGATGGGGGAAGGCATTCTTCTATTGTAGGGCAAAAGTTTATTTTAAGGGTGGACATGCCCTTTAAGATTTTCAATAATGCTATTAGAAAAATAACATTTCTAGCAACATGAATCCCTTTAAAGGGCATTTCCACCCTTCAAACAAGGAGGTTTAAAAATAAAAGCCCCTTTAAAATAATTAAAACAAACTTACCCCAACATCTCTAGCATTAATACAACTCATACTGCATCTCTCTGCACTTCCGTGATTTTGCAGTCATGAAGATGAATGACATCACTGCAAAAACATACCCCTCCTCCTCAGCGAGCCAGTTTCAAGCAAAGGGTTGCAAGCTCGTTTACAGTGAGTTGCTCTCCCCCTTCCCTTCCAGGAAGCTTTGATTCTTTCTGTGACCCCATGCAGGTGGTCATCAGCCAATCCTCCAATCACAATTGAGTATTCAGTAACCAATGGGATTGCAGCATTTTCATCAGTAGATCCCTAGCTGACGCATAGAGCTTATCTTACTACACAGTGAAGAGAGCTGGAAAGTTCTTTAGGTGGCTGTGAACATTTTTATTTTGAGTTTTTGAATCATACTTCACAGAGGGGTATATTTTTTTGTTATTGCACTTACTGTACTAGTGCAGTGAAGTCACATGACACTGGATGTAACGCCGTTCTAGTGAAGTATAAAGCGTGGGGTCAGGACATTGATTGACAGGAAGAGGAGGAAGCTATGTAGTGGGTACCGGGAGATATAACATCCACATAAAAACGTTTTTTAACATTTTGATCATGCGATTAGGGTCTGTGTGTAAAAATAATTTTTTGGGGTGGATATGCCCTTAAAAGGTCCTCACCCTGGGTTGAGGACCTTAACCACTCGGTACTAACCCCTGTGTTCAGCCTCTAACCCCTCTACTTACCTACCAAAGTTCCAATTGCCAGCAAGATGTTCCCTCCCTCTCCTGGCTCAGGGCTTCACCAATAAGAAGACGCGCTTCTTCAACAGCATGTCTTCCTATTGGTTAACTCATGGACCACAAAGGAAGGGGGAAACAGCACACTGTTAGATGGAACTTTGGGGGGTAAGTACAGGACTTAGAAACTGTACCCTGGGGTGAGGGCAGAGTGGTTTAGGTCCTCATCCCTATGTACTTTAAAAATGCCAAACATGAAGACTAGGGCTTAGGTGGGTATAGTTATCCTTCAACACCTCAAGTTCTTTATGAAAATGTACAGTAGTAGTAGTTTGGTTGACACTAAAGTATTCCACATTTGGTTTAAAGTTTTTGACATCATGGTCCTACCCTAGCCATATCATCTCTTTCACCATCCATTGATCTTTTATGTTTTGGTCTGTGTATTTTGGTTTAATGCACCTATGGGGAGGAGGAGCAACAACCTATAGGGGTTTGGCGTATGACCCACCCAGACTAGGTATAAAGGGTCATGCTTGGGGATAAAGTACAAAAAATCAACAAAAGCAGATCACCTCCTCAGCACACAATACTATAACATCACTAAAATACATTACAATAGCTCAACAGGCTACTATTAAAATATTACTTTATCACAAAACCATACTAAGTGCTCAGGTGTTTGGGGGGGTTTTGCTCCTAGGAAAACTATAATGGGGTCCCCTTCCTGGTTCCTCTACAGCAGTTTTCTGGTGGTGTGGTAACAAAATAATAATCTGGGGCCAAAAGGCTGGTCCAAGAGATGACTAAGCACATAGAGGGTGATTTTTTTTGTTTTGGAATATATCTCCCTATATATTATGTATGTGTGTGTATATAATATTGTAGATTTGTTTTTGACATAAACTTTAAAACCATTGCTAATAAAATGCAGTAAACTGCAACAGAGTGCTTACAGCTTCATAAACATTCATTATGCTGCAGTTGTTTTCTAAAAACAAAACAGCTAAGATGCTGCAGGCACCAAATCTGTTGTTGTAAGTTGCCAAAATCAAATGCCCCCAGCCGCTGTTGATAGCACTGTTATGGCCATGATTGAAGAGTGCTATTATGGGAACTTTACAAGGAAGCTGTAATTATTTTGGACTGGATAAATATGACATCTGTTTAAAATGGTCACAAACTCAGAAGCAAAAGCAACACTTGTAGAAAAAACACGAGTTGAAAATCAATAAGGTTTCTGCTCTGTTCTATACACTAAGGTTCTGGTTATTATTTGTAGTTATCTATTTGGGAAAGGTTTATTTAGAAAATAAAACTAGGAATGAATTACCTTCGGAAGTACATATGGGATACAATGCAAAGTGGAAATTGAGATGAAATAAGTGGAAGTAATAGGCCAATTCTTTCACTCTGTCTGTGCTTGCTTGTGAAATTTTCATTGCAAGCAATTGAACCGCTACTGACCTATTGTTTGGAGAAAATAACACTGTTACTGTCAGATTCTCCACATTATTGGGACTAAGCACTATAACGATTCCTAATTATTTTCAAAGAGCATTAATGACTACGTTAGAGACTTTTCTCGCTCACACACAAATACATGTTATATATATGTAATAAATTAATGGGTCTTCATGGCAGCAAGTTATTCTAGTGTTCAGATAATCTAGACATTTGGTCTAATGTTGGCTGTCATCGAGTAGCATCAGTATAATTAATCCCCTCATTTACAATAGTACATTTTGTTCTGTTCAGTCTATATGTTCTATATCTACCCATAGCTCAGTATATAATACATGTGTTTAGTACAGTAACTGCAATGCCTTTCAGTATATCAGAACCCTTTACCGTATATACTCGAGTATAAACTGTCCCGAGTATAAACCAAGGTACCTAGTTTTAGGTAAAAAAGGAGGAAAACCACACTGACTCGAGTATAAACCGAGGGGGTAGTATTTGCCACTAAAGATGTTTGGAAACTACAACTCCCAGCATGCTGGGAGTTGTAGTTTTCAAACATCTTAAGTTGCAAATACTTACAAGTAAAACCTTCTTTATTTGTGCATACTGTATGCACAAATATAGGAGGATTTACCCCTATTTGGAAGTATTTGCCACTTAAGATGTTGCAAGTATTTGCCACTTAAGAGGTTTGCTCACTTTCCGGCGCCGGGTAGTGACATTATCCGGATGCGCAGAGGATGCGGATCGCGCGGCCACCGGACAAGGTAGGGGAAACATTGACTCGAGTATAAACCGAGGTAAGATTTTCAGGCTTTTTTTAAAGCCTGAAAACCTCGGTTTATACTCGAGTATATACGGTATCTCTTTTTACAGCTGGATTTTGCATGATTTACTGTACCTGAGCCTGAACTTGAAGTAGTTTGCAATGAGGTGTATTTTTACCTAACTAGCTTGCTCTGTGAGAGAATATAGTAAATTACTTAAAGGACAACTAAAGCCACAGAACAACACTGAACCAGAAGGTAGAACACCTTGATATAAAACCAGTAATCTGTGTCTTACCTTTCATTTTGATACAGGCACTAGGAAATTTAACTAAATAATATATGGTTTGTGCTTTACTTCACAGCATTCTAGTATCACACAGTTTGGTCAACGACCATTATGTTCTGCACATGCTCAGTCCTTAGCTATGGCAGAAACTTGTTACAGTTGGTCACACCCATTAATATTATTATATCTAGCCAATCCTTTTACAGGACAGATAAAGCAAGGAAGCATGTGACTGAGGTCAGGAGGTGTGGTCTGACACTGCACATACACACAGATACTTCATCCAGTTCTTAATAGGCTTACATTTACTTTAATACAATTTACTGAAGTGGGATTTTATAGCTTATTGGTGTTTTAGGGGGTTGTTTTCAGATTCTGGAGAATAAAAAATTGGGTTTAGTTCTCCTTTAATTGTAGATCAGTGAGTTTAGTGACATCCTTGCCTCCTTTTTTCTTACTAGACAGATCTGCTCCATATCATAAGCTGTGGTGGTTTCACATTCTGAAAATTCATCTGTCCGATCTCCCTGCAAATATTACTAGAATACTAAATATATGCTGCTGATGGTAAGCCTATACTTGTGTTGAGTAGGCCTATTGTAGGTGTCTATATGGATCAGTAGTTTTTAATATATGTTAAATTGAATACATGTAATATATACTGTCTTCTTATCAGCTGGATTAGAATGGTTACTGATTTAAATCGTTCTTATTGTTCCTGGTGCCCAATAATAAAAGCCAATAATGTGTTTACTACAGCAGGACATATATTCTCTAGTTTATGACCAAAGAAAAGGCGAACCAATAAACAGAATAATACAATTTGTACTTGTGGCTCAGAGGATTGGTATCCATGAGGTTCTTTTCAGTTGCATTATTCTTTAGCCCAGGAACCTTTAATTCAATATGCTTTTCTATTCCAATTCCTAGAAAGAATCTAAAAAATAGTATAGTATAGTATTTTAGGTTGAACAAACACATATGTCCATCCAGTACAACCCATCTAGCAATATCCTCATATCCTGCCTAACTGTTGATCCAGAGGAAGGCAAAAAAACCCACCAAATTTATGAAGTGGAAAAAAATTCCCTCCTGACTCCAAGTGGCAATCAGGAATTTCAACTCTTGTTTTTAGCATCTACTGAGATTTTATGAGGATATTGAGGGATATATATTATATATATTTTATGTAAAAAGGTTTAGCTGGCCAGCTATATATTAATATCTCTATTTTTTATGTGTATTTATTGTAATAAATTTTGGGGTTTTGAAGATTTTACTATTGTATCGCTCCCTCATTCAGTGTGCACATTATATATTTGAGTGGACAAATAAATACAATATAGAGCTACTCTTTGGCAACACCTTGCTCATTGATCTTGTGGAACTTAACCAAATTCTGAGTATCCATCCAAAACAGTTAAAAGGCACGTCCACCCTTAAAACAAAAAACTGGTGACTTGTCAGTTATCTGCCTGCAACCCTAACTGTTATTTTTACCAGTTTAATACATGCATTTGTAACCAGGTATTTAATGGTATGTTCTAATGCTTTCTGGAAAAGGTACCGTATCTACCTCCTCCCTCTGATCTAAGTTCTTTTTATAAGTTTGAGCATGTGCAGAGGATGCATCCGAGTAAACAGCAGTCAATCATTGTTTGTGATATCAGCAGTCACAGCCTTGATTGACTGCATGGAGAGAGGAGCCTGCTTACTGTGCTAGAACATTGGCATTAATTATCCTTAAAGGGTTTGTCCATCCCTTCTGGGTCCTTTTGCTATAATATTGGTATAGGTCCCCCAGCTCAAACCGCCATAATAGTTTTATCAGAAAGTGCACAGATCTTTACTTACCTTATCTTTCTCCTCCTCTGCATTCTCCTGGCCCTCTGCTTGCAAGCAGGGGGCGGGACCAGCTGCCGTGTCTCTGATTGGCTGAGAGGCAGACAATCAGGGACATGGCTGCCGGATGTTCAAAATGCCAGGGGAGAGTGGTAAGGTAAGTAAAGATCTGTGCACCTTCTTTAAAAACTATTATGGCGGTTGGGCTGGGGGACCTATACCTATATTATAGCCAAGGGATTATGAGCTAGGGGGTGAGACAGCAAAACGGGAGGGAGAGGGAGGGGGGGGGGAAATACTCTCCTGCGCATTCCTCAAACCATGTCAAGGTTGAGGCAGACACAGGAGCAGGATGAGTCACACAGACCTCCTACACTGCAGTTTCCTGGACTTTGGAGGGGCATAAAAGGAGAACCATTTGGAGCAGAAATTTAAGGTAAGACTTGTTTTAAATTGCAGAGTGGGGCCAGTAGTAGGTTAAATTTTAGATTTGGGGTGGACATGCCCTTTAAATACCTTATATCTGTTAGTAGTACAGGCAATAAAGTTCAAAATATATAAGCTATGCTTCTTCCAAAAATATTTCCCTGTAACTCTTCAGTTATTTTTAACACTGAAAAAAGAGATGTTTTATGACACAATATGTATAAACTATAACTATTTTATATCTCATTAAAGGGTAACTGTAGTCTCCAATTGTTCAAAAGAAGTTAGGGTTATATAAAATAAACCTTCCACAAGGACCTTCAAAAAGAACCTTAAATCAAATATTTAGATAAAACTTGTGAGAAGTTATTGCTGGAAAGGTTCAGCAATATTACTTCCTGCTTGAACACTTCCTGTTTTCAGCCATGTGACCAGCTTGTAGTCATGTGACCAGCCTCTGCCTGCATTAGTAGGCTTCCATTCTCAACTGTCATTTTTTCCCCCATGTACTTCCTGATTTTCCCAGAATTAAAGGACAATTATACTCACCTTCCCTCCGCTCCACATCTTCGTGCAGTGACTTTTACCCAGGGTGAGGACCTGAACCGATAGGTCCTCACCCCGGGATTCACGAAACCTACAGCAGCTTGTTGCAGCAACGCTGCTTTGGTAGGCTCCGCCCCCTCCTCCCCGTCGGCGACAAGGCCAATAGGAAGGCACGCTCTGAACAAGCAACAAAGTTACTGCACGAAGATGTGGAGCGGAGGGAAGGTGAGTATAATTGTCCTTTAAGTCTTAACTGAGCATGCTTCTCTCCCAGAGCAGGGCAGCGTGGCAGGAGTTCAGGAAATTTGAACATTCACTGCAATATCATTCCTTACAGGCTCATTTTAAAGGAAAGACTGCAGGCTTTAATTTAACCCTTGTGCAGGGACCACGGTTGCCCTTTAAGCATGTGGGGAATTAATGCAGCAATCTACAGACTAATCAATGTTGCAAAACAATGTCCACACTAACAGATCTCTTTGTTCACATTATTTTCTTTACATTCACCCTCCATATACTGGTGTTTAGCATAACCATTTGGTTTAGTGTAATCTATTTTAAAAGGAAATATTAGAAAAATATGTTCATTTTATTTATTTACACCTTATAAACTGCACAATGCCCCCCCAAAATTATTTCTAAGGAGCCTCAAAAAGATTACTCCCCTGGAACTAGAGACATTTTAATGAAATGGCTCCTTAATTACAGAGCTGTCCTTGATAACAGTGAGGAACAATTGTGGAGGACAGTATTGATTTGCAGCCCTTCTTTTTCCTTTTAAATAATAGTCTAAGCCAGCAAAATGCGCATCAATAAACAGATCACTTCAACCAACAACTTTTAATCAGTGTGAGTTTCTTATACTTGACATATAGATGTCCATGTTAATTTGGTAATAAAAATACGATTATTTGGTTGTAATGACTTCAAGGTAGAAATAAAGTACGCATAAAACTAACACTTCATCATTTTTATAGGCTGAAATGTACGTGGAATGATATTTTACTTTTAAATGTTTGAGATCTTTGTTTTATGAAAAAATAAATGTATGTAATTCCCAGAACATTTCAGGGCTGGACAAACATGAAGAGCCAGATAGATAATGTGCATAGAAATGTATCCTAGTGGCTTCTCTGTTTATTGCTATTTAGCAGGCTACCCAGAAATTTACATTGGCTCATAAAATTGTTCTCAAAATGAATAACCCAAATCTTTCCTAAGATTTCCAAATACCTGCAGTCATAATTCAAATTAAAAAGTGCTAACTTGCTGGCCTTATAAGTGCCAAAACCAGGCACGCCAGTGATACAAGGATACCTAAAAAAAAAGATACTAAGGTCATTTACAAAAAAGAAAATGCTTACTTTACTAATATACTTTAGTATATTATATAGTAATAAACACATTTTCAAAAAACTTACTGTCTCCTATTGCTATGCAATTATAAATCCACCTGAAGCTAGGTATAAAACAAAACTTGCTTATAAATACACAAATCATTTGCAACATTTGCCTTTCCCGAGGTACAAATAAGTTTTAGTCCCCCTGGCACTGAAAGGATTTAAAAGTGACAGGAAATCAAGAAAAATTATTCTGCATTCTCCTTCCATAAGCAAAAATATGTCAATGGAAATTTAAAATCGAAAAAATATGATTACAGAGAAAATTGATCAAAATGAAACAACCATGATTCCTATATAGAAAAGAGTAGAATTTGCAACTCTCAAAAATATTCCTATTTCTGAATAGGAAACCCCAAGCTCTTTTTGATAGAAAACAGAGAGAGAGCTTCATATGCAGAAGTTATATGGGTTTAATTAAATAGACCAGCACAACATGTTTCTAGCCAATAAAGGTTCTACCTCTAGCTTTTTGACAGACATTGGCATTACTATAGACACTGCTATTACTTTCACCAATGGTCTCTGCAAATCAAGAGTAATAAAATAGTAATAATTTTATAGAAAGCTTTGAGAGTGTAGTTCCTAGTCAATGGTTTTGAGCCAGCAAAATCTTTACATTTCTCATTTGGCTGAAACAGATGGAGTTGGGGCTAGTCACAAACAATGTTTAAATGAAGTTAATAAACATTGATAGAAACAATCAAAACAAACAAATGTGTCTATATAAGGCAATTCAGTCTCATCTTATTTACAGTTTCTTTGCTTTATTAGCCAAAATAAAGAATGGTGAGCTACTGTAATTGTATTGCACGCTGAGCTTTCTGGTACCAAGTAGTGGATGCAATGAGCAAGTCATGGCAAAGCTTCAGATTAACATTTCTCAATACATCACACTTCCACAGGCAGCCTTTAATTTTAGTAGTTGATGTTCCAGTCCTCCAGTAAAAAGACTGAGGCAGATAATCAGGTCATTTTGCAGCTGTGTAATAGAAAGTATTCCTATGCCCCCAACAAAAAAACATGAAGTGTGTCATAAAACCCAATCCCTGCTTCACTGAAGCAAGATGCTTGCTTTAAACTCTACCATGCCCTCTTTTCTTTTACACAGCCACATAGATCTTCAAAATATAAACTTAAAAAAAAAAAAAAATTAAGAGTTGTACAGCTGAAAACTGATGAAACAATACACTTTTATGTATGGATAGATATTTTGAATATGTTATGTTAGAGAACTAGAATAATATTACAGCATATTTTTACTGTGACGACAATCTCTACTATCTGTAGTGGGGTTTAAAGCAAAAAACATATTCTCCCCATGCTGCTGTTTTATCATATAGATTTTTATATTTAAGGCTATGTGTACAAAGTTTTTTTTATTGGCTATGGCTTAAAACAGAAATAACATATTAAAGTAGTACAGATAGTTTTATATACATACTCTAGTAAGGAAGAATGAAGACTCATTTTAACATGCAATACATTCTGTGTATTTATGTTCCTCTGAAACAAAAAATTGATCTTACTGTTTTCTTTTATTAAAGGACATGTCACAACCAATGATTGATTGCTGATTCCCTTGCTGCCTCCAAATTGACTCGTTTTGCTCAAGCTTAGTCCATTGGCCCCCTGCCAGACTATCTGACTCTCTGTGAAGGCAAGCATGCTCAGTAATACCTATGAGGCAGCATTATGAAAGGGAATTTCCCACCATGGGCTCACGTGCCAACTGTCACCATTCCAGCTACAGCAAAACTATACATTTTTGATACTAAGGCATTCGATTGACAGCTGAACAGTAACATGTTTCAGACCGGATATCTAAAGAAATAGGGGACAGATCAACAAAAATATCTTCGTATGGCAGTGATAGTTGCGAAGAATTATAGATTCCAGTAATGGGCAATTTAAAAAAACAAATTTCCGAATGTACATTTATCCTTTAATTTAAAGGTTAATGAAATGATTAAATGATTAATTATCTAGTTACAGGTGCTTGTAATAAACTGGTAGATAAGTTGATAATTTTTAGTGGGTGGACCCTTTAAATATCCTTTATATACCTTTAACACTAAGGCTATGTATGCATGTTCAGTAAATATGAATAGACAGATGATTAGTCATTTGTTCAACCAAGCAGCCTGTTCTATAGAGAGGAGAGGGAATGACTGGAAGACCCCTCGCTACTACCCCACATTGTTAGGCAATGCAGCAGGACAAATAACTTAACAACATCTTGGAAAGCCTCTTTGGATATTTTTGGCTTAAGTGGTTTTTCATCGTCCAGTAATTATCCAAGGTTTATACATAGCTTTAGAGAGCGTTCAGTCATAACCTGCTTAAAGGGGAACTGTGGTCCAGAAGTGACTTTAGGTAAATTGATAGGAATTGCTCCCTTGAGAATTTTTGCAATTTATTTCCATTGTTTATTTTGCATAGTTTTGAAGATATTTACATTCTTGTGTGTGATATGGCAGTCCCCTGCACTTCCTGCTTCCTGCTCTGAAACTGTCAGTCAATCTGTCCTATGTTTCCTTCTCCCCTTTGCAGCCCCCCATGTCCCTCCCACTCATGGACCCCATGATCCCTCCAGTTGCAGGCCCCCATGGCCCATTATCTTACACCCCCCACCCACTCGTTGGTGCCATGGCCCCACCCACTCGTGGGTGCCGTGGGTTACTCAGAAACCCCCCCCTACAGAAAACTCTGTGGAATCAGGCTTTTCAAGCAGAGTGAAAACCGAGTGAGAACTGTGTGAAAAGGCTGTTTTCAGACAGGACTTCACACAGCAGAGAGCAGGAGGGACTTCCTGTCTCTCTCACACACTGAGGGAGTCTGAGGCTGTGCTCGCTGGCGGCACTATACAGGAGAAGCCTTAGGAATGTCACAAGTCAGCCTCCCACCCATTAACTTTCTGGTCAGTTATTTCTTTATATCTTGGGCTGTGGAGCACGTAGAGAGGTGGTTGATGGCTCGTTTTAAAGGTGGGAAACTGGCCTTTAATTTAAACTTAACTTGTTTGGAGACCACAGTTCCCCTTTAACATAGATCTTCTGGTCGGGGTTACCAAGTAACCAAGTTACTTTTTTTTACAAGAGGCAATGAAATACACCCTATATTATTTATTAATTTTTTTGTGTTAATTTGCCATTAAATTGAAACCAATCAGACCACTGCTAAGCAAATGTTATTATTTAGGATTTATAAAGTGCCAACATCTTTTGTGTTGCTTTACAATAACACACATTACATACAAGGGTAATACATATTAAACAAAGTCAATTAACCTGTTTAATAACACTGTGAGAAACTCTCGGTTGATTTGCTGCCACTGGCCAGTTATTTATGTTGTGAACTCTAGAATAGATAAAAGTGTTGGAGAGTTGCTCTGAATATGAGTCTAAATGTGAGGGAGCAATTTTCACTGTGTGCAAAGCAGAAGCTAATGTTCAGAACCTGTTACTGTTCTTAAGTTAGATGACAAGACATTTAAACTAGAAGGCCACTAGAATATAGATCAGAACATCAATCATTTAGGGCAGCATCAGGCATTTTTCTTGAGCATATGGTGTTTTAATAAAAGGGTGACAAGGGTGAGGAACCTAAGGCACAGATTAATTCATATAAGCTAAATTGAAAGCAGTCCTTGTAGTAACCTTTCATGGCTGCGGTTGTAAAACATTGCTGTTGAAAAAAGCTTTTGGTTGGTTTCTGCTACATCCACTTGTGTTGCTTAGTTTTCTAGAAATCTATGTGTTTTAAAACACCATTTCCCAAAATGTGCCCTGCAGATTTTCTTTTAGGTCACTTACTTTTAAATGTTGCTGAAAATGTAGTTAACACAGATTTTGTCCTTGAACAACAAGGTAATTTTGTAGGTTTTTTTTTTTTTTTACTTTGTGCTCCTACTACATTGGAATTCACGTGTTTAATCTTTATTCCTTTATCCTTGAATTGATATAGCAAGTTTGATCTTCCTGTAAATAAGACTCCATAAAGTTCCAAAGTGTATACCCATGTCAGCAATATTCACATATCAAATTACCTGGTTCTGGATTCAGCCCAGCAACTGCAGCTTATGCAGCACATAAACACCTGGTTCTTTGAAAAGCTTTTACTAAAGTCAAATTCATGCTGCACTTCACCTTGAAATTCCAGTAAATGTAGTGTGGAATACAGCATCGACATGCAAGCAATGAGCATTGCATTAACAAAGTAATAAATATTGTGAAAAGATGTTTTTTGAAATGGTTGCTCTAAATTTAAATTTTTTAAAAACTTTTATTAATTACTTTTTTATTAATGAAAAGTATTTAAATCTAACTAACCTGCTCCATGGTATTACCATTCCTTCACTACTGAGGGATGTACTGTATGTACATATGTTAATAGCACTTTTCAATAGAGTATGCAAATAAGGGAATAAATGCAGGTAATTAAAACATGAATAAGAAATGATTAGGTACCTAGGTATTTAGAATACTAACACTTCCCAGTGCTGTATCTTGAAACATAATTCTTGTCCCAAAAAGCTAACAATTAAAGGGATTTTCTACTGGCGAAAGCCTTAAATGGGCCCTGTGTCCATAATTCAAGAAAGATGGTTTTAATGTAATCCAAATATCCCACATAATTTAATACAATTTGTCTGACTTTTTTTTAACCAAATGTTATTGGTTGAAAGATTTAGGCTAACTATAGTGACTCTAAAGGTGCCCATACATCTATAAGATTTTACTTACCCGAACGAGCGCTCGCACGATGTACATCGATGCTGCCGGAACCGCTTCTCTCGATCTTACATTTGACCGACATGCGATCGCAAAATCCCATTCATTTTGCGATCGCATGTCGGTCGAATGTAAGATCGGGAGAAGCGGTTCTGGCAGGATTGAAGGAACATAGCGTGAGCGCTTTGTCGGGTAAGTAAAATCTTATAGATGTATGGCCACCTTAACTCTGTACTGCCTGCAAGTCATCATTATATCACATTAAACACACTTTTGACAAAAGAGGAATCAATGGAATGTAGAACAATGCCAAACATTGTGTCAAAGTGTTAGTGCCAATATTAATCAAAGAAAACTGGTAACCCTGTGTCATTAAAAAAAATTAAAGGCAGAAACCAGGACATTGTGCATGAAAATGTACATAGTCATCAATACTGCATGGAAGGATTGGCGTGATATGAGCATTTGTATAGCTCTGTTTCAGGCAGAAACTGTCTACGACAGTTCAGGCTTCATTTGCATGTACAATCATTAGGCATACTGTAGAAATGCAGCCTCATCATTTGCAATGAACATTATGTCTGAACCTGGAGAAAATCCATACAGATTATTCCCTTGCTCCAGTTCCCTAGAACAAAAAGAACTCATAACCTCCCAAATGTAACAGAATAAAAGCTACAGTTTTCCATCAATAGATGTATTATTGGAATTTAGTCTTGAGTTCTCATGAATGTTTTGTAATTCAGATTCTCTTAAAATAGATATGCTAGTGTACCCTCAGTACATTTTAGAATTATTTTACCATGAAATTACTTTTCTCCATCATTGGTTTAGTTGAAGCCTTCACTTTGATCAATGTTAGGACATTAAATAGAGAAGTCATGGGTGCATATGTTTTTGTATAAATCTATCAAACCACTTCCCAGAAGAATTGAAATATTGTGTACTAGTGCAATGCCATCAGTATGCACAAGTGTTATACACTTTGCTGTTTAACATTCCATTCTAATGTTGTTGTCTATGAACATCTTTTTATGTATAGTTATAAAGCTGATTAAGCAGTGATTTTCTATGACACTACTTCCCAAACTTTTTTCACAGCACACCTGTGTAAATGTTGTGATTACCCATATTTACGCATTTCACAGTATATATTGTACTCAAAACTTGATTATAATCAAGTGAAAAGTTACATTAATTACATTAATTGCATTGAAATTTTGTCAACATTCAAAAATGTATAATTTTTAAAATACAACGTTGCAAAAATGTAAGTTAATACCAAAGTTTTGAGGCTCACCTCTGGCTCTTTGAAGGCACTGGTGTTCCCTGGAACACCCATTGAGAAACCCATAACTACTGCCCGCCACCCCCACAACTTGCGGGGGAGCTGGAAGGTAAGAGGGCCTGCGAAAACCTCTGTGATCATCTTTTTTTAAACAGCTGACCAAGCGTATAAAAGAAAGAAACATAATAGAATTTCGCGACCAGTCTTTTAAACAGCTGATCACACTCATGTTTCCTTCATATGCACAATCAGCTGTTTACAAACAGCTGATCATGGACCTCTTGGGAGGGGAGGTGGGTGGTTCAGGTGCCCGGCCTCCAATCTCGCAGGCCCCTACAGTTATGCCCCTGTTACTGAGAGTTATTCTCTACACTTTTCTCTTTGTTCAATTATTATACAGCATTTGTTACCACCCTCTTGTCAGTTTAGCTGTAAATCTAAAATGTTTTCTTTCTGCTGTGAATGTATGCTTCCCAGTTGTCCTTAGCTACTTTCTTGACATTTTGCTTTAAGTACTGTACATATATTTATCTTCATTATATTTAGTCAGCTCTTCCATATTTGTAAATAATGTTGGGGTCTATATGACAATACAGCTGAAAATTTCAGAATAATGCAAATCTCCTATGTGAAGTTAAAGTCATGCTAACTGGTCACGCTAAAGTCCTTTGTTGTGGCAGCTGCGTGGTTATAGCTACTACAAACAATGTCATATGCTGATAGAAGCTAATTATTGTACCACTTTTTAATTTAGCTGGTTTTGCAATGCGCAGAGAGCCAATAAAAACATAACAACAAAGGTTAGCATGGCTTTTAAAAGGAATTTGTGACAGCGGGGCTGTAAGTAGATTTCTAAACTTTTTTAGTTTTATTATAGCGGTTGGGCAACCCTAACTAACATTATATCAAAAATGAGTTTTTGAAGTGGACATGCCCTTTAACATTTACTAAGAGCTGTGCAGTAGCCAAAGCTCTTGGTAAATATCCATATCACAACAATTAATCGGTAGACGCACACCAAAATTTTGGTTGGTTAGGCAGAAATATCGACCCACATGTACCTAAACATAAGATTGCATGGATAGAGCCTTCTCAAATATCTCATGTTGAATCAATATAGTGTGGTTTTAATTAGGATAGTGTCTTGTCGCAGTAAATATCCCCATATGTGTTTTAAAACATTGCTATGATTTAATTAACTTAATTCTTCTCTCCTTTTTACTTTCATGTATATCTATAAACATAAATACTGAAAATGTTTGACGATCTACTGGTTAAACTTTCACTGGACAGGTAAGGATTTTGGTTGTTAATTTAATGTGTTATTTTTGGTGCATTTTAATACTATGATAATATTAAAAAATGAATGATGTACAGGATGTATACAAATATCACATTGCACAAAGTAGCAGGTAACAATGTAACTATAAAATACAACATGGATTGCTATATTATGTGGTTGCATTGCTGTATATCAAATGGCAAATATTTAATTTAAGACTTACAGGGAGATACAATAAAAGTTCTTATCTGTAAAAATGGTGCTAATTTTGTGCCAACCAATCAGAGGTTAGCTTTCAAATGTTACATAAGTTCTGATTGGTTGGGGAAAAATTAGCACCATTTTTAACGATAAGAACTTTTATTGAATCTCCCTGTTAATGTGTGGAGTTGAAATGTTTGTACTTCTTGTATCGAGTGGATACATGCAATATGCTGAAATCCTTTCACAAAGAATGCCTTCATATGACAGCATGCAACCAAATTACATTTACATTACATTATTACATTATGTGAACATAAACAAATAGTACTATGTGAGCCAGTAGAGATGAAAGAAACTGGAGAGTTTCATTCCAACAGCGGTACTGAAAATCGGATTCGAACCCAATTGAATCAGTATTTTTTTAAATTTTCTGTAGCAATTTTTGAATTTTCAAATGGAATTTTTGATTTTCAAATGGAATTTTCGACATTTGAATTTTCCCAATTTTGATTTTTTGAAAAAAAAAGACTTGAAGTAGTAATGGGCATGGCTAACAATTGTGGAATGTAAAAAAATGTAACTTTTAGGGAATTGGGGCTACTTTTGTATTCCTTTCTATGTGGTCGGTGAGTACAAGCAATCTCTCCCATACTCGTAACTTTTTGCTATTCATCTAACACACTCCAACCCACTGACAAATAGCTGCTAGTAGTGGAAGCAATGCTACAAAATACAATTGTGGTGATTGGTTGTTTCAGCTATATAACATTTACTTACCAGTATTTAATCATCATGCATTGCATTATGGTATATCAGATTATACTATACATCCATTTTTGTAAAAATAGTTGTTCCATCTTCGGGAAATATGATTGGTACATATTCTTTAGTGGGAGTATAAATTCTGTATATATAATTATGTCTTGTCCATTTAATGCTGTTAAACTTTTTGCATGTATATGCTTTGCTTTTATTTGAATCTGCTTGTAGCTTAACAAAGGGGAAAAGTAACAAAATGAATTCTATTATACACCTGTTTCTTTTAATGATAGTAAAAAGTAAGTCTACTGTTTAACTGTGCGGGGCTTTTTTTTATTGTCTATGATAGATATAAAGATACACAGATAGATACTGTAGATAGATAGATGGGCGGATAGACGGACAGATAGATAGACAGACTGCTTAGTGTGATATTTCTGTTGATTGTGCTGAAATATTGCCTGTTTTTTCACTAAAATCAGTAAAAAAATTGATAGGACGTGTTAGTAATTTTGTATATATATATGTGCAGGATCTGGTGTTGGGCCAATAGATAAGCTGTGAGCATTTTCTTTCTCCTTTCAGATCTACTGAGTAATGTATCTCTTGACAGACCTGTCGGGAGAATAAAATCTGTTGACAGAAGCTTCTGTGTACCTAGCCTTAGTTAAGTGAACAGCACTGGAAATTTTATGCTTTGGGAAAAGCCTGACTGGTGAAAGATAATCATGTTGCATTCAAATCTTTATATTCTTACATCTTTTGTTTGTACATTTCTGCAGCTCTCTGTTTATTGTAGTGACTTTGTAAAGCACAGCATGATTTGTTTATCTGTACCAACAAATGGAAAATGATTTACTTGCTTTTCTGAAATATCTACATAAGTATAGTTTTATTCTCTTATCTTTATCAAATAATAATTTCAATAATAATAAAAATAATAATAACAACAATTTCAAAGGAGATTTAAATCTAATATATAAATGACCCTGGATTCTACAATTACTAGATCACCTCTGAAATCTGCAATATTTTGTAGATTTTCTGTAATATTATCTGTAATTCTGCAGGTTCCTAGCTAAAGAAGTGATCAGCACATGTTCTGTGAGTAACGTGAGTTGCTGTTGTCCCCAATTGCTTCCATTTTGTTGTAACACTACCAACCGTTGACCATAGAATATTTAGTAGTGTGGACATTTAACAAAAGGGCTCAAGAATGCAATGTTTGCATCCTACCACTACCAATGAAAATATGGAAATATATCATTTTCCCAGTCTCACAGCCCACCAGTGTACCCCAGTCTCACAGCCCACCAGTGTACCCCAGTCTCACAGCATTATCAATCATTACATTTATGACTGTCTGGAAGACATGGTAATTTTCTATTAGATTCATGATCTCTAGATAATATTATTTACTCAACAATAAACACCGTATGAATGCTTGAAGATATGACAAGTAGTCTAACATCGAGCTGACAAGCCTGTTTTGTGGAAAAGGAGAATATGGGTCTGGGACCTTATTCTAGCAGGATGGCTCAGTTCTTTTGGTTTTCATTAAGCTGTGACGTTGTAGGGGAAATGTTAATTTGTATTCCATTATTATGGCATTAACTTTACTTGGGATTCTATAATGGCCGCCAGTTCAGCTTATTTACAAGAAACATTATTGTTCTGTTTATATCTATTTTAAGTTGTTTTGACACTTCAAAAGACTTAAGGTGACAATGCACATACCTGATAAACGCAAATCCCCAAAGGTTCGTACACATTACGATTTTGCGACGTGTTCACGACTCCGACCACCAAAGCGCTACACGAACCAAACGGCCGAGGATGTCCATGGTGTTGCGTTGGTCGGGGGTCGTTCGTGATCCTGCCCAGGTGAGAGTATTGAGGAATGACCCCCGCCAAACGCATAACACCACTAGAAGATTCTCGGGCAAAAACGTCTGTTCATCGGATGTAGCGCTCGGTGTCAGGGGTTGTTGGCTCGCTCGCAAATGAGCATGGTATGAACATTAGATTTGACAGTTTATCTTGCATAATTGGTATGACCAGAAAAATATTAATCCCAATGCCAACCAAAACCATCATGATTGGTTAGGGCGACCTGTTTTGGAGTACAATGACCGTGACTGGTAGTTGATACGATCACTATTATAAGAAAGAAAGCCATTAGAGATCATGTAATGTGGTATCACCAAAACAGTTATTTCTATTCATCTTGTGATGTACATTTGTATGCAATAACATTTGCTGTGTAAGTTCTGTACCATACCATGGTGTAGCAATGGTCATTCACTGGTCAGGATATTTACACCATTGTAGAAAAAAAAATGTTGAGCTGAGCAGAGTTAGCAAATAGAAACACTGTTTAAAAGCAATTAATTAGAAGAATTACGACATACTATACTACTGTTTTTTTTCTGAAAAGTATTGATAAACATGGATTATTGATGATTATAGATGTAAAACATGTATTTATATTTTTTTAAAAATAAAAGTGAAAAACAACTATTGTTCTTGATATACGTAAGAACGTTTGAGTTAATCCGGTTACTTGGCCTTCAGAATATGATAATGATGTTTTTGGTATTTAATGTGACTTATGATAATAAAAATATCTCAAGAATTTTAAATTTACTGCCTATGCCTGGGCATTAATTATGGTTACATAAATATTTGGTAATATCGTTCCTATATACTACATATCCTATATACAACATATATAAATTTACACCTTAAATATTATGGGTGCGGACGCAAAAGCGTTGGCGCCGTCATCAAATCTCCTCCCACTGTCTAAACGTGAGAGACGACAACCCAAATAAGAGTGAGACATAGCACCATCCTGGAGACCATTTTTTGTGGGGAGTGCACTATGTAATAAGTAAATAAGTATAAATTATTTAATAGCACCACTGGGTTCGCAGCACTGCTACAGTATAAAATACAGACTATACATATAGTGCAAGCGTGGTTAATAAAGTGCAGGGTGTTATAAGTGCTGGGATGTCCAAGGCATGCCGCTAATGCGGAAAGCGGCAAGATTTACCCACATCCGTCATAGGAAGAGATGTTACAGCAGATATAGATTGACTTGCACGACCAGTAGTGTTCATATATATTATATTGACCTTATGGCTATTATATGTGGGTAAAAATATGTACTAGTCTTCGCGACGAGTTGAGTAACCCACAGAATACCTATAGAGCAGCTCTATCTGATAAACTTGGCAGTTTTAATAAATATGGCGAGCAGTCAGTAGCAAAACATTTTAAAGTGGCCAACCATAATTGGCATATGTTGAAATGGATGGGTATCGATCATGTCCCTATACATACAGGGATACCCGAGATAAAAACGTTACAGCTTGAATCTCCAATGGATATAAAGAGATTAAATTGTTACGCTGGCCCCTAAGGAATTAATGAACTGTGGTCTCTTACCTGTTCCTATAAGGATGTAATTTTACTTTAGTCGGTGGCTTCTTCCATCGTCCCTTTTTATGTAGTTTAGCGGGTTCTTCTGAGAGCATAATTGTAATTATTTAGGTACCCTGTTTCTATGCTTTCATAAAATGTGGATTGGCTTTTCCCTGCTACTTTGTAGTTTACATAGTGGTATCCTGTGCTATTAATTGTGGCCATATTGTGTGTGTAGAATCCAGTAGGTTTGGGCGCTTTGATTTTTGCTCTTGTGTTTTTATCAATACTACAAATTTGCAGGTTTGTTGGTATTATAACTATTTTAAGGGATATTGATTAGCAGATTCATTGTTGGTTTGATTGGGTTTTATGTTATAATAAAGGGTTTTTTTTATACACTAAGGGTTAAGGGTCCTGCCTTTCCAATAGGATGGGTGAGTAAAGTGAAACAAATCGATCTTGAGGGACAGCCGGTGTAATGGCTGTTTACAAGACCGTGGAGGACCCTGGTTCGCGGTTTTATGGTTATTTTCTGTTAGACACCCGGGCGGTGACAAGTAGGAATGGAGTGCAACGTGGAGTCGATAGAAGGATTATTATATAATAATTTGTACAAACCTAGAAATTACCTTGATGTGGTGGGAATGCTTTTCATTCATGTGATCACAGTAATGTATATAAAACCCTTTGTTTATAATGTACTAAGGAGCCAGTGTTGCAGATAAATATGTATGTGGCCTAGGAATGTGCTTGATTATCTTCATATTTTATAAATGGTGTGGGAGGTGTACAACAAAGTGGGGAAGAGATAAAGTGCTCACGACAAGCTAAACGATCATTAATAGTTGCTGGTTTCAGAAAGTAGGTATGAGGATAACAAGTTTAGATTAAAGAGTAATAGATGTACATGGCGAAGTGAGAGAGGGAGAGAATTCAAGGTATGGGAGCAGCAAGAGAGACTGTATTAGACACAGGAGATGCGGTGTTGTAGGGGGTTTTGTGAGAAGATTGCTTGCGGAGGAGCACAGGGCACAGTCCAGGGACGAACAGATGGAAACCAAGAGAAAAGATAAGTAGAAGATGCAGTAGATAGAAGTGAAGGATTTATAAGTTAAAAGAAGGCTATGATGGTGTTTTAATGGAAATGCCACCTATTAGACTGCAGTTAACAGGGTTGCGGGTCTCTTGGAGGAGAGACAGCAGTGGGTTCCGGAGAACGTCTTTGCGGATCGGCAGCACCAAATGGCTAGCAATAGCCAAGCATTAATGTGATGATACTTTTAAACAATTTCCATTGGTTGCTTTATTAATATAAAACTAAATGATCTTGATGAGAGTTCGTATATCTTTTTTTTTTTACATTTTCTTTTACCAATGAATAAAATATAATAAAAATATCTTAGGTATCAGCTGCAAAAATGGTGACACCTTCATTTTGAAAATAAAAATGCCAAACAAACTTTCCCACCACCAGTCTCGGGGAGAGGAGATGTTATGTTAGCACGCCTGTAAGGGAAGGGTATGTCTCTTTTCATGAGAATTATAGTGTTGTTTCTTTCCTAACGTGTCAGCTTGTCTTTATTATATAATTGATATTGGAAGAACAGCAGTTTGGTAAAGATATTTTTAACAAGTGATGTTGTTAACAGTCATACAGTGTGACCACAATCAGCCTTTGTGTTATCCTGTGGTATCAATTAATAAAGCATGTATGGTAGCTAATTATATGAACACATTCAAGAACTGTTATAAATGAACTGGACAGCACTCCAAAATACCTCAGTGCACAGGAAAAGAAAAGTTAGATAACGAGATAAAAATGGCCCTTAAGGATTTGTTCATCAAACACAAACTTTTTTTAAGAAAAATATGTTAAAAACAAGAATTTAATCAAAAAGCTTGCTGTAGTAACCAAACCTTTACATACACATTAAAAGATACATACTACACTGATGAACCATATGCGTGATGATGACAACTTATCATTTGTTTATTGTATGAAACAAAAATGGCTACTAGTCCAAGAAGCACATGAAAAAATCCAATCTAAAGGGTGTTGTAGTCCAGTAAGGTATGAATTCTTCATGATCACCTTTATTATACAGTAAGAACAGTTCTGGAGTATGGGGGGTCTATTGAGATTTTGTTGTGTTCATCTTTAGGAATTGCACATAAAAATGTTTAAGCCTTAAAGGTCATGTTCCACCCCCAAAACTATTAATCCCCCCCCCTCCCACTACTGGACCATTGTGTTAGATAGTAAGTTTAATCTTACCTTACATCACCAGCTCCATATGGTTCTCCTGTAGTCACCCCCAAAGTCCCAAAAACTGCACCAAGAGGATAGCAGAGTCATGATAGGACTCTGAATCCTCCGGGCCTCGGGAGACAGTTTGGCCATGCATTTACGCCAAGCCTTCTCCCCCTCCCTTCCCCTCCCTCCCTCCCGATTAGCATCCCTCCCGAGAATTCGCTCCCTACCCCTAGTGTAAAAACCTCTTTCACCAAAACATTACCCGTCCCCCAGCACCCAACCGCTATGTTAGTAATATCAGAATGCCAAACATTACTTACCTTCCCCCTTTCCTCCGACGCACTGAACTCCCAGGTAGCCGTGTCCGTGATTGGCTGCGCTAGCCAATCACCAGAGACGTGACTGCCAGTCCAGCCCCCTGCTTGCATTTTCTCGCCAAGAGAGGGCCTGGCAGTGGGCGAGAGGAAGGGGAAGTAAGTAAAGTTTTGGGCATTTTCTGACTAATACAACATAGCGGTGGGGCTGGGGGACAGGGGAATGTTTTTAAGGGTGGACATACCCTGTAAGATTTTTCTTAATGTTAAAATCATAATTGTTTTTAACAGAAATCTTGATAATTGTTTTAATAAAATAAAAGTAATGGTCTGTCATAAGCCAACAGATGAGGAGAGTCACATCCAAATAATAACGAGAAACCACTACCATCAAAAATCACAACATTCCAGGGGTGGTACTCCTCTGTCCGTGAGAAAAAAATCAATTGTAATGTCTAGAAAGCAGTGTTTGGTTTTATTTGCCAACGCATTCCCAGCGCCCCCCATATTCTGTATGCAAACATAGAAAAGATAATCAATGCAACATCCTAGGCCCCATACAATATCATATATCTGCACACTGCTACTTTATAAACAAACCCTTTGTTAATAAAGTATGCCAGTTGCAGATAATGATTTGTATGGGGCGCCGAGGAAGTGTGCATGATATCTTTTCTATGTTGTATAAATGTTTAACCATGATCAGTAGCACTTACCGCTAAATGTAGTTGTAAATTAGCATTACGCGCGTAATTGTAGTGCTTCCACCAATCCTGTACATATCTGATGGGGCCATCTTTTGCAAGGGGGGGGGGGAAAACATTGGTCTTAAGTTGATCACAAAATTGGCCCACTAAAGGTTGTCTGGACATCACAGGAATTTTATGGTCAACCCATGCAAAAATTCATTGTGTCATGTCCCAAGTTATCGGTAGCAATTTATTTGACTCACACAAGATTAACCTGGATTCTAAAATAGGTAGATATGTTTTATTACCAAGTAGACCAAGCTCTATTATTTTAATAAGTATAATTGAATTACATGAATGTACAATGTAGTGTGAAAAGTTTGATTTGACTGTGTTATAAAGGCATATAATTAGATAACCTAATATGTGGCGCAGTTAATAGATTCAAACACAAAGTATTTTACACATACTGTAAAAACACGAGAACCCATTGTGACAGAACAGATTGCAATCTGTTAAAGGTAATGAATTTCATAGTGTACCGTAACAGCTCCTAAGGGAAATTATTTTTATATTTGGAGGATGATCCTGCAGATAACCAGGGCAATGGAGGACATTTGAAAAATAAAAGCCTGCAAAGGAAATACATCCAAATTCATAATGAATGAATATGAGTGGATTACTATAGGAACATAGCTGAACTGAAAAAACCTCGACCCCCTGTTGTTGATGATAAAATGATGCTGTCGACTTTCCATAACATGAATGAAACTGGCATGGAAAAAAAAACCTTAAAATTCTTTGGGCTTGAAGCATGCTGCTCTAATGCTGCATAATTGTGTACAAAGAGCTGACTAATTCTAAACAATTAAGGAAATATACTCACCTAAAGAGGTATCCATGGACCCCCTCACCTCTGGGTAATCTTACATGACATATTGTCAATACTTGTGGCGGTCTCTCTCTATTCTTCGGTCACGACCAGTCTAGATGGGGACAATGGGAAGACACGTCTCGCAGAGTGCTTCTTCCTATTAGGCCATTGTAACACACTGCAGACAGAAGACTGAAGGGTAGTGGCCAGCAGGAAAAAATGAACAGGTTATTCAATAAAAACTTTCCTATTGTTTAAAATGTGCTACTTTTGCCCCAACCCAATCAGATGTTAGCATTTCAAATGTGAAATAGTTTGATTGGTGGGGCAAATTAAGCACCCATTTTAAATGTTAATAAGAACTTTATTGAATCTCCCTGTAGTATTCCTGATGGACTTCTGTAAAATATCCATAGGTGAGAACCTAGGTATCGGTGGTTCTAGGAGTAGGTGTGGGGCAGTGGGGGGGTTTTGGATGGGTGAGTATTTGACGTATAATTACCTTAAAAGGGCATGTCCACCCCAAACTATAATCCCCCCCAGTAATGGCCCCATCATGTCAGTGTAAATAAAAAATCCTTACCCACACATCCAGCCTCATGGTCTCATGTAGTCCCCCAAAGTCCCAAAAAACTGGCCACACCAGGGGATAGCAGAGTCGATATAGGACTCTGCCTCCTTCTTGCCCTATGGGAGAAGTTGGCATGGTACTGCAGCCTTCTCCCTTTCACCGCCCGTTTTGCGATCCCTCCTACCATAAAACCCTGTCCATTTAATAGTATTTCTTCCCCAGCCCCAACTGCTAAAAAATATTTAAGAAAGTCCCCCGAATTCCAATACCTTCCTCTCTCCCCCGGACATCTGAGGAAGCGGCAGCACGTGTCGTGATGGCGGCCTCTCAGCCAATCAGACCACGGCTGCCGCGTCACCGCCACCTGCTTGTGCAAGACACGGGCCAGGACGTCGTAGGAGAGAGGGAAGGTGAAGTATAATCCTGGGCACTTTCTTAAAATATTTTATAGCGGTTGGGATGGGGGAAGGCATTCTTCTACTGTAGGGCAAACGTTTATTTTAAGGTGGAAATGCCTTTAAGATTTTCAATAATGCATTAGAAAAATAACAGTTTCCTAGCAACATGAATCCCTTTAAAGGGCATCCAACCTTCAACAAGGAGGTTTAAAAATAAAAAGCACCCTTTAAAAACATTAAAAACAAACTTACCCAAATCTCTAGCATTAATACACATTCATTACTGCATATCTCTGCACTTCAGTGATTTGCAGTCATGAAGGAGAATGACATCACTTGCAAAAACAACCCTCCTCCTCAGGCGAGCGTTTCAAGGAAAAGGGTGTGCAACGCTCGGTTTACACGTGAGTTGTCTCCACATTTCCCTTCCAGGAAGCTTTGATTCTTCTTGTACCATGCAGGTGGTTCATCAGCAATCATCCCAATCACATTGAGTATTCAGTAAACCAATGGGATTGCGCAGCATTTTCATCAGGAGATCCCTAGCCTGACGCATAGAGCTATCTTAACTACACAGTGAAGAGAGCTGAAATTCTTTGAGGTGCTGTGAACATTTTATTTTGAGTTTTTGGAATCATACTTCACAGAGGGGTTATTTTTTTGTTATTGGCACTTACTGGTACTAGTGCAGTGAAGTCACATGACACTGGATGTACGCCGTTCTATGAACGTAAAAGCGTGGGGTCAGGACATTGATTGACAGGAAGAGGAGGAAGCTATGTAGTGGGTACCGGGAGATATAACATCCACATAAAAACGTTTTTTAACATTTTGATCATGCGATTAGGGTGTGTGTAAAAATAATTTTTTGGGGTGGATATTGCCCTTAAAAGGTCCTCACCCTGGGTTGAGGACCTTAACCACACGGGTACTAACCCCGTGTTCAGCTCTAACCCCTCTACTTACCTACCAAAGTTCCAATTGCCTGCAAGATGTTCCCTCCCTCTCCTGGCTCAGGCTTCACCAATAAGAAGACGCGCTTCTTCAACAGCATGTCTTCCTATTGGTTAACTCATGGACCACAAAAGGAAGGGGGGAAACAGCACACTGTTAGATGGAACTTTGGGGGGTAAGTACAGGACGTAGAACTGTACCCTGGGGTGAGGGCGGCAGAGTGGTTTGGCCTATCCCTATGTACTTTAAAAATGCCACAACATGGACGACTAGGGCTTAGGGTGGTATAGTTATCCTTCAACACCTCAAGTTCTTTATGAAAAGTACAGTAGTAGTAGTTTGGTTGACACTAAAGTATTCCACATTTGGTTTAAAGTTGTGACATCATGGTCCTACCTAGCCATATCATCTCTTTCACCATCCATTGATCTTTTATGTTTTGGTCTGTGTATTTTGGTTTAATGCACTATGGGGAGGAGGAGCAACAACCTATAGGGGTTTGGCGTTATGACCCACCCAGACTAGATATAAGGGTCATGCTTGGGGATAAAGTACAAAAAATCAACAAAAGCAGTCACCTCCTCAGCACACAATACTAAACATCACTAAAATACATTACAATAGCTCAACAGGCTACTATTAAAATATTACTTTATCACCAAAACCATACTAAGTGCTCAGGTGGTTGGGGGGTTTTGCTCCTAGGAAAACTATAATGGGGTCCCCTTCCTGGTTCCTCTACAGCAGTTTTCTGGTGGTGTGTGGTAACAAAATAATAACTGGGGCCAAAAGGCTGGTCCAAGAGATGACTAAGCACATAGAGGGTGATTTTTTTTGTTTTGGAATATATCTCCCTAGATATTATGTATGTGTGTGTATATAATATTGTTGTAGATTGTTTTTGACATAAACTTTAAAACCATTGATAATAAAATGCAGTAAAACTGCCAAAGAGTGCTTACAGCTTCATAAAACATTCATTATGCTTGCATGTTGTTTTCTAAAAACAAAACAGCTAAGATGCTGCAGGCACCAAATCTGTTGTTGTAAGTTGCCAAACCAAAATGCCCCAGCCGCTGTTGATAGCACGTTATGGCCATGATGAGAGTGCTATTATGGAGAACGTTTACAAGGAGCTGTAATTATTTGGATGGATAAATATGACATTGTTTAAAATGGTTCACAAACTCAGAAGCAAAAGCAACACTTGTAGAAAAAACCGAGTTGAAATCAATAAGGTTTCTGGCTTGTTCTATACACATAAGGTTCGGTTGTTATTTGCGTTATCTATTTGGGAAAGGTTATTAGAAATAAAACTAGGATATGAATTACCTTCGGAAACATATGGGATACAATGCAAAGTGGAAATTGAGATGAAAATAAGTGGAAGTAATAGGCAATTCTTTCACTTGTCTGTGCTGCTTGTGAAATTTCATGCAAGCAATTGAACCGCTACTGACCTAGTGTTTGGAGAAAATAACACTGTTACGTAGATTCTCCACATTATTGGGACTAAGCACCTATAACGATTCCTAATATTTTTCAAAGAGCATTAATGACTCACGTTAGAGACTTTTCTCGCTCACACACAAATACATGTATATAATGTAATAAATTAAGGTCTTCATGGCAGCAAGTTATTCTAGTGTTCGATAACTCTAGACATTGTCTAAATGTTGGCTGTCATCGAAAGTAGCATCAGTATAATTAATCCCATCATTTACAATAGTACATTTTGTTCTGTTCAGTCTTAGTTCTAATCTACCCATAGCTAGCTCAGTATATATAACATGTGTTTAGTACAGTAAATTGCAATGCCTTCAGTATTCAGAACCCTTACCGTATATACTCGAGTATAAACTGTCCGAGTATAAAACCAAGGTACCTAGTTTTAGGTAAAAAAAGGAGGAAAACCACACTGACTCGAGTATAAACAGAGGGGGAGTAGTATTGCACTAAAGATGTTTGGAAACTACAACCCCAGCATGCTGGGAGTTGTAGTTTTCAAAATCTTAGTTGCAAATACTTACAATAAAACCTTCTTTATTTGTGCAGATGTTGCACAAATATAGGAGGATTACCCCTATTGGAAGATATTTGCAACTTAAGATGTTGCAAGTATTTGCCACTTAAGAGGTTTGCTCACTTTCCGGCGCCGGGGTAGTGACATTTCCGGATGCGCAGAGGATGCGGATCGGCGGGCCACCGGACAAGGTAGGGGAGAAACATTGACTCGAGTATAAACCGAGGTAAGATTCAGGCTTTTTTTATTAAGACTGCCAAAACCTCGGTTTATACTCGAGTATATACGGTATCTCTTTTACAGGATGGATTTTGCATGATTTACTGTTACCGAGCCTGAACTTGAAGTAGTTGCAATGAGGTGTATTTTTACCTAACTAGCTGCTCTGTGAGAGAATATAGTAAATTACTTAAAGGACAACTAAGCCACAGAAACAACACTGAACCAGAGGAGAACACCTTGATATAAACCAGTAATCGTGTCTTACCTTCATTTTGATACAGGCACTAGGAAAAATAACTAAATAATATATGGTTTGTGCTTTATCACAGCATTCTAGTATCACACAGTTTGGTCAACGAACCATTATGTCTGGCACATGCTCAGTCCTTAGCTATGGCAGAAACTTGTTACAGTTGGTCACACCCATTAATATTATATATCTAGCCAATCCTTTACAGGACAGATAAAGCAAGGAAGCATGTGACGAGGTCAGGAGGTGTGGTGACACTGCACATACACACAGATACTTCATTCCAGTTCTTAATAGGCCTTCATTTACTTTAATACAATTTACTGAAGGGGATTTTATGCTTATGGTGTTTAAGGGGGTTGTTTCAGATTCTGGAGATAAAAAAATTGGGTTAGTTCCCTTTAATTGTAGATCAGTGAGTTACGTGACATCCGTGCCTCCTTTTTTTCTTACTAGACAGATCTGCTCCATATCATAAGCTGTGGTGGTTTCACATTCTGAAAATTCATCTGTCATCTCCCTGCAAATATTACTAGATACTAAATATATGCGCTGATGGTAAGCCTATACTTGTGTTTGAGTAGGCCTATTGTTAGGTGTCAATATGGATCAGTGTTTTTAATATATGTAAATTGAATACATGTAATATATACATGTCTCTATTCAGCTGGATTAGAATGGTTACTGATTTAAATCGTTTCTATTGTTCCTGGTGCCCAAAATAAAAGCCAATAATGTGTTTACTACAGCAGGACATATATTCTAGTTTATGACCAAAGAAAAGGCGAACAATAAACAGAATAATACAATTTGTACTTGTGGCTCAGAGGATTGGTATCCATGAGGTTCTTTTCAGTTGCATTATTCTTTAGCCAGGAACCTTTAATTCAATATTTTCTCTTCCAATCCTAGAAAGAATCTAAAAAAAATAGTATGTATAGTATTGAGGTTGACAAACACATATGTCCATCCAGTACAACCATCTAGCAATATCCTCATATCCTGCTAACTGTTGATCCAGAGGAGGCAAAAAAAAACCCCACCAAATTTATGAAGTGGAAAAAAATTCCCTCCTGACTCCAAGTGGCCTCAGGAATTTCAACTGTTGTTTAGAATCTACTGAGATTTTTATGAGGATATTGAGGGATATATATTATATATATTTATGTAAAAGGGTTAGCGGCCAGCTATATATAATATCTCTATTTTTTATGTGTATTTATTGTAATAAATTTTGGGGTTTTGAAGATTTTACTATTGTATCGCTCCCTCATTCAGTGTGCACATTATATATTTGAGTGACAAATAAATACAATATAGAGCTACTCTTTGGCAAACACCTTGCTCATTGATCTTGTGGAACTTAACCAAATTCTGAGTATCCATCCAAAACAGTTAAAAGGCACGTCCACCCTAAAAAAAAAAACTGGTGACTTGTCAGTTATCTGCCTGCAACCTAATGTTATTTTTACCAGTTTAATACATGCATTTGTAACCAGGTGATTAAGGTATGTTTAAGCTTTCTGGAAAAGGTTACCGTATCTACCTCCTCCCTCTGATCTAAGTTCTTTTTTAAGTTTGAGCATGTGCAGAGGATGCATCCGATAAACAGCAGTCAATATTGTTGTGATATCAGCAGTCACAGCCTTGATTGACTGCATGGAGAGAGAGCCTGCTTACTGTGCATAGAACATTGGCCTAATATCCTAAAGGTTTGTCCATCCCTTCTGGGTCCTTTTGCTATAATTTGGGATAGGTCCCCAGCTCAAACCGCCATAATGTTTTTATCAGAAAGTGCACAGATCTTTAACTTACCTTATCTTTCTCCTCCTTGCATTCTCCTGGCCTCTGCTTGCAAGCAGGGGGCGGGACCAGCTGCCGTGTCTCTGATGGTGAGAGGCAGACAATCAGGGACATGGCTGCCGGATGTTCAAAATGCCAGGGGAGAGTGGTAGGAAGAAAGATTGTGCACCTTCTTTAAAACTATTATGGCGGTTGGGCTGGGGGACCTATACCTATATTATAGCCAAGGGATATGAGCTATGGGAGTGAGACAGCAAAACGGGAGGAGAGGGGAGGGGGGGGGGAAAGACTCGCCGGCGCATTCCTCAAACATGTCAAGGTTGAGGCAGACACAGGAGCAGGATGAGTACACAGACCTCCTACACTGCAGTTTCCTGGACTTTGGAGGGGTAAAAGGAGAACCATTTGGAGCAGAAATTTAAGGTAAGACTTGTTTTTTAACTTGCAGAGTGGGGCCAGTAGTGGGTTAAATTTTAGATTTGGGGTGGAATGCCCTTTAAATACCTATATCTGTTAGTAGTACAGGCAAAAAGTTCAAAATATAAAGCTATTTGCTTCTTCCAAAATAATTTCCCTGTAACTCTTCAGTTATTTGTAACACTGAAAAAAGAGATGTTTATGACAACAATAGTATAAACTATAACTATTTTATATCTCATTAAAGGGTAACTGTAGTCTCCAATTGTTCAAAAGAAGTTAGGGTTATATAAAATAACCTTCCACAAGGACTTCAAAAGAACCTTAAATCAAATATTTAGATAAAACTTGTGAGAAGTTATTGCTGAAAGGTCAGCATATTACTTCTGCTTGAAACTTCTGTTTTCAGCCATGTGACCAGTTGTAGTCATGTGACCAGCTCTGCCTGCATTGTAGGCTTCCATTCTCAACTGTCATTTTTCCCCCATGTACTTCCTGATTTTCCCAGAATTAAAAGACAATTATACTCACCTTCCCTCGCCTCACATCTTCGTGCAGTGACTTTACCCAGGGTGAGGACCTGAACCGATAGGTCCCACCCCGGATTCACGAAACCTACACAGCTTGTTGCAGCAACGCTGTTGGTAGGCTCCGCCCCTTCCCCGTCGGGACAAGGCCAATAGGAAGGCACGCTCTGAACAAGCAACAAAGTTACTGCACGAAGATGTGGAGCGGAGGGAAGGTGAGTATAATTGTCCTTTAAGTCTTAACTGAGCATGCTCTTCCCGAGCAGGGCAGCGTGGCAGGAGTTCAGGAAATTTGAACATTCACTGCAATACATTCCTACAGCGCTCATTTTAAAGGAAAGACTGCAGGCTTTAATTAACCCTTGTGCAGGGACCACGGTTGCCCTTTAAGCATGTGGGGAATTAATGCAGCAATCTACAGACTAATCAATGTTTGCAAAAACAATGTCCCCCCACACTAACAGATCTCTTTTGTTCACATTATTTTCTTTACATTCACCCTCCTATACTGGTGTTTAGCATAACCATTGGTTTAGTGTAATCTATTTTAAAAGGAAATATTAGAAAAAATGTTCATTTATTTATTTACCCCTATATAAACTGCAACAATGCCCCCCCAAAATATTTCTAAGGAGCCTCAAAAAGATTACTCCCCTGGAACTAGAGACATTTTAATGAAAGGGCTCTTAATTAAGAGCTGTCCTTGATAACAGTGAGGGAACAATTGTGGAGGACAGTATTGATTGCAGCCTTCTTTTTCCTTTTAAATAATAGTCTAAGCCAGCAAAATGCGCATCAAAAACAGATCACTTCAACCAACAACTTTTAATCAGTGGAGTTTCTTATACTTGACATAAGATGTCCATGTTATTTGGTAATAAAAATACGATTATTTGGTTGTAATGACTTCAAGGTAGAAATAAAGTACGCATAAACTAACACTTCATCATTTTTATAGGCTGAAATGTACGTGGAATGATATTTACTTTTAAATGTTTGAGATCTTGTTTTATGAAAAAATAAAGTATGTAATTCCCAGACATTTCAGGGCTGGACAAACATGAAGAGCCAGATAGATAATGTGCATAAGAAATGTATCCTAGGGCTTCTCTGTTATTGCTATTTAGCAGGATACCCAGAAATTTACATTGGCTCATAAAATGTTCTCAAAATGAATAACCCAAATCTTTCTAAGATTCCAAAACCTGCAGTCATAATTCAATTAAAAAGTGCTAAACTTGCTGGCCTATAAGTGCCAAAACCAGGCACGCCAGTGATACAAGGATACCTAAAAAAAAAAAGATACTAAGGTCATTACAAAAAGAAAGCTTACTACTAATATACTTTAGATATTATATAGTAATAAACACATTTTCAAAAAACTTACTGTCTCCATGCTATGCAATTATAAATCCACTGAAGCTAGGTATAAAACAAAACTTGCGTATAATACACAATCATTTGAACATTTGCCTTTCCCGAGGTACAAATAAGTTTTGTCCCCCTGGCACTGAAAGGATTTAAAGTGACAGGAAATCAAGAGAAAATTATTTGCATTCTCCTTCCATAAGCAAAAAATATGTCAATGGAAATTTAAAATCGAAAAATATGATTACAGAGAAAATTGATCAAAATAAACAACCATGATTCCTATATAGAAAAGAGTTAGAATTTGCAACTCTAAAAATATTCCTATTTCTGAATAGGAAAACCCCAGCTCGTTTTTGATAGAAAACAGAGAGAGAGCTTCATATGCAGAAGTTATATGGGTTTATATTAAATAGACCAGCACAACATGTTTCTAGCCAATAAAGGTTTCTACCTCTAGCTTTTGACAGACATTGGATTACATAGACATGCTATTACTTTCACCAATGGTTCTGCAAATCAAAGAGTAATAAAATAGTTAATAATTTATAGAAAAGCTTTGAGAGTGTAGTCCTAGTCAATGGTTTTGAGCCAGCAAAATCTTTACATTCTCATTTGCTGAAACAGATGGAGTTGGGGCTAGTCACAAACAATGTTTAAATGAAGTTAATAAACATTGATAGAAACAATCAAAACAAACAAAATGTGTCTATATAAGGCAATTCAGTCTCATCTTATTTACAGTTTCTTTGCTTTATTAGCCAAAATAAAGAATGGTGAGCTACTGTAATTGTTATTGCACGCTGAGCTTTCTGGTACCAAGTAGTGGATGAATGAGCAAGTCATGGCCAAGCTTCTGATTAACATTTTCAATAACATCACACTTACAGGCAGCCTTAATTTTAGTAGTTGAGTTCCAGTCCTCAGTAAAAAGACTGAGGCAGATAATCAGGTCATTTTGCAGGCTGGTATAAGAAAGTATTCCTATGCCCCCAACAAAAAAAACATGAAGTGTGTCATAAAACCCAATCCCTGCTTCACTGAAGCAAGATGCTTGCTTTAAAATCTACCATGCCTCTTTTCTTTTACACAGCCACATAGATCTTCAAAATATAAACTTAAAAAAAAAAAAAAATAAGAGTGTACAGCTGAAAATGATGAAACAATTACACTTTTATGTATGGATAGATATTTGATATGTTATGTTAGAGAACTAGAATAAATTACAGCATATTTTAATGTGACGACAAATCTCTACTATCTGTAGTGGGGTTTGGTTTAAGCAAAAAAAACATATCTCCCCATGCTGCTGTTTTATCATATAGATTTTTATATTTAAGGCTATGTGTACAAAGTTTTTTTTATTGGCTATGGCGTAAAACAGAAATAACATATTAAGTAGTACAGATAGTTTTATATACATACTTAGTAAGGAAATGAAGAGCATTGTATAACATGCAATACATTCTGTGTATTTATGTTCCTCTGAAACAAAAATTGATCTTACTGTTTCTTTTATTAAAGGAATGTCACAACCATGATTGATTGCTGATTCCCTTGCTGCCTCCAAATTGACTGTTTTGCTCAAGCTTAGTCATGTGGCCCCCTGCCAGATATCTGACTCTCTGTGAAGCAAGCATGCTCAGTAATACCTATGAGCAGCATTATGAAAGGGAATTTCCACCATGGGCTCACGTGCCAACGTCACCATCCAGCTACAACGCAAAACTATAATTTTGATACTAAGGCATCGATTGACAGCTGAACGAACATGTTTCAGACCGATTTATCTAAAGAAATAGGGGACAGATCAACAAAAATATCTTCGTATGGCAGTGATAGTTGCGAAGAATTATAGATTCCAGTAATGGCAATTTAAAAAAACAAAATTCCCAATGTACATTTATTCCTTAATTTAAAGGTTAATGAAATGATTAAATGATTAATTATCTAGTTACAGGTGCTTGTAATAAACTGGTAGTAAGTTGATAATTTTTAGTGGTGGACCCTTTAAATACCTTTATATACCTTTAACACTAAGGCTATGTATGCATGTTCAGTAAATATGAATAGACAGATGATTAGTCATTGTTCAACCAAGCAGCCTGTTTTTTTCTTGAGAGGAGCAGGGAATGACTGGAAGACCCTCGCTACTACCCACATTGTTAGGCAATGGCAGGCAAATAACTTAACAACATCTGGAAAGCCTCTTTGGATATTTTTGGCTAAGTGGTTTTTCACGTCCAGTAATTACCAAGGTTTATACATAGCTTTAGAGAGCGTCAGTCATAACCTGCTTCTTAAAGGGGGAACTGTGGTCCAGAAGTGACTTAGGTAAAAATTGATAGGAATGCTCCCTTGAGAATTTTGCCATTTATTCCATGTTTATTTTGCATAGTTTTGAAGATATTTACATTCTTGTGTGTGATATGGCAGTCCCCCTGCACTTCCTGCTTCTGCCTGAAACTGTCAGTTCATCTGTCCTATGTGTTCCTTCTCCCTGCAGCCACCCCATGTCCCCTCACATCATGGACCCATGATCCCTCCAGTTGCAGGCCCCCATGGCCCAGATCTTACACCCCCCACCACTCGTGGTGCCATGGCCCCACCCACTCGTGGGTGCCGTGGGTTAATCAGAAACCCCCCCCTACAGAAAACTCTGGAATCAGGCTTTTCAAACAGAGTGAAAACCGAGTGAGAACTGTGTGAAAAAGGCTGTTTTCAGACAGGACTTCACACAGCAGAGAGCAGGAGGGACTTCCTGTCTCTCTCACACACTGAGGGAGTCTGAGGCTGTGCTCGCTGGCGGGCACTAAAGGAGAAGCCTTAGGAAGTCACAAGTCAGCCTCCCACCCATTAACTTTCTGGTCAGTTATTTCTTTATATTTGGGCTGTGGAGCACCGTTAGAGAGGTGGTTGATGGCTCGTTTTAAAGGTGGGAACTGGCCTTTAATTAAACTTAACTTGTTTGGAGACCACAGTTCCCCTTAACATAGATCTCTGTCGGGTTTACCAAGTAACCAAGTTACTTTTTTTTACAGGGCAATGAAATAACCCTATATTATTTATTAATTTTTTGTGTTAATTTGCCATTAAATTGAAACCAATCAGACACTGCTAAGCAAATGTTATTATTTAGGATTATAAAGTGCCAACATTTTGTGTTGCTTTCAACACACACATTACATACAAGGGTAATACAATTAAACAAAGTCAATTAACCTGTTTAATAACACTGTGAGAAAACTCTCGGTTGATTTGCTGCCACTGGCCAGTTATTTATGTTGTGAACTCTAGAATAAGATAAAAGTGTGGAGAGTTTGCTCTGAATATGAGTCTAAATGTGAGGGAGCAATTTCACTGTGTGCAAAGCAGAAGCTAAGTTCAGAACCTGTTACTGTTCTTAAGTTAGATGACAAGACATTTAAAACTAGAAGGACACTAGAATATAGATCAGAACATCAATCATTTAGGGCAGCATCAGGCATTTTTCTTGAGCAATGGTGTTTTATAAAAGGGGTGACAAGGGTGAGGAACCTAAGGCACAGATTAATTCTATAAGCTAAATTGAAAGCAGTCTTGTAGTAACCTTTCATGGCTGCGGTTGTAAAACATTGCTGTTGAAAAAAGCTTTTGGTTGGTTTCTGCTACATCCACTTGTGTGCTTAGTTTTCTAGAAATCTATGTGTTTTAAAAACACCATTCCCAAAATGTGCCCTGCAGATTTTCTTTTTAGGTCACTACTTTTAAATGTTGCTGAAATGTAGTTAACACACGATTTTGTCTTGAACAACAAGGTAATTTTGTGTAGGTTTTTTTTTTTTTACTTGTGCTCCTACTACATTGGAATTCACGTGTTAATCTTTATCCTTATCCTGAATGATTTAGCAAGTTTGATCTCCTGTAAATAAGACTCCATAAGTTCCAAAGTGTTATACCCATGTCAGCAAATTCACATATCAAATTACCGGTTCTGGATCAGCCCAGCAACTGCAGCTTATGCAGCACATAAACACCTGGTTTCTTTGAAAAGCTTTACTAAAGTCAAATTCATGCTGCACTTCACCTTGAAAATTCCAGTAAATGTAGTGTGGAATACAGCACGACAGCAAGCAATGAGCATTGCATTAACAAAGTAATAAATATTGTGAAAAGATGTTTTTTTGAAATGGTTTGCTCTAAATTTAAATTTTTTAAAAACTTTTATTAATTACTTTTTATTAATGAAAAGTATTTAATCTAACTAACCTGCTCCATGGTATACCATTCCTTCACTACTGAGGGATGTACGTATGTACATATGTTAATAGCACTTTCAATAGAGTATGCAATAAGGAAATAAATGCAGGTAATTAAAACATGAATAAGAAATGATTAGGTACCTAGGTATTAGAATACTAACACGTCCCAGTGCGTATCTTGAAACATAATTCTTGTCCCAAAAAGCTAACAATTTAAAGGGATTTTTATGGCGAAAGCCTTAAATGGGCCTGTGTCCATAATTCAAGAAAGATGGTTTTTAATGTAATCCAAATATCCCACATAATTTAATACAATTGTCTGACTTTTTTTAACCAAATGTTATTGGTTGAAAAGATTTAGGCTAACTATGTGACTCTAAAGGTGCCCATACATCTATAAGTTTTACTTACCGAAACGAGCGCTCGCACGATGTACATCGATGCTGCCGGAACCGCTTTCTCGATCTTACATTTGACCGACATGCGATCGCAAAATCCCATTCATTTTGCGATCGCATGTCGGTCGAATGGAAGATCGGGAGAAGCGGTTCTGGCAGGATCGAAGGAAAAATAGCGTGAGCGCTTTGTCGGTAAGTAAAATCTTATAGAGTTGGCCACCTTAACTCGTACTGCCTGCAAGTCATCATTATATCACTTAAACACATTTGACAAAAGAGGAATCAATGGAATGTAGAACAATGCCAAACATTGTGTCAAAGTGTTAGTGCCAATATTAACAAGAAAACTGGTTAACCCTGTGTCATTAAAAAAAAATTAAAGGCAGAAACCAGGACATTGTGCATGAAAATGTACATAGTCATCAATACTGCATGGAAAGGATGGCGTGATATGAGCATTGTATAGCTCTGTTTCAGGCAGAAAACTGTCTACGACAGTTCAGGTTCATTGCATGTACAATCATTAGGCATACTGTAAAGAAATGCAGCCTCATCAATTTGCAATGAACATGATGTCTGAACCTGGGAGAAATCCATACAGATTATTCCCTTGCTCCAGTTCCCTAGAACAAAAAGAACTCATAACCTCCAAATGTAACAGAATAAAAAGCTACAGTTTCCATCATAGATGTATTTGGAATTTAGTCTTGAGTTCTCATGAAGTTTTGTAATTCAGATTTCTCTTAAAATAGATATGCTAGTGTACCCTCAGACATTTTAGATTATTTTACCATGAAATACTTTTCCCATCCTTGGTTTAGTTGAAGCCTTCACTTGATCAATGTTTAGGACATTAAATAGAGAATCTAGGGTGCATATGTTTTTGTATAAATCTATCAAACCACTTCCCAGAAGAATTGAAATATTGTGTACTAGTGCAATGCATAGTATGCACAGTGTTTACACTTTGCGTTTAACATTCCATTCTAATGTTGTTGTATATGAACATCTTTTTTTATAGTTATATAAGCTGATTAAGCAGTGATTTCTATGACACTAGTTCCCAAAACTTTTTTCACAGAACACCTGGTAAATGTTGGATTACCCATATTTCGCATTTCACAGTATATATGTACTCAAAACTTGATATAATCAAGTGAAAAGTTACATTAATTACATTAATTGCATTGAAATTTTGTCAACATTCAAAAATGTTATAATTTTAAAATACAACGTTGCAAAAATGTAAGTTAATACAAAGTTTTGAGGCTAACCTCTGGGCTCTTGAAGGCAATGGTGTTCCCTGGAACACCCATTGAGAAACCATAACTACTGCCCCGCCCCCCACAATTGCGGGGGAGCTGGAAGGTAAGAGGGCCTGCGAAAACCTCTGTTGATCATCTTTTTTTAAACAGCTGGACCAAGCGTATAAAAGAAGAAAAATAATAGAATTTCGCGACCAGTCTTTTAAAACAAGCTGATCACACTATGTGTCCTTCAACAGCTGATCATGGACCTCTTGGGAGGGGAGGTGGGTGGTTCAGGTGCGGGCCTCCAATCTCGCAGGCCCCTACAGTATGCCCTGTTACTGAGAGTGATTCTCTACAATTTCTCTTTGTTCAATTATTATACAGGCATTTGTTACCACCCTTGTCAGTTTAGCTGTAAATCTAAAATGTTTTTTTCTGTGTGAATGTATGCTCTCCCAGTTGTCCTTAGTACTTCTTGCATTTTGCTTTAAGTACTGTACATATTTTATTCCATATTTTAGTCAGCTCTTCCATATTTGTAAATAATGTTGGGGTCTATATGACAATACAGCTGAAAATTTCAGAATAATGCCAAATCTCCTATGTGAAGTTAAAGTCATGCTAACTGGTCACGCTAAAGTCCTTTGTTGTGGCAGCTGCGTGGTTTAGCTACTACAAACAATGTCATATGCTGATAGAAGCTAATTATTGTACCACTTTTAATTTAGCTGGTTTTGCAATGCGCAGAGAGCCAATAAAAACATAAACAACAAAGGTTAGCTGGCTTTAAAAGGAATTTGGTGACAGCGGGGCTGTAAGTAGATTTCTAAAACTTTTTTAGTTTTATAAGCGGTTGGGCAACCCTAACTAACATTATATCAAAAATGAGTTTTGAAGTGGACATGCCTTTAAACATTTACACAGAGCTGTGCAGTAGCCAAGCTCTTGGTAATATCCATATCACAACAATTAATCGGTAGACGCACACCCAAATTTTGGTTGGTTAGGCAGAAATATCGACCCACAATGTAACAAACTTAGATTGCATGGATAGAGCCTTCTCAAATATCTCATGTTGAATCAAGATAGTTGTGGTTTTAATTAGGATAGTGTCTTGTCGCAGTAAATATCCCCATATGTGTTTTAAAACATTTGCTATGATTTAATTAACTTAATTCTTCTTCCTTTTTACTTCATGTATATCTATAAACATAATACTGAAAATGTTTGACGATCTACTGGTTTAAACTTTCACTGACAGGTAAGGATTTTGGTTGTTAATTTATGTGTTATTTTTGGTGCATTTAATCTATGATAATATTAAAAAATGAATGATGTACAGGATGTATACAAATATCACAGTTGCACAAAGTAGCAGGTAAAAATGTAACTATAAATACAACTGGATTGCTATATATGTGGTTGCATTGCTGTATATCAAATGGCAAATATTTTAATTAAGACTTACAGGGAGATACAATAAAGTTCTTAATCTGTAAAAAATGGTTGCTAATTTTGTGCCAACCAATCAGAGGTTACTTCAAATGTTACATAAGTTCTGATTGGTTGGGGGAAAAATTAGCACCATTTTTAACGATAAGAACTTTATTGAATCTCCCTGTTAATGTGTGCGATTGAAATGTTTGTATTCTTGTATCGAGTGGATACATGCAATAGCTGAAATCCTTTCACAAAGAATGCTTCATATGACAGCATGCAACCAAATTACATACATTACATTATTACATTATGTGAACTAAACAATAGTACTATGTGGAGCCAGTAGAGAGAAAGAACTGGAGAGTTTCATTCCAACAGCGGTACTGAAAATCGGATTCGAAACCCAATTGAATCAGTATTTTTTAAATTTTCTGTAGCAATTTTGAATTTTCAAATGGAATTTTGATTTTCAAATGGGAATTTTCGACATTTGAATTTTCCCAATTTGATTTTTTGAAAAAAAAGACTTGAAGTAGTAATGGGCATGGCTAACATTGTGGAATGAAAAAAATGTAACTTTTAGGAATTGGGGCTACTTTTGTATTCCTTCTATGTGGTCGGTGAGTAAAGCAATCTCTCCCATACTCGTAACTTTTTGCTATCACTAACACACTCCAACCCATGACAAATAGCTGCTAGTAGTGGAAGCAATGCTACAAAATCAAGTGTGGTGATGGTTGTTCAGCTATATAAACATTTACTTACCAGTATTTAATCATCATGCATTGCATATGGTATATCAGATTATACTATAACATCCATTTTTGTAAAAATAGTTGTTCCATCTTCGGGGAAATATGATTGGTACATATTCTTTAGTGGGAGTATAAAAATTCTGTATATATAATATGTCTTGTCCATTTAATGCTGTTAAACTTTTGCATGTATATTGCTTTGCTTTTATTTGAATCTGCTTTGTAGCTAACAAAGGGGAAAAGTAACAAAATGATTCTATGATAACCTGTTTCTTTTAATGAAGTAAAAGTAAGTCTACTGTTTAACTGTGCAGGGCTTTTTTTATGTTTATGATAGATATAAAGATACAAAGATAGATACTGTAGATAGATAGATGGGCGGATAGACGGACAGATAGATGAAGACAGACTGCTTAGTGTGATATTTCTGCTGATTGTGCTGAAATATTGCTGTTTTTCACTAAAATCAGTCAAAAAATTGATAGGACGTGTTAGTAATTTTTATATATATTAATGTGCAGGATCTGGTGTTGGGCCAATAGATAGCTGTGAGCATTCTTTCTTCCTTTCAGATCTATTGAGTAATGTATCTCTTGACAGACCTGTGGGAGAATAAATCTGTTGACAGAAGCATTCGTGTACCTAGCCTTAGTTAAGTGACAGCACTGGAAATTTTATGCTTTGGGAAAAGCCTGCTGAGGTGAAAGATAATCATGTTGCATTCAAATCTTTATATTCTTACATCTTTTGTTTGTACATTTCTGCAGCTCTCTGTTTATTGTAGTGACTTTGTAAAGCACAGCATGATTTTTATCTGTACCAAACAAATGGAAAATGATTTACTTGCTTTTTCGGAAAATATCTACATAGTATAGTTTTATTCTCTTATCTTTATCAAATAATAATTTCAATTAATAATAAAATAATAATAACAAAACATTTCAAAGGAGATTTAAATCTAATATAAAATGACCCTGGATTCTACAATTACTAGATCACCTCTGAAATTTGCAATATTTTGTAGATTTCTGTAATATATCTGTAATTCTGCAGGTTCCTAGCTAAAGAAGTGTCAGCACATGTTCTGTGGAGTGAGTAACGTGAGTTGCTGGTGTCCCAATTGCTTCCATTTGTTTGTAACACTACCAACCGTTGACCATAGAATTTAGTAGTGTGGCATTTAACAAAAGGGCTCAAGAAGGCAATGTTGCATCCTACCACTACCAATGAAAAATATGGAAATATATCATTTTCCCAGTTCACAGCCCACCAGGGTACCCCAGTCTCACAGCCCACCAGTGTTACCCCAGTCCCACAGCCCACCAGTGTAATCCGACTCACAGCACACCAGTGTACCCCAGTCTCACAGCACACCAGATGTACCCAATTTCACAGCACACCAGTGTAATCCAGACTCACAGCACACCAGTGTACCCCAGTCTCACAGCACACCAGTGTACCCCAGTCTCACAGCACACCAGTGTACCCCAGTCTCACAGCACACCAGTGTACCCCATTTTCACAGCACACCAGTGTAATCCAGACTCACAGCACACCAGTGTACCCCAGTCTCACAGCACACCAGTGTACCCCATTTTCACAGCCACACCAGTGTCACTCCAGCAACTCACAGCACACCAGGACCCCAGTCTCACAGCACCAATGTGTCCCCAGGTCCACAGCACACCATGTACCCAGTCTCACAGCACACCAGTGTCCCCAGTCTCACAGCACACCCAGTGTACCCAGTACACAGCACACCAGTGTACCCCAGTCTCACAGCCACACCAGTGTACCCAGTTCACAGCGACACAGTGTACCCCAGTCTCACAGTCACACCAGTGTACCCCAGTCTCACACCACCGTGTACCAGTCAACAGCACCAAGTGTAATCCAGTCTCACAGCACCACCAATGTGCCTGCTCACAGCATCCCACGAATCCAGGCTCAACATTCACATCAGTACTTTACCCAAGTCTTCACAGGACACAGTCTACCAGTGCTCACAGCGACACCAGTCTACCCAGTTCCCAGGACACCCAATGAATACCCCAGTCTCCCATCCCACCAATGCACCACCAGTCTCCCAGCACCACCAGTCTACCCCAGTCTCACAGTTACCCAGTCTACCCAGTCACTAACCAAGTTACACCAGGTACCACAGTCACACACTACACTAGTGTACCCCAGTCTCACAACCACCAATCTACTCCAGTTAGACAGCAAACAAGGCAATCCAGTTCCAGTACACCATGTGCCCCTTGTCACAGCTACCCAGTGTACACCAGTTCACAGCACAAATATTCCCCTGTCTCATAGCATGGCAGTCTACCCAGTCTCACAGTACCACAGTCTCACAGTACACCAGTCCTACCCAGCTCACAGTACACAAGTCTACCCAGTCTCACAGTACACCACGTCTACACCAGTCTCACAGCAACACCATTGTACCCCAGTCTCACAGCACACCAGTGTACCCCAGTTCCACAGCACACCAAGTGTACCCCAGTCTCAAGCACACCAGTGTACCCCAGTTCACAGCCCACCAGTGTACCCCAGTCACACAGCACACAAGTGTAATCCAGTCTACAGCACACTAGTGTACCCCAGTCTCACAGCACCACCAGGTACCTCAGTTCACAGAACACCAGGTAATCCCGATCCAAGCACACCAGTGTCCCAGTCTAAAGCAAACAGTGTACCCCAGTCTCACAGCACACCAGTGTACCCAGTCTCACAGCACACCAGTGTCCCCAGTCTCCACAGCACGTACCAGTCTAACCAGTCTCACGGGACACCAGTCTACCCAGTCTCACAGGACACCAAGGTACCCCAGTCTCCATCACACCAATGTACCCCGCGTCTCCCAGCACACCAGTATACCCCAGCTCACAGTACACCAGTCTACCAGTCTCAAAAGTACACCAGTTACCCAGTCTCACACTACACTAGTGTACCCCATTCCACAGCACACCAATGTACTCCAGTCGACGGCAAAACAAGTGCAATCCAGTTTCACAGTACACCAATGTGCCCCTGGTCTCACAGCATACCCAGGAACCCAGTCTCACAGCACCAATATATTCCCTGTCTCATAGCATGCCAGTCTACCCCGTCTCACAGTACAACCAGTCTCACAGTACACAGTTACCAGTCTCAAGTACACCCGCCTACCCAGTCTCACAAGTACACAGTTACCCAGTCTCACAGCACACCAGTGTACCCAGTCTCACAAGCACACCAGTGTACCCCAGTCTCACAGCCACACCAGTGTACCCCAGTCTCACAGCACACCACTGTACCCCAGTCTCACAGCACACCAGTGTACCCAGTCTCACACAGCAAACAGTGTACCCCAGTCTCACAGCACACCAGGTACCCGTCTCACAGCACACCAGTGTACCCCAGTCACACAGCACACAAGTGTAATCCAGTCTCACAGCACACTAGTGTACCCCAGTCTCACAGCAAACAGTGTACCTCAGTCTCACAGCCACACCAGTTGTAATCCAGACTCACAGCACACCAGTGTACCCCAGTCTCACAGCACACCAGTGTAATCCAGACTCACAGCACACCAGTGTACCCCAGTCTCACAGCCACACCATGTGCCTGTCTACAGCATCCCAAGTGTAATCAGTCTCACATCACAACAGGTCCCCAGTCACAGCACACCAGTTTATCCCAGTCTCACAGAACACCAGTGTACCTCAGTCTCCCAACACACCAGTCTACCCCAGCTCACAGTACACCAGTTCTACCCCAGTCTCAAGTACACCAGTCTAACCAGTCTCCCAGTACACCAGTCGACACAGTCTCACAGGACACAGTGTACCCAGTCTCACAGTACACCAGTCTACCCACTTCTCACAGCACACCAGTGTACCCCCAGTCTCCATCACCACCAATGGTACCCCAGTCTCCCAGCACACCAGTTACCCAGTTTCACAGTTACACCAGTCTACCCAGTCTCAAAGTACACCAGTGTACCCCAGTCTCCACACTACACAGTGTACCCAAGTCTCACAAATGCACTAGTGTACCCCATTCTCACAGCACACCAATGTACTCCAGACAGCAAACAAGTGCAATCCAGTTTCACAGTACACACAATGTGGCCCCTGTCTCACCATACCCAGTGTACCCCAGTCTACACAGCACAAAATTTCCCGTCTCATAGCATGCCAGTCTACCCCAGTCTCACAGTACACCAGTACCCAGTCTCACATAAACCACAGTCTACCCAGTCTCACAGTACACCAGTGTACCCAGTCTCCCAGTACACCAGATGTACCCCAGTCTCACAGTAACCCAGCTGATACCCCAGTCTCACAGTACACCAGTGTACCCCAGTCTCACAGACACCAGTGTACCCCAGTCTCACAGTACACCAGAAGTGTACCCCAGTCTCAAGTACACCAGTGTACCCCCAGTCTCACAGTACACCAGTCTACCCAGTTCCACAGTACACCAGTGTACCCAGTCTCACAGCACCCCAATGTACCCCAGTCTCACAGCACACCAATGCCTTGTATACAGTGTCTTGCTTAAAAGGAAGCTTTCTATCACTATCCCACAAGGGCACATATGTACAATCTTTATCTTTTGCTGTTTCTCTAGCAAAAGAGAAAAAAGGTAATTTTTCTTTTGTGATAACCAATACATAAATCTTTGTAATATTTATTTAATTGTGTGTCAATTGCTGTATGAGTTGTACTGAGTGCCTCATCTTTTTCTATTCCTTATTTTGTAAATGTGTATCGTTTATCCTAGGCATCTTACATAGACTATAATACTTTTCATATTGCTGATGACATAGCATTTTATAAGCCTGTGGTGGAGTACTGTAGCTAGTACTAGCAACCTTTGGGCTTGCATGTATCACACTAAAGACATGCTCAGTTACAGTGCACAACACCAGCAAATCTGGAGTTGGAAAATAAAATGCTAATTGATTCTGAGATCACTACTAGAGATGAACGGAACTGCCGAGATCAGATTTTCGAATGTTAAAAAAAAAATATAAGCTGAAAACCAACCCATAGAAGTCAAATAGGAATTATTAGAAACTTCTAAAAGTTCCATAAAATTTAAGGTATAAATAGTAAGTTAGTGTGAATGGCTCAGGGAACGGTCTGGGGAACACGTACAAATAACCAAAACTTATTTTTGTAAAAACTAACTTTCTCCACGTGCAAGCTATTTTCGAGTTTCCCCATCATATACTTGCTATATTTGCTATTTCTCCCATTCTTCTTTCGATTCTTAGGAATCGAGAGTTCACATATATGATATTTCTCAAAATCGATCACAAGTTTGCATTAAGGGGCGGGACCACAGACCGGCCCTGAGAACTTACTGAATAGAAGCCAGAGAGAGAGGAGCGTGCGGCAACTTCCCGTGAGTACAACCAGCTGAGCCACTTACCCTCACTGGTAGGGACTGGGGGTGATGAAGGGACGGGAATGAGCTGCTGATGGGCTGCTGTCTGCTCTGGGTGGGTGATTTCTTAAGTAACTCTTCACAGTGTGAAACAAATTCCGTCCATGGCGGCATTACTGCGGTCTGACACCAAATAAAAATGTACACACACCAGTTATGTTCTAAGATCTCTGGGGTGGGGGACAGTGAGGCAGGGGGTAGCTGGTGGGGGTGGGTGTTGTCCTGGGACCCCAATGATATTAATCATGTGTGTTGTGGGGGGTTGTGAGGGAGAGGGTGGCACTAGACATCAATGTCGGGGGGTGAGGGTGGGGGGGAGTCAGAAAACTGCTCATGACATGACCACCATGCTAAATCTAACCTCCTATTAAACCAAAGGTTCAGGGCCTGGCGTTAAAGCAAGAGTGAAGGTGGGGGACCCTGGGTAAGGGGGACCCTGAGTCGGGACAGAGGGAGGGACCCGGGGTCTGGGACAGAGGGGGGGGAACCTGGGTCTGGGACAGAGGGGCCGGGTGGGAAGAGGGGCGGGGGACCCTGGGTCTGGGACAGAGGGCGGGGGGGACCTGGGTTCTACAGGGGGGACGAGAGAGAGGGGGGGACCTGGGTCGGGACAGAGGGGGGGGAACCTGGGGCGGGACAGAGGAGGCCATGCGGGAGAGTGGGGGCCCTGGGTTCTGGGAAAGAGTGGGGGGACGGGTATGGGGAAGGTGGCGGCGGCCTGGCTCTGTAGGGCAGTGGAGAGGGCCCTGCCTGGGACAGATGGGGGGCCCGGACGGGGGGCCCTGGGTCTGGGACAGGGGGGCCCTGGGTCTGGGGCAGTGGAGGGGCCCTGGCTCTGGGACAGACGGGGGACTCTGGGTCTGGGACAGAGTGGGGGGCCCTGGGTCTGGGACAGAGAGGGGGGGCACTGGGTCTGGGACACTAAGAGGGAACTGTGGCCTTGGGACATGGAGGATGGAGGCACTCTGGGCTTCTAGCGCCTGTTATTGTAACAGGCTTAATGTCTAGTATTTTATAATGCTAAAATTATTGAAAATTTTATAATTATCAGAAATCTGTAAAAAGTTTCACAATCCGAAAACAGATACAGTACTAAATATACCCTACCCCCAACTCCTCCACCATACTCTAGTACCTTTTTAAATAAAAACATTTGCTTTTTATGTTAAAAACAATGCATGTTTTTTTTAATTATTATTAAAACTGGGACTAGGAAATGTGTTCCACTTCCCAAGTCTATTATATTTAGCTTTCATTGTGTGTATACATCTTTAGATTAGAATCTTTAAACTTATGTAAACTAATATATCTGTAAAATGTGTTCTTGAACATTGGTCGGAGGATGTGGTTTCGCTAGTCGTCCGACTGGCTTTCTCAATTCAGAATGACTTGTACAAGAATCTGTGGCAATTATGTACCCTGGAAAATCCCAATTAGCATATCACAGCCAGGTGTTAAGGGTGTGATTGGATAGTGGCTAAGAGGTGTTATAGGAACACCCTTCCAATCACACCCTTAACCCCTGGCTGTGATATGCTAATTGGGATTTTCCAGGGTACATAATTGCCACAGATTCTTGTACAAGTCATTCTGAATTGAGAAAGCCAGTCGGATGTTTTTTTTTTTTTTTTTTTTCAAGAACTAAACTTCAAGTCCAGTCTAATTGAATACAACATATATACCATAACCTGGATGAATGGGAACCTTCACAAGCTTAACTTTCTATTATTAGGAAGGTAGGACACCTGTTGTCTGAAACATGTAGTGATACACAATCTCTCAATAAATTAGCACAATTCTAGTTAATTCTGCTGAATGCTTAAAATATTATTGAGTGCCTATATGTATGTATGATGTGCTCAAATTATACTTAATTTGATGTTGCTGGTTTACCCTTTCCTCTGATAGGGACCTGGCCTATGGGGAAAATGCTGTGCAAGAAGTGCTTCTTTCCATAGGCCATGACCCGGACTGAGATAGGAAGTGGGGACCAACTGGAATGTGATTGCAAGTTCAGGGATGTATGGTGGGCTAGTTAGGACAAACTCAGGGGTAAGACCTAGTATTTTAGAAACTTTAAATGGGAGGGTGTGGTTGGAAGTGTATAATTCCAATTTAAAACAAAAGTTGTACCCATGATTGTCTTCTACTTACCCTCCAAACACCTAGAACAACTTGGTTGATTTGGAAAATTATTATTTGGCAAATAAATTGGTGCATCTATCTCCATTGTAGACTAATTCTAGTCAAAGCTTGTAAAATGCAATTATAGAACTGCACCACCTATAGTTGTATACATGTCAGATCAGTTATCTTACCCATTGATATATCACATATCATTTGGGTAGTGCCTCAGTCCGCACCCTTTAAGACCTTTAGGCACCGTATCATCATACTGACTTTTTATAAAATGCTACACCTAAAGTGACCTATATTAAGGTATTAACTTATACACCCATAAAATCTAGCACCAAACAGTTATTAAATATAAAAGCATTCCTTAATACATATGTACAAATAGTGAACATACAACATAAAAAGGAGGACTATCACCATGATGGATTAGTACGATGATGGATCCAACGTTTTACATCCTTATCATATTCCTGTTCCAAAGAAAGTAAGCCCAGCAATGGCGCGGGCGTCCAAGACTTCTACATCACGTGATGTCCTCCCACTGAATCCGACGTACATTTCGTCACTGGCAGGACTTCGTCAGGGCGTAATTACCTGCATACCACAACTCTTTTCATGTCCACCACCCCCAACTGAAATTTGCCCCAGTGCTGAGCCCACTCTGTAGTGTTAAATTACACCTAACTTTCTCTTCTGCTGCATATGGTTGTCCTGCAGGGCAAAAATATAGTCCAGGAAACTGAAGAGTAGGAGTCTTTCCCTAGTGAGATTTCTGAGTGTCTGCCTGTCCAGTTATAGGGCATTGCATTGTGGGGTTAAAGGTGGAGATTTCCTATAAAACAGTATCATTATTTACTTCTTTCTGGCAGAGTAAGCTGTCTCCTCCCTCCCATGCAGTCAACCAAAGCTGTGACTGCTGACACCACAACCATTGATTGACTGCTGTTGTCTCCACTAAACATGCTCAAGCTTATAAAAAGCTCATTGAGCAGAGGGAGCAGGCAGATACCTTTGCCAGAACAGAAGAGAACTTAATTAAATATCTGGTTACAAATGAATGTAATAAACTGATAAAAATTGCATTTGGGATTGCGGGAAGATAACTAACAAGTCACCAGTTTTTTTAAGGGTGGACATGCCCTTTAACCATGCCTCAATGCATTAAATAAGTCCCCAGTATAAAGTGCAAAAACAGTGAGGTCCCTTTAAACAATTCCAATAGAGTGCACCCATATTACTGAAGAGCACTTTCCCCCCTAGATAGATAGACAGACAGACTTGTGGTGCAGCTAACGATGAAGGTAAACAGAAAATTTGTCTTAATAAAGACAGATCTTCCTGCCAATGACCGTACAAGAGAGAATTAATCTGAGCTGTTGATATGAATTCTAATATACATGTGCTAAACATAAAACAAATTTTACTTTGTAATTTAATTTTTCTTGCAGGAAAATGTCAGACCTAATTTAATCCTCTTATCAAGTGATATGAAGAATGGCCAAGATACAGTGTCTGTGTGTTTGGTATGTCTCTGCGTTGTATACAGAGTGTATGAAACATTTCTTTTCACGCCCGCAGTTAATGTAGAAGATAATGATGTGTGTCATAACCATAGGGTACAATTTCTAGCAAAAATGTATCTGACAGGTTTCAAATTTACAGTGCCCTACAGCAACAGTACAGACAAATAACCACAAAAACTAGATGTGACCTTGGCAGGATTCGACTAACACAGACTTTAATTCTTTCTTTACGATCGACATTAAGTAAAATAAAATACTTGGCTTTTCACAGCGTGTTGGGTTATCATTTTCTCATGTACAGTCTCTCTTTATTTTAACTAGACTCCTTGACGGTTATATTTATGTGATAAATTCCTTGGTATTAGCAGGACCATAAGTTAGATTTGGAAACTGAATGGATATTGATACTTCTAGCATAGATTTCATTCATGATCATATCATTTATCTTCTGTAAGCATTGATATTGAAGTACCGGTCACTTAAAAAGAATTACATTTCTTCTAGATGGACTCCTTCAAACTTGCCAATAAAAAGCATTTAGGATATTCTGTTGAAATGAGCCTTTCTAAAAATACATTTCTTTCAACAAAACTATTTATCATCACTATTTCAATACTAACTGTAGTTGTTGTATTTACATTGTATAAGAGGGTGTTCACTAGTAAAGTCACTAATAAATTAAATAAAATAAGGAGAGAATAAGGCTTTGCAGCTCCCCTTCAGTTACTGCAAATAAGGAATGGAGACTTCTGGGTATGTTTCCATGGCAGCTCTCAGGAAAGCTATACCTTTTAAAAAGGGTTTTACAGCATTAGAACCATACAGCAAACAGTAGAGAGATGCACACTACATATGGAGGCTTAATACATATATTAGTGAATCACACACAACGTTTCGGGGATCACTTTGTCCCCTTCATCAGGGGGACATGTGTGTTATACAGCATTACACAAGCTAAATGCATTACAGCTCCCCAGAAGTCTCTATTCCTTATGTGCATAACTTGAAGGGGAGCTGCGAAGCCTAATTCTTTCCCTATTTTATTTAATTTATTAGTGACGTTTTTCTATAGGCGCTTCACACTGCAAAACCAGAAGCCTGTACTACACTGATAATGGCTGAATAAAGCTGGCTCTGTAGTTGGCACTCTGCATTTAGCTTGTGGAATGCTGTATAACACACATGTTCCTAGAGCACACGTGTCAAAATCAAGGCCCGTGGGCCGAGTCTGGCCCTTCTGTCCATTGATTGTGGCCCCTGGTGAATGTATTACAGAGCCATAGTTACGACGCAGCTTGCTTGGGACTGCACAAATGGATAGCAGCATAGTAAGGCTTGGATGCAGTCACCGCTGCAACAGCGAATTGCGTTATGGAATTAAGTTATGGGCAAGCTTTATAATAAATGATATATATTATAATATATATAATTATAAATTATATCAAAAGAATTTGCATAAGACACTGACATTTCAACTTTTTTTTTATTGAAATATTTATCCTTATCCTATATAATAAAACCCTAAGTGTGCGTCCCTGTGTCTGTGTGTGTGTGTCACTGCAGTTCCTATGCACTCACCACTAGAGGGAGAGTTATGCAGTTCCTATTGACTCACCACTAGAGGGAAAGTCTCTGCAGTTCCTACTGACTCACCACTAGAGGGAAAAACACAGGAAACACACAGAGGGAGAACAGCAATTAAACAGACTGCAGGTAAGGTTTCTTGGGACAGGGGCCCCTGGATTTGGGACAGAGGGGCCCCTGGATTCGGGACAGAGGGGGGCCTGGATTCGGGAAACATGGGGGCCCTTGGATTGGGGACAGAGGGAGGGCCCTGGATTTGGGACAGGGGGAGCCGTGGATTTGGGACAGAGGGGGAGCCCTGGATTTGGGACACTAAGAGGGTACTCTGGCCTTGGGACATGGAGGACTATGGCCTTGGGACACTAAGGGGGCACTCTGTGCTTCTAGCCCCCGTTATTGTAGCGGGCTTAATGTCTAGTATACATATAAATATTATAAACCTCACACATACAAGCTGTGCAGTACTTTAAAAAGTGTCAGGTTGAACTTTAAAGGACAAGTCCAGCCCTAAAATGAAAACTTACATACAGGTAAATCACCCCCCCAAAACCCTAAACGGTAATAATTTGAAATGTGAACTATATAAGTCTAACCTGAAATATGCTTGCGAAGGTTCTCATTCATCCAGGTCATGGTATATCTGTTGTATTCAATTAGATCAACTGGACTTGAAATGTAGTTCTTGAAGACGTTTCGTAAGACACCTTACGCCCAGCGTAAGGTGTCTGCCATGTACAATGCTGTTTTAACACCTTACGCTGGGCGTTCCTATAACACCTCTTAGCCACTATCCAATCACACCCTTAACACCTGGCTGTGATATGCTAATTGGGATTTTCCAGGGTACATAATTGCCACAGATTCTTGTACAAGTCATTCTGAATTGAGAAAGCCAGTCGGATGACTAGCGAAACGTCTTCAAGAACTACATTTCAAGTCCAGTTGATCTAATTGAATACAACAGATATCTAACCTGAAATCCTGCACAATGTTCTGTTCCCCTGTTTCTGCTTCCTGGTTCTTCCAGTTAGCAACTGTCATTTATGGATTTGACAGTTGACATCGCAGCCAATGACTGAATGTTGATCCCCTATCTGCCTCTTCTGAGTATGCCCAGGCTCAGTACCGTCTCGGTACAGGTTTCTAAATTGCTCAGTTTCCATGAGGCATCCAGAAGCATAGCAGGCATACAGTTATTAATTCATTGGACAAATTATGATATATCAACATATTTTAAAGAGGCCATTCTTTCTAAATGATGTTCTTATGAGGGTGGAGTTGTCCTTAAAATTAAATTCATACTTGATTTCATTAATAAAAATAAGTAAAAAGTAAAGCATGATTCTTTATACAACAGCCTAGCCACCGTTTTGTTTTGTTAAAATGGAGATTACTTCATTATATATCACTGACATGTGACACATCACTGCCTTATACCAATCCTCCTCACCCACAGTATAAAATGAATAACCCTCCCCCCACAGTATAGAATTAATTACCCTCCCCCACAGTATAAAATTAATTACCCTCCCCCCACAGTATAGAATTAATTACCCTCCCCCACAGTATAAAATTAATTACCCTCCCCCCACAGTATAAAATGAATTACCCTCCCCCACAGTATAATTAATTACCTTCCCCCACAGTATAAATTTAATTACCCCTCCCACAGTTAAAAAATTAATTACCCTCCCCCACAGTATAAAATGAATTACCCTCCCCTCACAGTATACAATGAAACATAGGCACCATACTACTTTATACATTATGTAAAAATGTCGGCTGTGTGCTGGTTGTGGCAGAGCAGCAATTACTTGAATTATGCTCCAACAATCCCTCCCTGCGCTAGTGCGCTGTAAGACAAGTGCCACTGTCATCATGGAAGAGGAGTAGAGGAGAATGAAATGATTTATAGCCGGGGCCGTCTGTGCGCACCGCAGCGCCACTCAGCAGAAGGGGAGCATCGCGCACATACGTAAAGTAAGGTCAGCTAGTAAGTAAGGTCACATGACACGGCTGCCGAAGTGTCGGTCCCGACACTTATTGCATCTCCCCCACTGTGTCTCAGTAGCTGGGCCTTCAGTGGTGGGATATTTACAAACGGTAAATATTTAGACAGTGAATAAAGCAATGTGTGTGTTTTTTTGTAGGTACTGCAGTTAGTATTTTATGTATTAGGTACATACAGTAAAGTCATTATGACCAGGAAAAAAACGTATGCATTACATTCCCATTAAAATAAGAAAAGACTCTGAAAAATGATTATAACTGCTTTAAATGATGTTTTGATAAATTTCACAGATTTTTTTTTAATTTGCAGGGTTATTCAATAAAAGTTCTTATCGTTTACAATGGTGCTAATTTTGCCCCAACCAATCAGGCGTTAGCTTACAAATGTTAAATAAGATCTGATGGGTTGGGGAAAAATTAGCACCATTTTAAACGATAAGAACTTTTATTGAATCTCTCCGATGGTTTGCTACATCAGCTGTAGTTGAGGTTTGTACCTTGTTAGCCATAAGTAAGAGAATAAGAGTTGTGATACCTTTTATTGGCTAACTAGACAAAAAAAATAGCAAGCATTCGGGATTCCTAAGCCCCCTTCATCACAGTTAGCCAATAAAAGGTATCACAACTCTACCTATTATTCTCTTACATCAGCTGTATAGATGATACATTAAAATATGTGAATTTTTTAAGGTTTTGTGAGATTTATCACATCAAAGCAGTTGGCAAATTGCCAATCCACTAATTAAATAAAGCACAAATAGTCATTGTGTCCTAATGCATGCTGTCAATCATTTTCATGTTACTGCTATCTAACAAATTCTCACAATTGTTTTATTATTATACTTTTATTTTTTGCTCCTGAAATCATCTCTGTTTGGTGCTAGAACTGTCATATACAGTAACATTGTATTGACAGTTATAATTAGCTGGTTATTTTTGTACAACGAATTTATCTTTCTATAGTTCTAGAGGAAACTGATGATGTGCACAGAATGTAAATGTGTAAAGTGATTGACATTACCTTTTTTTAATAAAGTATATCCTGCAGATAGAGCAGATATATCATAACTGCCAATAAAATGGTCACACATTCTTGTGATTCCCTTTCTTGTTGTAATTGAAAAAATATATATATAAAATATATTTGGAGAATTATGTTAAAAAAAACAACATAAAAACACATACTGTACCTGAAAAGGTAAACGTCTTAATTCAAACACCAATCAGAACTAAATAAGAGTGGTAAAACATTTATTGCTAAGGCGCAATGTCTTAGCTAATCACAGGAGCTGTTCCTGTAACGTTCTCACTCTTAAAAACACATTAAAACTATCCAATGTCTAAGTAGTGTATGGCAAGTATTAGAGAAGTATATTATAGCATTATGGCTCTATAGTTAATACATTAGTATGATATTTGTATGGGTTTTCTCTGCGTACCCTGTTTTTAACCAAAATCAAAAGGACACACAGTACAATTATCACAAATTCATGTGTTACACTGATGCTAATGATATGAACAATGGTTTCATGCCAATCCTCTTAAACAATCTAACCAAAGAGGCTTTGAAAAAAAATATAGACACCATTTATTATCAACATGATATAACCTAATATGGTTTGCTTAAATCTTATTTTCCCATACTGTAAAGAAAATGTTTCTATAAATAATGAGCTATATTTACAGCATGAGATAGAAGAATTTACATCAGTTTGAGACTGTATTTTGGCCAAAATATCAGGTAACTCAGTACCACAGTAACCAGCATTACACTACACTGATGATGGCGCTCTGGTTTTGCATTTAGCTTGTGGAATTCTGTAAAAAGAATAGCTTTCCTGAAAGCTGCCATGGAAATTACCCAGAAGTCTCCGTTCCTTATTTGCATGTACTGAAGGGGAGCTGTGAAGCCTTATTCTCTCCATACCCTATTTAATTTATTGGTGACGTCTGTCTATAGGTGCTTCACACTGCAAAAACAAAGGCCTGCACTACACTGATGATGGGCTCAATAAAGCTGAAACCGGTCTGTAGTTGGCTCTCTGGTTTTGCATTCAGCTTGTGGAATGCTGTAAAAACCTTTTTTAAGGAATAGTTTTCCTAAAGGCTGCCATGAAAACATAGAAGTTACCCAGAAGTCTCCGTTCCTTATGTTCACTAGTAAGAAAGTCTATATACTGTAGCCTAATGTGTGACTAAAGTATAGTGCTTGCAAAAAATTATAAAAAGTATCACCCCAAGAGTACAGTCTATTTCCTGTACAGTGATATCTATGCTGCATCTGTGGGAATGTGAAAGTACATAGCACAGCCCTCCCATCACTTATAATAAGTGGGACCAAAGGCTTCCCATCTGCTTGCTGTACTGACAATAGACTGTAAGTAAGAATTTCACTCTAATAGTTCCTATACAGTGTGGCCAGTAGTGGGTTAAATTTTAGTTTGGGGGGTGGACTTGCCCCTTAATAAAAGCAAGACTAACCCGTAACCTTTTTTAAAGTATATAAATAGTAGAAGACGAGGGTTGAAAATGTGGGTCCATTAAATAATTGGGATAAGATAGTTACAGAGGATGCAGATAAAATAAATGTCTTGCTTGTCAAGTATTTTTCCTCTGTATACACTATAAAAGATACAAGTACAGTCAGATTGCATAGAGTATAGGTGCAATACTGGTATACTGAATGCTATTGCAGTTTGTTTAAATGAGGATATTATTATTATTATTGTGGATTTATATAGCGCCAACATCTTCCATAGTGCTTTACAATTACATGTATACATTCACATCAGGCCCTGCCCCGAAGAGTTTAAAATCAAAGCACATTTATTTGACACATACAACCTATCAGTATGTCTTTATATAATTGTGGGGGAAACCGGAGTACCCGGAGGAAACCCACGCAAGCACGGGGAGAACATACAAACTCCTTGCAGATGTGTCCAATGGTGGATTCGAACTCAGGACTTCAGCGCTGCAAGGCATCAGTGCTAACCACTAAGCCACCATACTTATATGATTCAGAAACAACTAAATAAGGTTAATATGAATAAAGATAAAATACATCCTCTGGTCTAAGTTCAGTCATATCCAAGCCATTGTTTCTTATTTTCCCAGATTTCCCCATGTATTTCCAATATTCAAAAAAGGGAATGGTTAAAAAGCCTGGTAAATTCTTATGCTCCTTGTACTCTAAATGGCTCTGTGTTAAGTGTATCCCTGTTGGAAAAGGGTCTTGGACTTTTGGTGGATAACAAACTTAAATGTAGGAAGCAGTGCCAGGGGTAACAGCTAGAGCCAGAAGGAGTTTGTCTTGTGTGAAGGACCAACTGATCAAGGACCTACTCATGGTCTGAAACAGGTTGTGCTATTTCTCCTAATAAAAAATCTTTGGCATGGATGGATTGAACTTGACACTTGGCTCTCTCCAGTCCTTTCTTCTTGATATGTTTGTGTTTTTGGGCTGTGGTGAGGCCCAAACTGGATTGAAAAGTCCACTTAAAGTCTGTTACACTGTGAGTACAGAGGGAACACACCTATTTCTGCTGAGGGTAATGGATTCAAGGGACAAAAATATTATTCTCCCTCTTTAGAAAGCACTGGTAAGACCTCATTTGGAATATGCAGTGAAGTTTTAGAATCCTGTGTACAATAAAGACATCTTGGAAATAGAGCTGGTATCCGGGTCCAACACGGAAGCCCTTATTTCTGAAATCCAAACGTTCTATCCGAAACGAAAATTCAGAACTTATTTTCAAGGATTACCGAATGGCTGAGATTATTTGCTACAACCCTTGAAAATAACCTTGAACATTTGTTAAACCTCGAAAATATGGCCGGAAACTTGAAAGTAGTTCTGATCCGATCGCAAGAGACAGAGTACAAAGTCATTCTCTAAGCTACATATAAAGTTCTGTCATTTTGTCAACGATAAACTTTATGCATTAAGATGTATCGCATAGACTGATAATCCACGATTTTGGAGAGAACATTGGATAAGTGTTTCCTTTCAACAACAACAATTAGTGCAGTTTTTTTTCCTTTTATCTCTGAAATATTTAAATGTACATTTCATCTGACCCTCTGTGTGAACTGTCAGTGGTGAAAAGCATATTTATATATTACAATGTCAGGATTATCGCAGATAAACAGAAGTCATTAAAGGAAAAGCTTGTGGTGTGTAATATTATCATTTTGCTAAAGTCCGAAAGGTTGGTATTACAATAATGTGAAGATCCTTTAATGCAATTTTCAGAGCTGTATCTTGTAAACCATCCTTTATGGGAAATGCTGGCCTATTCAAAAGCTATTTATAGACTGTGTCTTTGTCTACCATTATATGAAAGAGCGTTTCCTATTCCATTATCATACGATGAGCTTGTTTCTTCATACTCAGACTATACAAAAGGAGGCAATTAAAAACAATAAATCACCAAAATGCAATTTTGCCATTGAATCAGGATGAATAAAACCATCAGATTTCAAATTATACAGAAAGGGTGATGGGATTTGTTCATATTACTATGACACTTTAAGTCCTTGTGCTAGATATTTTGATAGAATAGAACGCTTATTAAACATCCACTGGAGGTGATGCTTTCTTGAACTTTGCTGTCCTTATCAGTTGTGTAGGTTTTACTGCACTAAAGAAAAGGATATGTTCTGTAATGATTGCAGAGGCAGCTCTGTGAACATTTTTTTCCCATAGTTCAGCAACAGCCAAAGGAACACAGAATTCAATTCAATTCTTTGCTTTTCTCAGTAAAATAAATTACCAATATGTCTACGAATCGTAATGCATGTTAAATAAAACCTGGAAGGCTTTTTCCCCCTTGCAGCATTTTTGGGAGAATTCACAGAGGAGCACCGAGGCGCAGCCCTCCTTTCTATCCTTAAAGGGGAAGTTCAGTGGAAATACATGTACTTTTCAGAAAAAAGAGCATTTTTTTTCATACCAATGAACTTAATCTGGCAATTCAGCATTTTGTCTGTGTATAAATAAATGCAAGCGAAATACTGACTTCCTGTTTGCAGGACCCCTAGTAGAGACCATTATGCTCTTGCCCTTGACCCAGCGCCTGGGTTGATTCAGTTGCTCAGTAGAGATCTGAGCATCTTTGACCCACCGAATAGCCAATTAGTAGAAATAACTGTTAGGAACATTCCATGGATGTGGCGCATTCTGGGAAGGAGAAGGACCGTTAGAACCTGAAACGTCAGCTCACTAATGTCAACAGCAGGGAACAGCAAAGGGTATGAAATCAACTGATTTTTCAAAATGGGAGAGAATATGTAGAATAACTAAGTATGCATTACACAAACTAACAGTTTAAGAAACATTGATAATTTCCACTGAACTGTCCCTTTAACGTTGCGATAACCAATTTACGATTGGTTAGCGCAACGTTAGGTCTCGCTTTGCAGCTGTGTGAGTGCAATTTAACCGGAGCATGCACGGGTCTTAGCGCGTAAGTATTTATGGCGTTAAATACTTACATACGGAACATAGAAAAGATAATCAATGCACATTCCTAGGCCCCATACAATATCATATTATCTGCACACTGGCATACTTTATAAACAAAGGGGTTTTAGTATACATTACTGTGATCACATGAATGAAAAGCCTTCCAACCGCATCAAGGTAACCCCAGTCTGGAAGGTCCTAACTTCTAACCTTTATAAATCGTAATGGAAGTAAAAGAAATGTAAAAAGGTTAGAAGTTAGGGCCTTCCAGACTGGGGTTACCTTGACGTGGTTGGAAGGCTTTTCATTCATGTGATCACAGTAATGTATACTAAAACCCCTTTGTTTATAAAGTATGCCAGTGTGCAGATAATATGATATTGTATGGGGCCCAGGAATGTGCATTGATTATCTTTTCTATGTTTGTATAAATGTTTGACCAGATTAGTAGCACTTCCGCTAAATGTAGTTGTAAATTAGCCTAATTGGAGTGCTTCCACAATCCTTGTATTGTAAATACTTACGTACAGGTGAGATTCACCCAGAGCCGCACAGCTGTACGGAGATTTGCCCAGAGCATTTGCGGCTCTGGGTGAATCTCCCTGTTTGTGTACTGTTTCATAGCCGCAATGGTAGTGGTGAACTATATATTTATGTGTACTAATATAGGTTTAAATTAGATGTTTATGAAGAAGTATTTTGTCAGAAAACAATTTTTTTTAAACACTAAAGTAGTATCTGTCCTGTGTGGTGAAATACAGAAACAATAGCACAATCATGACAACTGCTCAATTGCAAATACTGTGCAATGTTTGTATTTGCCATGGTCATAAAATGTAGACACATTCACAGAATACCAATGTGACCGCAATAAAGGAGTGGAATGCTATATAGTGATAGTACTCCTTCATTAATACTTTAGCCTCTTGGCTCTTCTTCAGGAAGACGAAGTAAATCTAGTCACCTGTCTATCTAGCCAGACTGTGGTACCACATTACTCCTAAACATTTCATGCAAATATGGAACTGACACTTCTGGGTAATTTCCATGTTTCCATGGCAGCTCTCAGGAAAGCTATAAACTACACTGATGATGGCTCAATAAACCTTAAACTGGTCTGTAGTTGGTGCTCTGGTTTTGCATGTAGCTTTTGGAATGCTGTAAAAACCTTTTAAAAGGTATATTTTTCCTCAGAGCTGCCATGGAAATTACCCAGTCTCTGTTCCTTATTTGCATATACTGAAGGGGAGCTGGCGGATCGACGAACGACCCCTCGAACAAACATAACACACGCGCGACTATCGGCCAAAACGGCAGTTTGTTGTGGGTGTGAGTCATGATTGGGTCAGTTGGGGCTCAGGTCTGCTGAAAATCGTACATGTATGCGAACCTTTCGTCTCTCCCTATCTTACTTAATTTATTAGAAACCTTTCATGGGTTAACCTTTCATCCGGACATTAGCCAATAAAAACTAACTATTCCTTTATTTGCATTAATTGAAAAACAGGAGGTAAAGATCTGTAGCTTTGTTCCTGGCTCCTGTTAGATTAATTGAGGAATGAGAGGTAAGGCACAGCTCATTTACCTCCCGTTCTTCAATTAATGCAATAAAGGGTAGGTTCATTTTCTGAATGAACCTATCCTTTAAATATGACATTTCGTGGGAAAAACATTATCTAAATAATTGTTTATTATACCTAGGAATTCTACATATTCTCTTAATTTTTGAGAAGTTACTTGATTTCATTTCCTTCGCAATGCCCTGCTGTGGTCAGTAAGAATCTTTTCAGATTCAGCAACAGTTCCTCTTCTTCCCAGAATACTTATTTTTAATAGAATACTTTTTTTAAAGGGTATCTCCACCCTAAACAAAACTTTTAGTATAATGAAGGGCTCCCCAGCTCACCCCCAACCACCTACACTAAAGAAAATTGTTTTTATGGTAGGTGATGGCCAGGAAGGGATCCGGAGGGAGGGAGGGGGAATGGCTCCTCTAGAGGCAAATGCCACTCTCAGAGGACAGGGAGGAAGCAGAAACCTTTTACACAGGAAGACAGCTCCTACTTTTCAGTATTCTGGACTTTGGACAAGCACTGCAGGAGAACCATAAGGAGCAGAGATGTAAGGTAAGGTTTTTTTTTAAACTACACAGTGGGGCCAGTACTGGGCTAAATTTTAGTTTGGGGGCTGGATATGCCCTTTAAAGCTTATTTCAATTTTGTGTTCAATAACAATTACAGATTCTATAACTTTTTTCAATAACGTCTTTTGAAATACTGACCATGTTCTATATCACTTCATTTTTATTTCTGCTGTAAAGTTTTACTGTGTAGTGAGCTTGTGCATTCACAATATGAATGGATATATAAGCTCCATTTTGTTTATAATTGCCATAAAATTCCTTACTAAAAACTGTCCAAGCCATAACCCTATTAAAATAAACAGCATGTAATATGAACTGGTAATATTAAGACATATCCTACAAAACTGAGGGTACACTTAAGCCTCCATATTTTTAGAAAGGGACAGTTCTACAGTAAATTGTATGTTTGAGAAGGAAATTAATCACAATTTTCTTATTTTCTCACATATTGTCCATAGCAAAGAGTTTGTTGTCTTTCTAACGTTATTTTTATAGAGGCACTAAGCATATATTACACCATTGACTGAACACAGCAGTGTGTTTGCTAATTTTTTTAGCATACCATCTGGCTAGTTTAGAAATGTATGTATTGCTTGTGTTGTAGCCATTCCTCCTATTACTGCCAATGTTTACCAATCCTGTTCCCCCCTGCAGCTAATCACTGGATTCCCCAGGATACCAGCTGCTTTGTTTTATGAACCCTTCCCTTCTAATTAACGGTTTAACAGTTCATTTTTCTTTACACAAAGCTTATTCTTCAGCCCTTTTATATTAACATATTATCTACAAATTTGATTTAGCGTGTCCTCTATTCACATATGTTGTTATAAATGTTTACACATGTCCCATAATTACTCTAAATAATTGGACTTGAGAGAGTCTAGTAAAAATAAATGCATAACATAAATAATACTATGCTATAACCTGTCACTCCTGTTAATTATAAATAATATAACTGTTACTAATACATGATAAGAATTAGTGTAACGTAACAATGGTGTAACCTGTGCTTTGTCTATACCAATATCACTTTTTATCCTGGGGGATTTTAAAGTCTCAAATATCAAATTAGCAATTTACTTAATTTGTTTGAATGTAATAGATCATTTAAAATATCTATAAAAATGGGTGAATCAGTACAGCCCCTGACAATGGCACCCCTAGCAACCAGTGGCGTAGCTAGAAATTGTAGGGCCCCATAGCAAGATTTTAGATGGGGCCCCTAAACCCACCAAAAAAAAACAAAACAGTGTGGTGCAGCTCAACACAACCTGGGAAGGTTTTTTAAAGGGAATGTCCACCCTCCTAAGAAAATTACATAGAAAATTACAAATTACATAGTTACATAGTTCAGCCCCACACACCCCGTTTTCATTTTACGTTTACCTTTCAAAGATGCTCCCAGGCTCAGATATTCTACTTATAAACCCCCGATCCCTTGCTGGCATGGACACCCCTCCTCTGAGGCTGTTGCTAGCTGGTTAGTTATGAGCATGCACAGTAGCAGAGGAGTCTCTTTCTGTAACGGGCGTCAGCCATTGGCTCTAATGTCACTATTACTGATGAAGAGAGCAGACGCGGTTTTGTAAGTAGAATATCTGAGCCCGTGGGGCTCGTTGAAAGGTTAAAGTAAAACGAAAAGTGGGTTTGTCAGATTGAACTACATGAGGTAAAATTTTTATTAGGATGGTGGACATGTCTGCAGAGTACCTGGTAGGGCCCCCTTTGGCTCTGGGCCCCATAGCAAACACTATGGTTGCTATGTTGATCCCTATGCCCCTGCTAACAACCTCTGGTTGGGAATCGTTAGTCTACACCAATGCGAAGATTCAGTCTTTGTTAAAATGTAATCGTATACCAGTATCTGTGCCCTCCATCCAGACACAATTACTGACACCTCATTCAGCATCAGTTATCATATCTCTGGAAAGAGGGAAGGATACTTCTACCAATGACAGGAGTGGAGCCCTGTGCAATTACACAGTTCACCCACACTCAATGGCAGTCCTACTTTTCATTGAAATAGCAACCCTAACTATGAATAATAAGACTTCTTATGGTTCTTTCCTAACAGTGGTACATATGCAAGTATGTTAGTCAAAATGTGAGTAAATGGCAGTGTCTGCTAAAAAGAGAAAAGAATACATGCATGATAATTTAATGAGTAACCTAGTAACTTTAGAAATAGAAGACAGACCTATGTTGAGTACATACATGGATGTTTCAGACATAAAGCAATGTCAGATTTAACCTCCAGTACAGCCCAACAGTGGCTGCCTGTAGGAGAAATTACTGTAATTTTGCTTTTAACAGTACATTTAAGAGTTAAATGTATTGTTTTCGTTTGTAAGGTTGGTTCCTTCCCTCTCTACATAAGACAGTTGTCTGCAACAGAAAAATGCTGATCTTTTAGCAATATTTAGCAAATCTGCAAATAAGGACAGTAGGATCACCCTGCTTGTTTGATTATATTGATAACTAGGATTTATCTAGATTTTTTTTTAAAAAAACCTAATAATAGTTACCCTACTCTGAACCCTTTCCAATATGTCATTTTTGTACACAGGATTCCAAAATTGCACTGCATATTCCAAATGAGGTCTTACCAGTGCTTTGTAAAGAGGGAGAATAATAATTTTCTCCCTTGAATCCATACCTCTCTCTACATGACAACATCTTGTTGACTCTAATTGTTGTCGCCTGGCACTGCTTGCTACATTTACATTTTTTATCCACCAAAACTCCAAGATTGCCGTGGACTGCCACTTACTTTTACACAATGATATGGTTGACCACGACAAAGATCCTTTTCCAACAAAAATTCACAGAGTCATTTATAGTATAAATATCAACATTGAACTAAAGGTTTGTACACACGTGCGATCGCGGGTCCCGACCCCTAGTAGAGACTGTTATGGTTTTGCCTTTGACCCAGCGCCTGGGTTGATTCAGTTGCTCAGTAGAGGTCTGTGTATGTTTGACCCATCCAACAGCCAATCAGTAGAAATTACTTTTAGGAACATTGCAAGGTAGTGTGCATTCTGGGAGGAAGAAGGACTGTTACAGAACCTGAAATGTCAGCTCACTAATGTCAACAGCAGGGAAAAGCAAATGGTATGAAATCAACTGATTTTTCAAAATGGAAGAGAATATGTAGAATAATAACTAGTTATGCATAATATAAACTAAGAATTAAAAAAGGATATTTTCACTGAACTTTCCCTTTAAACTCTCAGATCAGTAATTACCAGGCTGTGAATGGCTACATTTTTTGAATAGTGGAATTGCATCATCTTTGAATAGTGGAACTTATCAAGTACCTATATGATAAGTACAGTACCTTAGCCACTAATTACTCTCACCTAGATTTACTTCTGATTTGGTCAAATTTTTCGGAGCACAGAAACCGAATATTCGTAAAAATTATCTAATATATGGGCCGATTTCTAGAAATATCAAATGCATGAACCCTTAATTCCGAATATGGAAGAAATAGTAAATAAGTGACCCATCGATTTAGAATATTAGAAAATAATTGAATATGTGATGCGGAAACTTGAATATGGCTCGTGCGTGAAGAAAGTTAGCGTTTTGGGATGTGTTCCCCAGACCATCTCCCGGGTCCCTTAGAGTTTACAGTAACCTACTTTTGCTATTTATACCTTTAAATTTAATAACTTCAATGGGTCTATTTTCAGATCTCTAGTTGTGGGCAAAATGGCTTACCAATCCGCTAAGCGCTACTTTGAAGGAAGATTGCCTTCAGAGGTAAACCTATGCATGGGGCATGGAATGGAAAAGTTTTGTTGTCCTGTATGTCTCAAAATATTCTTCTAAAAGAACAACCTGATAAAAATTGTTATTGATTATTAAACAAATCAAAGAGTAAAAATGTTATTGACCAATCGCTCTTTATCTTTTCCTTTTAAATTTGTTGTAATATTTCCTGTATAGTGGTCCAGACTGGAACAACTAAAGTTATTTTTAATAAGACTTGAACTGATACATTACTTTCCTCTTCAGTAAAAGATTTTGAGGTAATGAGAGAGTCTGCAATACAGAAAGGCCATCTGCTGCTATGTCATTTCCCCTGTCATCTTTCCACTGGAAGCTTGAAAACAAACTAAAGGATTTCTATCTTTTCATTCAAAAAAAGATATCCTTCCTGTAGTATAAGATAATTTATAAGTTTATAGGAGATTGCATTACCAATGAGGTGAGGGGTATATAATATATATAGGAAAGCAGGGGTGTTTTTAGGGTTTTTGGCGCCTGAAATAAATTTTGAATGGTGTCTATAGGCAAAGCGTCCTGCACCATGGTAAAACATCGGGCATGGCTTTTTCTGGGTAAGTGGGTGTGGCTTGTCAAGGTGGCCGTGGTTTGTGGAATTGGGCTCACTTGCACTGGCTGGTGGACTGGAGGGATGACTTAACACTGGCTGGTGGACTTCAGGGCTGACTTTACACTTGCTGGTGGATTTTAGGGCTGGTGAATTGGTCAATATACCCATAATATAGACTGGTAAATATAAGATGCCCGTGCATACAGAATGGCGCACATGCATACATAATGGCACTCACTTATTCAAACACACATGCATAGATAAACATACAGACAGGCATACACTTGCATAGACGCATTAATACACAGATACAGACAAACACAGATACACACATACAAACAGACACACACACAGATGCATGCACACACAGATACAGACACACAAAAACCAATACAGACACACAGATACACACAGACATACAGGCAAACACAGATACAGACATACAAACACAGATACACACATATACAAATACATACAGATACAGACAGACACAGATGCATACACACACACACAGATGCACACACACAGATACAGACAGACACACACACAGACATGCAGACAAACACAGATACGCACAGACACACACAGATACACACAGACACAGATGCACACACACACACATGCACACACAAACCCAGATACATACACACATGCACAAATACAGGCACACACACAGATACAGACACACACAAAACCCCCACTGAAAGCACATTAGATGCATCGCTAACCATATATTGAAGAATAATTATTGCCTCCATTATGGCAGAGTAAGCTGACTCCTCCCTCCCTGCAGTCAATCAAGGTATTGACTGCTGACATCACAGCCTATGATTGACTACTGACCTCCTCTGCACATGCTCAAGCTTCTAAAAATCTCTGGGAGCCAAGGGTAGCAGCAGATACCTTTTCCATAACAAAAAAACATGATTAAATATCTGATTACAAATGCATGTAATAAACTAGTAAAAATATCAGTTGGGGTTGTGGGTTGATAACTGACAAGTCACTAGTTTTTTGTTTTAAAGGGTATCTCCACTGAAAAAATAAAGTTTGGCTATTTAGTTTTATTGACATGTCCCAATGGACTCTGTCTTCTATGCGCATCGCACATGCACATAGAAGACAGAATCCATTGGGACCTGTCAGACAACATGGCGGGGGAGTAAGCGATTGGGTAAGTAGCTTACTTTCTGTCCTGATTGTTTTATTGAAGAACAGGAGGTAAGGCACAGCTCCTTTACCTCCCGTTCTTCAATAAAACTAAATGGCAAAACTTTATTTTTTCAGTGGAGATAACCTTTAAGGGTGGACAAGTAAGTCAGATGCTGTCCCCTTGCAATACCCTGTTAAGTTCCAAGCTGCAAGTTAGTGTCCTCCCCAACAAAAAAAATAAATATGCTGCAGGAAATGGCTAAAATTTTCTGCTAAATATACTCAGCCAATCACTGACAGAGCTGCTGGTCCAGCCCCTTTTGCTTCTGTGCACAGATGCAGCAGAAGGCAGCCGAGGAAACAAGGGTTGATAATTATATTTATTTGCCTTGCAGCGCTGAAGGTTCAAATCCACCCTTGGACATATCTGCAAGGAGTCTGTATGTTCTCCCTGTGCTTGGGTGGGTTTCCTCAGGGTACGCTTTCCCCCACACTAATAAAGACATACTGATAGGCTGTATGTGTCAAATAAATGTGCATATATTGTAAGCTCTTTGGGTCGAATGTATACATGTAATTGTAAAGCACTGTGAAAGATGTTGGTGCTATATAAATCCACAATAATAATAATATTTAGGAGCCGATATGAACCATTTCAACCTAGCAGCATATTCATTTTTGCCCCTTTAGATGTTCTGTGCACGGCAGCAGAAGAAGGCGGCCAGAGGGAATGGGAAGATTCCATTGCGCATGTCAAGAACCTTTCAGCAGATAAGCAGATAAGCAACATGTAGGGGTCATGTAACACTGCACAGTGTCCCCTTTATTGGGGCAAATTTCAGTTGGGGGTGGACATGCCCTAAAGGATGCAGGTGTTTGCGATGTTGAATCTCTATGGTAGAGTTTCTTTTGCTTTAAAGGGAAGTTGGTTTTGTTTGTAGCTTAACAGCGTAGGAACACCTATAAGTAAGTTCCATTGGTGGCACAAAGCTGCTGAGGGGGCGAGTTGTTTAGTTCAGTTGTTCAGTTGTTCAGTTGTTTAGTAATTTGAATTTTAGTTCATGAGGCAAATGTGTGAAATCTTCTTTTATTGCTCCGGTATTCTTAATGGAAATAGTTCAGATTGGATTCTGTATTGTCTGTGGAACCCTAGGGGTCCCTGAGAAGTTGCTAGGGGTTTCTCAAGAGATAGCAATATGAACTGTACAGATCAAGATGAATCTGTTTAAATATAGATATATTTATTTATGAATGTATATTTGTATGAATCGTGTATTTTGATGAAGGGATAATTAGAATGATATAGATAAATATATCTAAAACTTTTTTTTTTATGCACTCTTTTAATAAAGCTTTTTTTTTCCTTACCCTTTAAGTATGGCTGCCACAGAAATTGAAGGGTGGGTCAGGGCGGTATATATTTGCATGTATGACCATAAAACTAACTTTTTTTGATGATTGATCAAGGTTTTTTGGCTGCCATGGAAACAGAAGAGTAGGTCAGTAGCTAGAAGGGATTTGTAAGAATAATATCTCTGCCTGGTAGCATCTTTGAAATGTCTGTGTAAAACAAAAACGTTGCTTGTGGGGGTGATCTACCTAAGACAAAAATTTTCTTAAGAGGATGGACTTGCCCTTTAAGCTGGAAGTCTGAGATTTCTATGAAAAGGCAAAGTTGTTCCATAATTGCTGAGAGAGAGTTGGGGGGATCGGAAATGAATAAGATGAGATTTTCAACGTATGCAGTAAATTTTAAATGATCTATACCTAGAGAGAGGCCAGTGATCTGTTGATTGTCTTGAAGATATCAGTGTAAAGGATCAATGCTAAGATTGAAGAGAAGTCTGGGGGCAGAGGGCAGTTTTCCAATAATGGGCAATTATTTGCATGGATAAGAAAGAGATATTGTTGTAGCAAGAACAAAATATCAGTGCCATAAATGTTTATTTGTATAATGAAGCAACAACCAAATATCGGTGCCATAGGTGTTCCTTTGTATAAGGCAGCAACTACCAATTAACGGTGCCTTTATCGACAGGTCCAATCGCCCGTTCTTCCGTCATGGCCACCCCCATGCACACTATGCGATATTTACGTCCGAACGATAGATACACGGTGCTATTGGTCAGTTGGCCACGGTGTGTACCCAGCCTAAGCCCAATGGTGCTTTTGTTTTAGCTCCTTGTGTCCTATTACAGATAATCCTCTATCTTGGAACACCAAATAAGTTTAGCTTCTGTGTTTAAGGACAAAACAACTCCATAAGATTGCCTAGAAACTGCACATCTGGTGGTGTCATTTAGCACCACAGATACATGCAAGCATATCAAGAACTCATTTTTCAATTTAGCCTGAGGAACATGTTTATAAATGTACATTAATTACAGCTTTCATATTCAAATGAGCCATATGTTTTATAATGATCTTTATTACCCTTTCATTTAAAAGAAAAAAAATACAGACAATTGCTAGCTGTAAAAGAGCTCCATAATAAAACAATACAAGGACAAAAGTAAAACACTATGAAAATGATGGAGACAATTTAAGGAGTAACATCAGGGAGAGAATTACATGACAAGAGGCTTTCAAAGAGCAACTTACATTTAATTAGCATTGAAAGAAACCAGTACCACATGGACTAAAAATGGTTGTTTTGTAGCAAACTTGAATAAAATATAACCAAAAACTGATTAATGGGTTGAATTAGTAAGATCTATTATCTAATACAATCTGCCAGTTCTGTGAAAATCTCTTTGGATATACCAAAACAATTAGTCTACAATGCAGAAAAACCCATACCTCTTTGCAAATGCGAGAAGCCTGCCAGATAAAATGGGAGAAAAAGGGGGTAATGTCATTGTTGGTGTCTGTTATAAGCCGCCAAATACATGCAAGGAGGAAGTGAGTCAGCTTCATATGCAGTTAATAACAGCTGCAAATTTGGAGAGTGTACTTATTATGGGGGACTTTAATTACCCTCACATTGATTGGTGTAGAGGAACACAGAAAAGGGCGATGAGTTCCTGAATTTGCTGCATGATAATTTTCTCTCATAGGTGGTTTAAGTTCCTACTAGAAAAGGAGCTCTGTTGGACCTGGTAATATCTAACATCATGGAGCGTATTATAGTTATAAAGGTAACTGGAGGCTTAGGGAACAGTGACCATGAAATAGTGTAGATTAGTGTATGTTATCGAAAGGAAAAGTGCGCTGGGTTAAAAAAAACTTTTAATTTCAGGAAAGCAAATTTTCCCAGGTTAAAAGCCCATGTGGCTGAATTCTGATGTAAAGAGGGAACGGAAAGGGCCTTTAGGGATTATAAAAACAAGAAAGCAATCAAGCTAGCTAAAATTAATAATGAAGTTAGGATAGCTAAACAAAGCATCACTAATCCTAAATTTTTTTTAAAGTATATTAATAGTAAGAAGATGAGGACTGACAATGTGGAGCCATTAATTAATGGGAATAAGTTAGTTACGGTGAATGATGATAAAGCAAATGTCTTTTTTTCCCTCTGTATACACTATAGAAGATCCAAGTACAGATATAGTAGTAGAGTATAGTAGCAATAATGGTATAAAGGATGCAGGTACACTTTGGTTAACCAAGGAAAAGGTACAAAACTAAATAAGGTTATTATTAATAAATCTCCTGGACCGGATGAAATACATCCTCGGGTCCTTAAGGTTCATACACACGTGAGATTGCGGGTGCTGACCCGCGACGCACGATGTGTATGAACGGCTGTTTCGGCTGATAATCGGCCTGTGTATGGGCACTTTATTAGCCAAAATGCCCGCTCATTCAGGGATCGTCGTCCAATCCGCCGGGCGGATCTCCAAACAAGCGGTCGTATCGGACAATAAAGTTCCCATACACGGGCCGATTATTGTCCAAAACACCCGTTAATACACATCGTGCATCGCGGGTCCACACCAGCGATCGCACGTGTGTATGAACCTTTAGGGAGCTAACTTCAGTTTTATCTAGGCCATTGTTTCTTATTTTTGCAGATTCCCTTATGTCCACATGTGTGCCTCTGGATTGTTATTCCTGATGTTATTCCAATATTCAAAAAGGGTAGTTATTCATAGCCGAGTCATACAGGCCATAAAGTTTTACTTCAATGGTGGGGAAAATACTGTTTAATAAGGGAACATGTTCTAGACATTATAAGTGGTAACCAGCATGGATTTAGGAAGAATAGATCCTGTCACTAACTTGTTTGGCTTTTATGAGGAAGGGAGTAGAAATTTAGAATCTGGCATAGCAGTAGATGTAGTTTACTTGGATTTTGAAAATGTTTTTGATACAGCCCATAGCGTACTAATGTAAAAGCTAAGGTCTGTTGGTCTGGGGAGGCACATTTGTACATGGATAGAAAATTGGTTAATGAATTGGATGCAGAGAGTAGTTGTTAATGGGGCTTCATCAATATGGACTAAAGTGGTGTGCCACAGGGTTCTGTGTTGGGGCTGCTTCTATTTAATCTGTTTATTAATGATTTGGAAGTGGTTTTTGTCAGCAAGGTTTCTGTGTTTGCTGATGACACAAAACATTGTCAACCATTAAAAGCTTCAGAGGATGTGCAATCATTGCAGGGGATCTAGATAGATTGTCACATTGGCAGATGAGATTCAATGTTGATAAATGTAAGGTGATGCATTTTGGTCTTAAAAATCTTTGCGCTGTTTATACTATAAATGGCTCTCTGTCAAGTGAATTCCTGTTGCAAAAGGATCTTGGAGTTTTGGTGGATAACAAAATTAATGGTAGCAAGCAGTCCCAGGCAGTAACAGCCAGAGCCAGCATGGTATTTTCTTGTATAAAGGGAGGTATGGATTCAAGGGAGAAAAATTTTATTCTCCCTCTTTACAAGCATTGGTAAGGCCTCATTTGGAATATGCAGTGCAATTTTGGAATCCTGTGTACAAAAAGGACATTTTTGAAATGAAAAGGGTGCAGAGAAGGGCTACTAAATTAATAAGGGGAGCTTGAATATGAAGAGAGATTGGATAAGTTACAATTATGTACGCTAGAGAAAAGGCGCTTGCGTGAGGATATGATTACTGTGTATAAATATATTAACGGGCCATACAGTAAACTATCTGGCGCATTGTTCACCAATAGAACATTTCAGAGGATATGCGGACATCCCTTAAGACTTGAAAAAAAGACGTTTAGTGTTTAAAGGGCATCTATAGTGAAAAAAACACTTTGCCCCATTGCAAAGTTAAATTCATGTACTCTGTGCTGCCTTTCTCCTACCTCTGTCAGTGACTCTATTTTTCCATGGTGTCAGATCTCTCTGCAGCACTCCCCCCTTCCACCTCCCCTCTGTTACCTCCTCCATGTCTAAACACCGACTACCCGACAAGCTTCTCATGTGCAGTAGGAGTTGAAAGTTTGTGATGTCACTGAAACCTAAACATATAACATGGAGTAGCCTAAACCTTTGACTGGGGAAATCTACAAGCATTTTTTCTTGGGGGGGGGGGGGCAGGGGCAGGGGCATACCCTAAACCTATAACTGAGAGCCTAAAAATATGACCGGGCCCTGGGGATTTGGTGCCTAAATCTATAAATGGGATGTGAGCAGTGGCTGCATCCTGAACCTTTGACTGGGGGAATCTACAAGTATTCTTTTGGCATTTTACCCACTTGGGTAATTCAATATTGAGGTTGTACAAACATCTACACGTTTCGGCTAGCACTTCTTGAGGATGGCTACATGGTAGCCAAGCCAAAATGCTTAGACTTTTGTACATTAAATAAATGAGGATGACCCATTAATTGCTGGAGGAAATGGATGGCCTCAGTGGCCTGTGCTCTCCCTGGGATCTTATCGTAGGCCTATGAATGTATAGGGACTTAGGGGGAGGTTTTTAGGGGTATGTGGTCATAGGGGCTGCTGAGACATATTGGTTATGGGTCTCTGTATAGGGAGGGGTTAGGAGTGTACCGTGTAATGTTGCCATGGGGGGGGGCTGGGAGATATTGGACATGGGTCTCTGTATATGGAGGGGTTAAAGGTACGTGGTCATGATGTTCTCCTATATATTATAGTATACATGCACCTGAAGGATGATTATTTTATACATGTTTCTGAATTCCTGTATGCAGGGCAGCAGTTACAGTGACAGTGTGAGTTTATTGTGTGAGGGGAAAAGTGCTTTTTTTGTGTGTCCGTTTTTGGGAACTATGGGGGTGGGGCCTTGCTGAGAGACTGTCCGTCTTTTCAACTCCACCTCAGAATATTATAAGTGAGTTTAATATATACAGTACTGTATATGCTAGAGTATAAACTGAGATTTTCAGTCTTTAAAAATAGCCTGAAAACCGAACTTCTCATTTCCCGGCGTAGTAGTGACGTCAGGCAGCACTGCAGATGTTTGGAAACTACTATGCATTATGGGAGTTACAGTTTCCAAACATCTGGAGTACCAAGGAATGGGGGTTATTATAAGGGATTACTGTCCATTTAATTGGCAACTAATGCCTCAACAATACAGAATCAGGAGGATGTTTTCTATTGTTAGAAAGATTGCCTTCTGATTCTGTATTGTTTTGAGGCTTTATTTGCCCTTTAAATGGACAGCAGAATTCCCATATGGCTATTACTGTATGGGATTTCTACTGTCCATTTAAAGGGCAACTAAAGCCTCAAAACAACACAGAAGCAGAAGGCAATCTTTTCTCAAGTCAATCACTTTTACTCCTTTTTCCAGGTACAAATGGGTACCACGGTTCATACTTGGGTCAGTTTATACTCGAGTATATAGTAAGTGTGATTTGTGTTTGTGTGTTTCTGGGAGCCTTTTTGGTCTGTTTGACTTGAAATGGGTATTAGATAGCCTTGGTCTTTTTTGTGTATTGGGCCTTTTGTGATATTGTAAGATTAGTGTTTTACTGTCTGTTCACACTTGATTCTAATCTGTTCCAATTTAAGTTTTGTTTCTTAGTATTATAAGGTTTTGACCAAAAGATTTAACTAAATGACTATTACATTTTCCCTAAATATGATGTTGTTATATTGTTAAGTAAGTTAGCTTTAGTTAGTAAGGCTAGGTTAGGCTAGCTAGGTTAGTTAGGGCCCTGCTGAAAGGGTCTACCTACCTTGACGTGGTGGAAGGCATACAAATCTTTTGGCTAAAATCTTTTATACTACATAAAGTATGGCATTTCTAGTGTATTGTAACAGTTGAACCAACATGTATAGCACAGGCTATAAAACAAGTTATTTTGATCCATAAAAACCTGAAAGGAGCAATATGGTAGTGGGAACACAAGCTGTTTGAGAAAGGGATGTAATATCTGTTTATAGGAATTGACATTATTGCTAATTGACTGACTGAGAAACTGTTTAATTACTTGATAGGAAGCTCAAAATCTTAACATTTTAGCCATGCCCATTGTCAAAACCATGCCCACCAACAAAGCCACACCCACTTTAATTCCGCAGCGCGCTTCGTCTTACTTGCCCGGTAAGGATGAAAGGCAGCATTGTCTCAGGCAGCAAAAACCCTAGAAGTGCCACTGGACAGAGGGGGACTCAGAGGGGGATTTGGAGGGGACTTTGGACTTGGGACACTAAGAGGGAACTCTGGCTTTGGGACACTGAGGGGGGACTCTGGCCTTGAGACACTAAGAGGGAACTCTGGCCTTTGGACACTGAGGGGGGACTCTGGCCTTGAGACACTAAGAGGGAACTCTGGCCTTGGGACATGGAGGAGGGGGGCTATGGCCTTGGGACATGGAGGTGAGGGGGGACTCTGACCTTGGGTCACTAAGAGGGAACTCTGGCATTGGGACATGGAGGAGGGGGATATGGCCTAGGGACACTAAGGGGGCACTCTTGGCATATAGTGCCTGTTATTGTAACGGGCTTAATGTCTAGTGTGTGTATATACACTATATAGATATATAGTCATTGACTGATCCTTTCCATTGCCATGGTGGTACCTAAGGTGTAATCGAGTATAAGCCGAGAGTAGAAATTATGACCACTACTGCCTTCTCATTCTGTATTGTTTTGTGGCTTAAGTTGCCCTTTAATTGGACAGCAGAATTCCCATACATTAATCCCATACAGTAATAACCAAATCCAGTTCCAGTAACCCCTAATTCCTTGGCACTTGAGATGTTTGGAAGCTACAACTTCCAGCATGCTTTGGTTGCTAGGAATTGTAGTTTCTAAACATGTGGAGTGGCAAGGTTCAATAAACTTTTAATTAAGCTTACCATTATTTACAATTCTTCTGACCCCCATATAGTAAAGGGCACTCTGACCCCAATAGTTTAAAGTGTCACCTGAGAGTTGTAGTTTCAAGCTGTCACTTGTACTTGCAGCCATTTTTTGAAACTGAGAAGACCCATCAGATTTACAGAATCCAGTTGAGCAGTGACAGTGCTGAGTGAGTCCAGCAGCCAGACTACAGGAAGCAGGAAGTGTAAAGGCAGATCAGCTCCTGTAACTTTCTATGCAGCTGAAGGATTTTTTAACACAGCCACCTACTGGTTACTATCCACAATTGCAGCATTTGGATCTAAATTAGGACTTGACCCGAGTATTTTTTCAGACTAGGTTTTCAGGATAATTTTAAAGCCTGAAAATCTCGACTTATATTTGAGTATATATATGGTATATCCAGTAATTTTCACAGTACACCCATTAAACCTGGACCTTTCTGCACTCCCACCTGCAGCAGTGCATTGAAAGGGGCAATTTTGCAACAGCCTCTGAAGCACAGAGGAAAGATGTGTGTGGGGACAACAATTTATGTAACACAGTTGGAGTAATGTACCAAATATAAAGCAATTATTATTCTCTTTCCTTGGTGATTATATTGGATTAACCCTCATACAATTTCAGCAAATTGAAGTCCTACTCTTTCCTCCCAATCCAGGCAAACCCTTTGTTTTGGCTGGTGATACCATATTAGTTAATTAAAAAAAGATGAAATATTCTACTGCCTCAGGAAAGTACATTTTTGATGTCTCCAGTCTGCTGATCATTGTAGGGTTTAGCTAGGGTATGGGATGCAAAGTGTTTTATCTCAGTATAGTGAAACCATCAATTTCAATATTGGACATTTTCATTTAACCTCACTTTATGGCTAAATCTAATGTAACATGAATGTAGAACATGTAGAGTAATGACTAGTGTAACTGTATATCAGTATTGAGCCTTTTGGGCACGCAGACCTGGACCTTTTCTACCCTGGGAGCTGTTGGTGAAGAATGCATGCATTTCCATTTTAATAAGGGGGTTGAGAAAAGAAAAGTACATTTAATCACTCACATGAATGAATTAATTTCTGCTTCAAAAATGGCATTTGATTCTTGGTGCAATGCAGTGATCCACTACTTACTGTTTGCCTTTGCTTATAACCTGTCTACTAACCACAATAACCTTCAAATTTGTATCAGCACAGTTCCAATTTTATAGTTAGCATTTATGAGGTTGCTGGTAGATGCATGAACCCAAATTTTAGCTTTTAGCCAGGTTTTACCCAGTCTCCAAGTTTATTGGAACTGCTCTGGAAAGTGCACTGAGCCTGCTGTCTTATTGACTGATAGAACCAGAAGATGTTCTAGGGGTGAATACCATGTGAACAGATCATCTAATCTCTTCTCATCTAAAGTTGGGTACACACATCACAGATTTAGGATACACACAGCCCCGAGCGTTCTCCCTACGCACAACATATGGAGGATGATCGGCAATGTGGGCAATATGTGTTCCCCTCGACCGTGGGTGACTCCCTCTATAGGGAAATTTACCTTCTTTCCGGAACAACCTGAACATTTGGCGGCCATGCGCTTGTTCGAGAAAGGCGCCGCAAATGGTGCCCATGAAGCCCTGATACCGCTGGATCCAACGGTATCGGGGCTTTATCGGTACTGTATGTATCTAGCTTAAGGTTTGCTAGTGGATACATTGTCTAGGATCAATTCAAGTGGTTTAATTCAATTTACCTGACTCTGATTATAAGGAGGTTGTGTCCTTATGTTTCTTCCTTTTGCTGAAAATAAATTGAGGTCTGTTTTACTTTTCTCAGTAACAGCCTTTCATTTCCATTTTTGCTTACCTGATTGCTTTTTTGCATGATCTATTGGCTTTCTTGAAACAAATAAAAGTTTCAGGTGACCCAGTTACAGTATATTAAATGCCCTACATTCACATTTCTTCTTAGCATATCATAAAAACCTTTCTATTAAACTACAACATCGGTTGATTTAGAAACATCTTCTTTAAAATGTTCTCTTAGCAGCTGTTTGAAGACAAAAAAATAAGATGGTATCAACTCTGATAAAGTAGAAAAAATAGTTTTGTACACATGGAAAAAAAAGAACTCAATACATTTTAGAAGCCAACATCATTCTGAAAAAAAACATGAAGCTTACAGGAGGGTTGATAGTTTCTATATTTTTAAATAAACCACTCAATGCACTTACCAAAAAAGATAAACATTTTAAAATGTCAACCTTTACACCCCTCACCCCTAGAGGTTACAGCTGGTCCTTACCTACTAGATGCCCTCAATGCTCCTCTCCATGGCTGCCAATTTGATTGTTGCCCATTCAGCAAGAGTGTCCTATTAATGTCAGGGTTGTGAATTGGGCAGGGCTTGAGCGGAACAAGCTGTGAGTGAACCTAGACGGTAAGCTACCAATTATACCCCCAGGGGTGAGTGAGGACCTAGTTTTTACAGTCCTCACCCTGGGTATAGTTTAGGGTTAGGGGAGAGGGGTTTTGGGGCTTCAGCTTGGTTCATTTAGTGAATGTTTAGTCAATCTAGAATGCGTAATATAGAATATTCTGTTCCATTTGCATAGGTTGCCAACTTAAGTGCAAATTGTAGATTCCATTGGAATCTGCCCTGCATTTATAATAATCTGCTGGTATGCTGCTGCAAGCAACCAACCGTAAGTATTAATTTCCACCTACAGATAAAAGAATTAAGACAGAATAGCTGTTGTATAATTATGCTAAATATATTGAGTGCCATTTATAAAATGCTAGACTATAGAGTACACAGCAAAGTGATCTTTATACAATTGTTCTATAGATTACAGACATATAACTGGTTTGTATCAGTGTGATACAGCAATGCATTTCATATCAAACTGATTGTATTTTCATTAGAGAACCTTATTTTAATTTGCCTTTTTCAAACGATCTAGCAGTTCTATTTGTTTTTTCCATTTTCATTGTGGATTTAGCTTTCCCTTTAGAATGCGCATCATAGCAATAGACACAGAGGTAATTGCTCACCGAAGAACCTTTCAGGGCTACTCAACAAGCTTTTATTTTTCAACTTTTCCTTGTATGTGTATAATCAGCATTGTGAAGTCACATAGCAAGGGTATGAATACCTGAACTTATACCGTGATTCCATCTATCTGGTACAACATAATGTTATGGCATTAATAGTATGTGCCCAGTTGGGTTGTACAATTTAGCAAACTATATGCAGATCATTGCTAATTAAAGAGAGAAATAATTTTATAATGTTAAAATCCCAGCTATCTTGCTACTAAATAGTATTTGCATTCTTTGTGCTTGGGATTTAATAGTGTCCCTGATAATGATTATTCCCCTTTCACAAAGTTAAATTAACATTTTTTTACACGGGGGGGGGAGGCGAAGGATCCAAGGAGCGCTAGAACGCAGCGTATTATGCACAGTGTGTAGGTGGATTGGATTATTTCTCCGTCTGTGATATGAATTGATATGAGTTTAATACATCAAGTTGTTCATTTGTGGAATTTACAGGAAGCTGGGTTAGAAACTAGATTAAACTGCATTCTAGATTTCTCATTTTATTTTCTAAATGAAATTAAATAAAGGATTGTGTTTGACTTTAGAAAGACATAATCAAAAGAATTGATAGAAATGAGCAAAGAGCAGCAAGAGTTTTTATTTCTCAGCATTTGTAATATCTAGCCATCTAGCACTGCCCTGCTTCCCCACGTCTCTCGCTCTTCCAGAGATATAACGGGGATGGTGATATATTTAGTCACCAAGGGAAATGTGAAAGAAGAACATAAAAATAAGAACACAATTCATATACCTGCAGTTAACATTTCTTCACTGCCTGAAAGATAACGAAAAATCCACAACAGGTCTGATTGTGTAGTTTAGGGATGACAAACGTGCAGCCCTCCAGATGTTTGAAAAGTACATCTCCCAGCATTCCCTGGCTACAGTGTTGGGAGTTGCAGTTTTCAAACATATGGAAGGCCACAAGTTTGACATCTCTGGTGTAGTTGAAAGCACAGGTTGCAACTTGTAGTCGAATATCATGTCACAGTCTAATGCATGACTTACTTGCCCATCAACAATTTAATGCAGCCACTTTGCCTTTGTAAAATATAATGAATCTGTCATGGGAGTCTCCAGCTTACCTGTAAAATATTCAACTAAACTTGTGAAAAAAGTTGGTTGTGTGGTATGTCTAGACTATCTAGATCATCTGACTAAAGCAGATTGCTACATGTGTATTTGAACTGCATTTAAGTAAAAATGAATGCTTACAAAATGATCTGCCCTTTCTGCTGATTTTCCTGTCTTTACTAGACTGTTGAGAGATGAAAAATAAACACTGCTATGTACAGTTTCAAATCAATAAAATAAGTTTTTATATTGTTGGTCCTGATAATCTCATAAACGTTTTCACAATTGTCCACCAACTAACTTCACCCAACCAGCTACCTACTTTTTTTAAAGCTGTGCACACATGAGAGATTATCCTACACACATTCCCGAGCGTTTCCCTATATAAAGTAAAGTTCGGGACTGACACCTTCTCTTTACCCGCAGCTACCTCCCTATACTTTTATTAAAGGGAGCCGACCGTGGGCAAGGGAAATTTTGGTGCAGTTCCGAGCAATCCCTAGGCTGACGGCGAACGTTTGGCAGCCCTCGGGAGCACTCAAAACTACCGTACACACATTAGCGATAAAGGGCCAATCCCATTTGTACTGATGGGATCGCCACCCTTTATCGCTAATGTGTGTACCCTCTTAAGGGCAACCGAACCTTACCCAAAATGTGGGTAGTTGCAGCTTCCATACCTAACACATTGGTTTGCTCATAATAAGGAAAATAATATATATAAGCAAATAGAAGCCAAAACTGGTCATTTCTAGTATGCACACTCCAAATACAAAAACATTTGGGAGATTGAATAAAAGTTTAAGTTTAATCGTTTAAAATGGTGTTAATTTTGCCCCAACCATTCAGATCTTATTTAACATTTGTAAGCTTACATATGATTGGTTGGGGCAAAATTAGCACCATTTTAAATAAGAACTTTTATTGAATAACCCTGTTTATGTGCTGATTTTACTATGTGGGTTACAGGCCATTATCGTTAGATGTATATGGTTTCAGTCAGTGATTGTGTAACAGCAACAATATATCTTTAATGTGATAACAGCACTTGCAATTACCTTATTTCATTGATAAACAGATTTTTGCAAGACCATTTTATCAGATATTTTGATTGTTTGACTGTTAAATTGTATATATTTCTTGTCCCTGATATAAAGGTCATGCCTCAAACGGATCTGGTTTGCTTGGATCTAGGGTTGTGTGTTTGTGTGCAATATTGGGTGCCAAAGTCATGTAAAACCCATGCTATGCAATGTATTATCAGGTTAGCCTAGGTTAGGCACTGCAGCCTAGAGTCTGCAGTGCCTGCGCCATTTCTGGAAAAAAATCGGAAACAGCAAGACGCATTAGATGCAAAAGTTTTGCACTACTGTGTAGCAAGAAGCAAAATGCCATATATAGGAGGTGTAACCAGTTGAAGTTACCTCTATGCAACCCCGCGATGCAAGAAATCTCGCACAGGGATTTCTGCATCACAGGACCACGGGCAGGTAAGCTGCGTCCACTTGCTGTATCATATTGCATTTCCCCCCTAGATATCAGATTGGTTAAATCTGGGCACAAACACAATACACAAATTCTGTCCACTGCTATTGCTATTGACTGTTCCTGGTTTTTTCCTCTTATTATTTTCTAATTCACAGAATTATAAAAAATATCTTTTTTGGCTACAGCCATTCTTTCAAATATTATGTGATAGTAAAAATGCAATTAAATGTCACTGTAACAGTACATTAAGGCTTACAGCTAATAAAATAAATACATAGCCAGACAGTATAAAGCCATGAACAAAGTCAGATACGCTTCCAGGACTTAATGAAAAATAAAATTAAATGTTTATTGAGCAAATCGGCATGATTTAGCCAACCCACGGGGGTAGTTAAGAGAAACATTTAGTTTTTTTTCAATTAGTCCCATGAGTGCAATCTAATCAGCCTATAGTTATAACTATGGAAGTACCTAATGTTACCTGTTAGAACAGGTGCAACATTGGCCTGGGTGCTTTAATATGAGAGCTATGGATACATTTTAATAATACTATTAATGGCTTTCATGCTTTAACAGTTTGTATGTGTGTGGACAAAGTGCATAGAAGCCATTCACAGTATTAAAAACAATTTATCAATGCCACTAGTGTATTGACCTTTATATATATTAGAAAAACAACAAACACATCTGATACCTTTTACTTTGTGTTGAATGTTGCAGATAGATTGTCACAACCCCCCACTTCTGTCTGTCCATCCAGCCTTCCAGTTATCGAAAATACACTCCAACTAACTGAAAATGGCAAATAAAACTAGGAGAGGGGGGGCAGTGAACATATATCACAGAACACACTGAAATAGACCTTAATATTTGTACAGTAAACTGCCAGGCAAGGTGTAGTAGAGAGGAGCCCACTACTTGATGAATTAATTTATTAAGTGCAAAAAACATACAATGTTTCGAGACTCACGGTCTCTCCCTTAGGTATGAGGAGACGGTGAGTCTGGAAACGTTGTATGTTTTTTGCACTTAATAAATGAATTCATCACCCAAGTAGTGTGCTCCTCTCTACTACACCTTGCCTGGTTTATGTAGCCCTGGAAGTAGAGGGCTGGGAGGATTTGCACCTACCAACTTATCTTGCTAATTAGCCAACAGCAGTGTGCCACAGTACATCTGAAACGTTACGGTAAACTGCCACCACATTCCGAAACAGCAGAATGACCTGCTAAATATATCTAAGAGGTTATACACACACCTGCAAGGAAAAGGTTAACCACACCTATCACTCCTACACACAGATATATATATGCAATTAATCCTACCAGGTGATGTTAGCAATGTTCGTTTTTTGGATATGCTCAAAATAGGACAATTAGCCTTTAAATAATTTTATATGATTTATTAAAAGTACAAAATAGTGCATAAAAAGATAAGGAAAACTGCTATGCTAAATAATTGAACATTAAGGGTAGAACACAGTTCAGAATAAAGGGGATTAATGAGTCAATTGGAGTCAATTGGCATCTGATCAGTCCAGGATCAAAGTTAATGAAAATTTGGTATTCCAAATGGAAAAAATGACAAAGTCCAAAATGATAGTTCTCCCAATTGGCTTTGATGTTTCCTGTTTGATGGTAATATGGAGAACACTAGGCAATTGCATTGGCTAATATTTATACCGTATCTTGAATCAGGCAGTGGTTTGATCCCTAGAGGGTGTGTTTGTCCCCTCCCTCAAAGGCGCATCCTGCACTTTTGGAGGGAAGATTATATTCGTTTTCATCAACAGTCTGCACTACATGCACCGTACATGGCACACATGAAATATTAAAGGGTATCTCCACCCTAGATAAAAACTTTTAGTATAATGTAGGCAACCCCTGGCCACCCCAAAAACAATGTCACAACAGAAAAAAAGATTCAGAACTCTACTTACAGCCCCTCGCTCCTGCGGCACTCTGATCTGGCTCCCTGCTTGCCTTAATTAGCAGGCCGCCAGCCAAGTCTGTGATTGGCTAAGAGGCAGCCAATCACAGACACAGCTGCTGGCAATGCAGAGGAGCCACAGAAGCGAAAGGAAGTAAGTAGATTTTTGGTTCTTTTTTTAGTAATCTGACACAGCGGTTGGAGGAGGGCAGGGGTAGCCCACACTACAGTTAAAACTTTTAATGGTAGGTGGAAGGGCAGCCAGGGAGGGATCCGGAATGTGGGAGGGAGAAGGGAAAAGGGCTCCCCGGCTCATGTCACACTACCACCTGGAGGCATGATTAGAGACAGAAACCTTTGGACAGGAAGACACCTCCTACTCTTCAGTTTCCTGGACTTTGGACAAACACTGCAGGAGAACCATAAGGAGCGGAGATGTATGGTAAGGATTTTTTAAAACTTCACATTAGGGCCAGTAGTGGACAAGCCCTTTAACAGTTTTGTGATCCGTTAATTTTACACAATTCAGACATACCAAACATGATATCTATCGGAGTTCGTTTGACCAAGAAGTTAAATATCTCAAGTTCTCCTTGTGATACCAACCTATAAAATATATGTACAGATATTACTTATTTCCAGCATAAGTTGGCATTATTTGGGTAAATATTACATATGTCCTATCCTTGATTTATTATGAAATATGAATTGAAAGGGGAACTAACATCTGTTTTAGCTTTGCTTAAAGCAGACCCCCTGTGGATAGTGCCGAAGTTCTATTCAGGGCTGTGCATTTTACCGTAAGTTTAACACTTTGTGACTTTGAACCAGATCACCTGCTGAGTTAGACCCTCTGGATAACAAATGGAGATGGGGGAGAATACTCTACCTTCTACAAATTGTGTAAAGTCAGAGGTTTTATAGGTGGGAGTTGCCATATTCTTTGACACTGCTGGTTAAGCGAAATAAATGGAAAATTAATGCTACCATTATAGATAATACCTTTGGGAGCTTAAATGACACTCACGGTCATGACAGATTGTGTTTCACATTTGTGTCTAGCTAATTGCCATACTAGTGCTTGAGACAAACAGCTTGCACGTAACTGGCAAATGATTTTTAAAATTAATTTATAGAATAGATAGGCTAGTGTGATAATTCCTCTGTCAATCTCATAACATAACTATATGACTATGCTGCAGACTGAGATGTTCCAGAATGTAGTTTAGGAAATGAAGTTTGAAATGAAGTAAGCTGCTGAGACATTTGAACGGAGTAACAACATATTTTTATATATTAACTATATGCTTTTTATATAGAATAAGATATTCTTGACTCACAGATGTGACAAAGAATCCCTTTTTATTTTTTGTATAGGGAAACCATCTGCCTTAACAGGAGGAACAAATATACAAATTTTGTAACATAATTACAAAACACAAATAATTACATTTCATAAGAAGTAACAAACAAACAAAATAAAAAAAAAACAATTGGGTAACAGCCATACTGACCTTGCTTGCAAGAGCTTAACCTTTAAAGGTAGAGAATAAATAATGAACAGCACTGTACTGTTTTCTGTTGGTCAGCAATTAAAAGGCTAATTCTAATTTTTCGGCTTGACCATCCTTGCAGGTCCACTGAACAATGCAGGATCCAACATTATAACAAACCAAAATTTGTTAGGAACAATCAGGCTGGTTTGAATTACAGGCAATATTTCAGACAATTTAAACAAAATATTGGCTGTGGTGGTTGATAGGACTGAATTGTGACTCATTTCAAAAATATATTTATACATGAATTAATATGTAAACTAGCATTAGCAAATTAGCTTTTGAAATTCCCTTTAATCACTTAAGAACATTCATATTTAATTTAAAGGGCATGTCCACCCCTTTTTAAAACTTTTTATATATTATACATATTGATCCCCAGGCCCCAACCGCCTTAATAAATTTCTTAGAAAGTGCCCCGATATGTACTTACCTTCCCTCTATCCTCCGCGGCAGTCTCCAGGCCCTCTGCTTGCACTGAAATGCAAGCAGGGTGTGGGACCAGCAGCCGTGTCCATGATTGTCTGAGAGGCAGCCAATCAGGGACGCGGCTGCCGGCTGCTCAGAACACCGGAGGATAGAGGGAAGGTAAGTGACTATCAGGGCACTTTCTATGAATTCTGTTACAGCAGTTGGGGCTGGGGGATCAATATGTTATATATTATTATATATATATATAACAGGGATTTTACACTAGGGGGAGGGAGAAAAAAACGTGAGGGAGAGGGAGGGAGTGGGGGGGGGGCTCTCTTGTGCATGCCTCAACCTTGTCGAGGTTGAGGCTGAGACAGGCGCAGGATGAGTCACCCAGACCTTCTACACTACACTTTCCTGGACTTTGGAGGGGCACAGCATGGCAACTATAAGGAGCTGGGATGTAAGGTAAGAATTTTTGTACACTACAGAGTGTGGCCAGTATGGGGTTAAATTTGAGTTTTGGGGGTGGACATGCCCTTTAATCTCATTTTGAAAATTAGGGTGATTTTTTTTTTATCACACCATAATATGCCCAAATCATGCCCAGATCTTTTCCTTCATTGTGCCTATAACAGGCAATTGTATAAAGTAGTATGACCTGTTTCTAAGACGGACATGTATGAATCCATTTTTTTGATTGGTTCATCACTTTAATTGAATTAGACAAAAGTTAAAGGATATTGTAAGTGCATTGTAAAATCAAGTTATGTTAATTTGGAAGCTGCAGCTTTAAAAATACTGTTTCCATATTTTTTTTTTTACCTATGCCCCTCCAGAGCCTACAGGTTTGTACACACGTGTACGAGATGTGTACGATGAACGTTTCGGCCGATAATCGGCCCGTATGTAGGCCCTTTATAGGCCAAAACGTACGGTCATTCAGAGATCCGCCAGGTCAGTCGGGCAACGATCCCTGAGCGATCGTCTGTTTTGGCCGATAAAGGGCCTACACATGGCCCGATTATCGTCCAAAACGGTCGTTCATACACATAATGCGTCGCAAGTCGGGACCCACGTTTGCGCGTGTGTTCGAACCTTACCTTTGTGCCTTGAAAGTTGCTGACATCTTGTTACTGGTTTGCTGAATGTTTAAGCTCCACCCCTCTGAGATTTCCTCTGCTTTCTCCTGCTTGAGCCTCAAACAGTAATGCCTGTGAGTTCCGTGCTCTCTCCTGCTTGAGCCTCAAACAGTAATGCCTGTAAGTTCCATGAACGGTAACTCACAGGCATTACTGTTTGAGGCTCAACAGTATTTTTAAACCTGCATCTTCCAACTGAACATAGCTTGATTTTACAGTGCACTTATCCTTTAATTCTTGTTCACTCTTTTGATCAATAGGTACCTGGTCTATTTCAAACAGTTTAATAATCGAAAGGTGATCATCGAATACCCGACTTCAGCTACTTCATCTTGACCAGATTTCCAGCTACAATCTGCTAAAGATCAATGGTGTAATATTTACTAATATTCAAACTTCCAAATGATCCAAAATCCCATTTTTACACTGACTCTTGCAAATATGTTTTTTTTTATTTAGGTATATAAACATAACTTAAAGTAACATGTATAACATAATCCTATATTCCATTCTATATATAAATATATGTATACATATACATACAGAATATTTACATTTTAATAAGCTGTATCATAGCTGTATATTACTTTCAATACCTCACTTTATAATAAATTCATGCATACATCAGATTTTGATTCATTTATTCAATAAAAATCATATTGATTGACAATTGCCTCATGTTGATATTTTTGCATACACTACCGATCTGTTCATATCATCTTTTATATTAAAAGTACACTGGCATATTCATTTATTACTTTACCAATTGCATGTACAGAATAATTTGCTCTTTTCTATGCAATATGCATTAATTATCCATCCAAACACAATGCACTGTGCTCTGTGTAAAATTGCAAACTTTGCTCTTAATTTAATATTATCTGTTTTAAATATTTAATATAGCTTTTTTTATAAAGCAGAATCATTTTTGTTGTTAATGTTTTTTGGGGTTTTTTTTGCTTATTCAAACCATGCTGTAAGCTATATACATGCCCACACCACCTATTATATTCCAGCGTGGTTTAATCTGCAAAGGATTAATCTGACTTGAATAAAATGTGAGTTTGCATACTAATTATTTCCCATCACCTAGTCATGTCTGCCGCACTGCAACCTTTTCTCATCACTGGCTTTTTGCTTTTTAATGAAGAGGCACAAATTATATAGCTGATAATCTAATCCTTAATCGTGTAAATGTACCAATATTGTTACATTTCTGTTTTAATTCTGCAGTCCACTGTTTCTGTCATTATTGCTAATATTGTACCCCCATAAGAATTTGCGCATGTTTATACAGCTATTTTTATGTTTCTCAATTTTACTTTCTCAATTTGCATTCATTCTTTACACAAAATACAATGAACTTTTCCTGATTAAATATTTTTTTAGCCTCCCAAAGTATGACATGTACAAAATGTACACTTTACACATACAAAATGTACAAAATTAGTACACTAAAGTACTAATGGTAGAAAATTCAAAATAATTGGTTTAAAGTATTCTGAAATACAAAGTTTATTAATATCCAGAGGAAATGAGTATTAATAAAATGAAATGCTGTATGTGCCAAGTATATTCTGGCAAAAACCGTGGTAAGCTTGAATGATTGCCTACAGCCCAAATAAGGATCAGCCATACTGATTCTCCTTTTGGTCAGAAGCAAAAGGAAAAAAAAGTATGATTGGGTGTGAAATCTTATTAAAAAAAAAATAAGAAGTAGATATTTATCCAAATTTAATACTGTTAAAATGCCATGTCCTGACAAATGTTAGTGCTTTTTGAAAGATAAGGGTCAGCAAATTCACACAAATCAAATAGTAGGCCTAAGGTTTGTAAAATGGTTTGTATTGCGAAAAGTATTTTAAAACATTTTAAGTAAAGGACTTCAATGTATGTTACACTTAACTGAATTTATATTGTTTTGATTTACTTGTGAGTAAATTAAGTCTGACTGTATACAGTTGTATCTGTGCTAGGCCATCTGATTTTTATCTCCAATTAATGTTGAATTTTCTCTGTACCTGCCACACTTCCGATTGTATACGTATGTGTGGAAATACCGGTATATCATTTAAGATACATATTTATACAGGTTATGTGGGGCTTGGATTGTTTTATTACCTATTTTGTCTACACTAACGGGGAGATTCAATATCGCTGCTCCCGATACTTACCTGCAATATGCCAGTTTTTGCATCGCGGGATCGGGCTAAGGTAAGGAGCGGGACTTGAACGCTCCACAAGCCGTAGTGTTAAGTTTCATGCTACAAAGTAGTGCAAAACTTAACACTACGGGTTTTGGATCGTTAGCAGAGCGCTATTTCCAAAAACATTCGGAAATGGTGCTGTGCTCGAAAATTCGTCCAAAACCCACGTTAACCCAAATTTTTTTAGGCGGAAAAAGGCCATATTGAATCTCCCCGTAAATTTACCAATCACATTTGGTTAATAAATAATGGATTTTTAAAATTACATTTAGCTTGGGTGTGCCCTGTATATTCTACTTCTGTGTTTTGTCTCTTGTTTCTTCAGTGGTGAGAGCATTCTGGGACGAATTTTCCAGGGTTCTTTTTATCCAGTGCTGATTGTTTGTTTCTTAACTTATTCAACCTCAATCGCTAAGTTGTAATCTATACAAAGGTGGCAAAACATTAGTGTTCACATCACCTAAATGAATAATTGGTTGAAGCACTTGCTGATTTTATTACAGCACTCAGTTTATTTAGTAAAAGTTTATCAATTTGGCATATCTGGACTTGTCAATTTTTGTCCACTACTCCTTTTTTCCAAATTCTATGGGCCTCTCCCATACAAAGCACTCTCTAGGTCATTTTGCAGATTTTCAATTGGATTTAGGTTAGGCCTTTGATCTTTCATCATTGAAGCCATTGCTTTGTTGATTTAGATGTATGCTTTAGGTTATTATTATGTTCAAAGGTATATGTTCTTTTCATTTTCAGCTTCCTATCCATACCCAGGGTGGATTTTTGGTCATTTTAACCAATTTGTTTGAATCTGCCAAAATATCGATGGACATCTTTTTATTTTTTGATCGACCACTTGTAGATATTGAGCAGTTGATAAGAAAAAAGTTGATCAGGTCAGATGTATAATGTTTCTTTAGCCCCATGTTCCAGTGAAGATTTTGAGCTGAAATGGTACAACATGATGTATTATTATTATTCTTATTTGGAAAGAAATGATCAAATGCGTTGAGTTGCCCCGTGTAGCCTAATTCATGGGGATTTTTATGATTTTATCCACCTTGACCAAAAAAACAGTTCCAGCTTTTATTTTTTTTTAAAATTTATCTGGGCTTGGATGTTTTTCTTTGTGACAAATTCTGGCTATTGGAATCCTGGAGCTAGTTATTTACACTTATTTACACACTTATTTACTGTTTGTATTGCTAAACTGTTATATAGCTGCACAACACCAACCATTTAATTGTGCTTGTGCACCCTCTGTAAAGTATAGAACATTATATGATACCAATAACAAACATATTTACATATAGACAGAGATGTTTGGACTAGTGTGAGGGGAAGCTTTTTATGTGTACAGACTTTATAAATATTACTGTAGATTATTATTTGGCTTGTATTTGTATTACTGGATCTTTATATTATATTTACACAACACCAAATGTTTTTATTTTACTTACATGCGCTTTGATGCATAGGACATTATAAGACATTATTAGTATTGTTGTGTATTTTGTGGTGTATGTCCCCTGTACAGTACACCTAGTCACCCATCCACTATGCCAGACTTCAAAGCACAACACCCTAATGTTGTATTATAAATGCAGGTTATTCATGTTGGAAATAATTATTTGGGGCTAGGCCACACTAGAGTATTTTCTGTGTGTTTACATGCGCGATGTGCGTGGTGCTAGCATGTAAAATGCTGCATTTTGCCCATTTTTCAGCACATGCGATCAGCATTTTTGGTGCGCATCACACATGCTGCCAAAGGGCAACATCAAAGGAAGCACAGTGCAAGTGGGTGGTAGTGTGCATGAATCGTGCGATGTTGCGATTGCGCTGGGCCTAGCCCTTAAGATCAGCAAATGAGTTTAACTTTAGGAGAGAAGAGGGAGGGAAGAAAACCCAACATACTGGATAGAAACAGTTATCACTTTAGTAAAGAAAAGTGCAAATCAGAACAGTTCCACAGTCACAATAAAGTCAAAACTCGCACCGTTAAAGGCTTCAATTCCATTTGCACACCTGTCAGCATAGTTCTTCACCCAGATATCAAAGGTTTTCCCCAGCCAATAGTGTAGTCCTGTCTCTGCCAGTCACTTGCATGTGGTCACTAGAGATGAACAAAACTGGCGAGTTTTGTTCTGACAACAGTTCAGTTCTGTTATTGAAGACTTGAAAATTCGATTTGAAACCAATTGAATCAGAATTTTTACAATTTTCAATCACAATTGTTAATATTTGGTCAGTTTTTTGAACATAGAGCTTTCAATTTTCAAATATTCTATAAATATTTTGATTATAAGTTCCAAGTCCTGAAAATTTCAAAAAATCCTTCAGATTCACGGATTTTAAAACCGGCAGTTCCAAATCTAAACTGGGACTCATAACTAGTGGTCACATGTTTGTTCAAAGCAAATCCAAACCTTTGGAAGAGGAAAGAGATAATTGCTCTTAACTGACTTAAATCACATGCCCTTTCTCAGTCAGTCTATACAGATTTCTACAAGGATTCTACATGCAGATCTTGAATTGGTTTAGTGAGCAATGCTAAGTCATTCTTCTTTTGAAAGAACCATTTGAAAAAGGAAATATTTCTGCAAAATAGTAAGTTGAAACCTGTGTTTTCCCTTAACCCAAAATGTGTCCCTTTCACTTCTATAAAATCCATTTGTAATACTCTGTATGTATGACACAGAGAAACACATCACTGTCAAATAAAACTTATGAACGCATAATTTATTTTTTCTATATAGAGTTCAATATGTGTATATATTAGAAATTCAGTAGTAGTTGATTCATTCTCTAGTTCTTTGGAAATATTTTGGAATAAAGAATGGATACTTTGTTAATTAGCTAAATAAATATGTAGTTCCTTGGTAATAGTCTTGTTTAATTACATTTCACTTATGTCATTTTTTTTCTAACCAACCAAACTAGACAAGTAATATCATAACTCCAATTTGGGAGTTGTCACTAGTTTTGAAGGGTTCTAGTGTGCAGACATTTTCCCCTTTCTATACACTAAGCTTTTTGCTAATTTTCTATAAATGTCAAAGGCTTGCTAACGGCTAGAGTGTGTGTGTGTGTCATGTCACATAAAATGTACCCAGCTTCTTGAACATCCTGAAATGTCAAAGGCGGAGAGGAATTCTCATTTCATTAAAATGTTGTGATGACAATTTGGTGATCTTTACTACTACCCTGTCATAATGGTTTTGAGGATCTCATTTAAATGTTGATGTGTTTTTTTTTAAATGGACACTAGATGAATGTTGGAACATTTTGTACAAGTTGTTTCATGTTCTCATTTTATTCTAATTCTTTAGTGCTGACATTCCATGAGTCATTTAATGATACTAAATCTAGCTCTTGTTACCAGTTGTACTGCTACTACTTCCAATACTGGTGAACTGATTTTCTAGGAATCTAAAATGAATGCAGATTGAGTTTGAATGACCTCAATGTTGAAAATGTATTGGTAGTATAAAGTAACAAAAATGTTCCCTATAAATTTTTCAGCTTATTATATTTTTTAAATGAGTAAAGCATTTGGCTACCTTTGTTTTTTTATTGGAAGCAATGACCAGTTTAAGAAAATAATGTTTTGCATAAAGAAGTCTGTATGTGGCATCCCTAATGTTTACCACATACTTTATGTTTTTGATGCTATGGCAACACCCAATCCTATTAGCTTTAACCAGCCTCAAACTAACAAGAATGAAACCGCAAACCACTGTGCAAAACTGATTCCTTATGTTAAAATTAATTTTACTTGAAAATGTACAGTAATAGTTCAAATGTCAGTTTGAAGAAGACAATCCAATAAATGTAGAACAAACCAAACCAACAAGCCAGACTTTACATAAACAGCTTGGAGAAACCATTGAAAATAATGAATTTCAGAATAAATGATTCTATTTGAGATGTACAGTATGTACACAGATTTACAATTCAATGTGTAATTCAAGAACAGGATAATTTTCTGGTAATATCTAACATTAAATTATAGATTTAAAGGTAACTGGAGACTTAAGGACTAGTGACCATAAAATAGTGTTGTTTAGTATATGTTATCAAAAGGAAAAGTGCACTGGGTTAACAAAGACTTTTAATTTCGGGAAAGCAAATTTTCCCAGGTTAGAAGTAGCTCTTCAGCATGTCAACTGGGATGATATATTATCAGGTAAAGCTACTAAACAAAAGTGGACTTTTTTAAAGGGGATTTTAAGTTATTTCACATCTAAATTCATTACCTTGGGAAATAAATGTAAAAAAAATCTGCACCCATGTGACTTAATTCTGTAAAGAATGAAATGGAAAGGGGAAAAAAGGCATTTAAAGTCAGAGGATAGCTGAACAAAGCATGACTAACCCTAAAAAATGTATATTAATAGTAAGAAGATGAAGACTGAAAATGTGGCACCATTAATTAATGGATATAAGTTAGTTACAAAGGATGTCGATAAAGCAAATGCTTTGAATTTTTTCCCCTCTGTATACACTATAGAAGATCCAAGTACTTATAGTATGTTGTTTACAATAAAATATGGAAATCACATCAATAGTGTGCTCCTCCATTCGCTTCTTGATATTTATCTTAGAGTATAGTTGCAATAATGGTGTTAAAGATGCAAGTGCACTTTGGTTAACCGAGGATATGGTGCAGAATCAACTAAATAAGGTTAATATTAATAACACTCCTGGACCAGAAAAAAAATGCATCTCGGGTCCTTAGGGAGCTAAGTTCAGTTTTATCTAGGCCATTATTTCTTATTTTTTGCAGATTACCTCATGTGTGGAAGTAAAATCAACAGATTAAAGCCATGCACACCAGACTTGCGTGATCCTGTGTACTTTATTGCATCTTACACAGGCACATCAAAGTGACGTTTCGGTACTATGTACCTTCTTCAGACAAGAAAAATTGTTACAATAAGACAGTATAAAAAAACCTTATATAGACCCAGGAAGTAGATCTCTAGCGACACCTAGAGGGAAAGGACATGTATAACACCATAATAAATATATAAAGTGAATAAATAGTAGAAAAATTAAAACCATAATTATCTTTTGGACAAGAAGCAGGATAACCCAAGATTAGAATTTAAACCTTTAGGATGTAAACAATCAAGAGTGAAAATCCAGAAGGATTCTCTGCGAAGAAGTAATGCATGTCTGTCCCCACCCCTTGACATCTGGGGAACATGATCAATAATCATTCCTTTTAGCTCAGATACAGAGTGTCTTAATTCAACAAAATGAGAAGCCACAGGAGTGTCTTCGTGCTTAGCTTTGGATGCAGTACCATCGTCCTGACATCTCTGTAGGCTGAGTTTGATATCACTTTTATGCCGTTGTAGTCTCTTCTTGAAAGGTCCGATAGTTTTTCCTATGTATATTAAAGAGCAAGGGCATTTTAATAAATAGATACAAAATTCAGTCATACAATTAAAATAGCCCTTAATCTTAAAAGTTCTCCCTGAGTAAGGATGATTAAAAGTGGGTCCTAAAATCAAAGAATTGCAAACGTTGCAATTATAGCATCTATAGCAGCCTTTTTTGTTAGAAAAGGAGAATGGTATCTTTTTATACTTGGCTACAGGATCTGCTTGAATCAACTTTGAGTACAGAGAGGGACCTTTTTTATATATACATCTAGGTTTTAGTTTTGTTTCTTCTGCCATATTAGGATCTCCAGCAATAACTGGCCAATATTTCTCAAGATTCGTCCTAATTATATGCGATTTGGTATTAAATTTCTGTACAAAAGGAACACCCATCGGTTCTTTCACTTTAGTACTAGGATGTAAAACCTCAGTCTTGGCTTTCGTTACTATAGTTTCAGAATAATCACGGGCCAAGAACTTTTTGGTCATGATATCTAGTTCGTTATCTGCATCTTGAGCATCATTGCAAATGCGTAAAACCCTCGTGAATTGTGCTTTTGGGAGACCTTTAAACACATGGGGAGGATGAAAACTCTGACCAGACAGAATGGTGTTACGGTCAGTGGGTTTCACAAAAAGAGAGGTATGAAACATACCTTCTTGAATCTTGACCTGTACATCAAGAAAATTAACAGTGTGTGTGGACATATTGGCAGTGAACACAATTTTAGTGTCTAGACTATTAAGAAAAGACATGAATTCCCTAGCAGTATCAGCAGAACCCGTCCACACCATAAACAGGTCATCAATATATCTAAAGAAACCTTTACAATGTGTCTTAAATAGGTCATTGTGATAGATCTTACATTCTTCCAAATACCCAACATATAGGTTAGCATATGAGGGTGCTGTCGGACTTCCCATAGCTGTACCGACAGTCTGAATATAGAAATCATTTTCAAATTTGAAGAAATTATTTCTAAGAATAAAATCAAGACAATCTATAAGGAATTCAGTAGGGGGGGGCAGACATAACACGTTTAGACAAAAAATATCTTGCTGCCTCAAGTCCTTTAGAATGTTCAATGTTGGTGTAAAGGGACGTAATATCTGCAGTAATAAGTAAATGGTCTCCATCACATATATTCATTGTAGATAATTTATGTAAAAAATCACCAGTATCCTTCAAAAAGGAAGGAAGTTCGTAAACTATTGGTTTAAGAAAAAAATCACAAAATGATGATAGTGGTTGAGTAATAGAGCCAATAGAAGAAACAATAGGGCGGAAAGGAGGGTTAACCGGATCTTTATGGATTTTGGGAAGTCCATAGAGTACAGATTTTCTGGGGTTCGCTTCAAACAGAAAATCATACGTGGTTTGGTCAATCCAAAGATGATTGAGTGCCATATCCAATAGATTTTTTAGTTGGGCATTAATAGCGAAGGACGGGTCTCTATCCAATTTGGTATAGGCACCCGCTGATGTCAGGTGATCCTGCATACTTTTGCTATAAAACTCATAATCAAGGATAACGATCCCGCCCCCCTTATCCGCAGGTTTAATAATCAAAGAGGTATCTTGACTGAGTGACTTCAAAGCACATAATTCAGATTTAGAGAGATTGTTGGAAAACCGTGAATGATAATCGGGTACATTATGTTTCATCAATTTAATAAACTGGTCAATCCCACCATAAACGCCAGAAGGTACAAAATTACTTTTTAATTTAAATGGAAATAAGGTAGAGGGACAGGTAGGGGCCTTATCTTTAAAGAACTCTTTCAACTTAAGTGCCCTTTCCAATTTGAACAATTCTACCTCATAATCAAAGGCATTGAAATGGTTAGTATACTGAAAGGATAAGCCACGATTGAGTAGTGACAGTTCACTCACCGACAGTTCATGAGATGATAAATTAAAGACTATTTGTTCCGTCCCTTGTTCGGACCGAAGGTGTTTTTTCTTTTTACCACGTCGGGTCCTTGACCTCCGCCTAAAAAAGGAATATTATTTTCCTTTGAGGCTACTGAACGTGTGGTTACACGCGAGGAGTTGGTCTGGATAGACGGATCAGAATCTGTACCGGTAGAATCCTCAGTACAAGTCTCGGTACTGGAATGTTTGTCAGTGCGCTTTGGTGCCGGTTTCCGACCACGTGAACGTGGTACGCGAGGACGTTGCCAAGGTAACCGAGTAAACATGCTCCTCATGTTACCAGTCAGCCAGCCGTATACAGTACCCTCGGTGTAGTCGGTACAAACACGTCGGTATTTGTTTCTTTTATATTGTTTTAAATCTCTCGCAAATTTCTCCATTTGTTCTTGTAACTGGTTAAATTGAACGGTCTTGTCGGGATCTTCCGATTTCATCAAGATCTCTTCCATTTTTGTAATTTCCGTAGTGAGTCGATCTAGTTGCTGGCGAACTTCCTCAATCATGTGTGGAAGTGTGCATCTGGATTTAAAAAAGGCTGATGTAATTCCAATATTCAATAAGGGTAGTCGTTCACAGCCAGGTAATTACAGGCCTGTAAGTTTAACTTTAGTGGTGGGGAAGATACTAAAATGTTTCATATGGTAACATATTCTAGAGTATGTTTCATAGACTGACCTTATAAGAAATAATCAACGTAGATTTAGGAGGAATAAATCTTGTCAAACTAACTTACTTGGTTATTATGAGGAAGTATGTAAAAATTTAGACTCTGGCATAGCAATAGATGTAGAATACTTGTATTTTGCATAGGCTTTTGATACAGTCCCCCATAGGTGACTAATGTATAAGCTAAGGTGTGTTGGTCTGGGGTGGCACATTTGTACATGGTTAGAAAGTTGGTTAATGGATAGGATGCAGAGAGTAGTTGTTAACGGGGCTTCATCAATATGAACTAAGGTTCTAAGTGGGGTGCCACTGGGTTCTGTGTTAGAAATTGGTATTGTCATCAAGGTTTCTGTGTTTGCTGACGACACAAAACTTTGTCAACCATTAAAAACTAGATAGAAGTGGCAGATGAGATTCAATGTTGATAAATGTTAAGTGATGTATCCTTGTGCTGTTTATACTATAAATGGCTCTGTGTAAAGTGAATACCTTTTGGAAAAGGATCTTGGAGTTTTGGTGGGTAACAAACTTAAAGGTAGCGTGCAGTGCTAGGGGGCAAATGCTAGAACCAGCAAGATATTTTCTTGTATAAAGAGAGGTATGGATTCAAGAGAGCAATTTTGGAATCCTGTATACAAAAAGATGTCTTGGAAATGGAGAGGGTTCAGAGAAGGTCAACTAAAATAATAAAGGGAATGGTTGAGCTTGAATATGAAAACAGATTGGATAAGTTACAATTATGTACACTAGAAAAGGCATTAGCGTGGGGATATGATTACTGTTTATAAATACATTAAATTATTTGGGGAATTTTTAACTAGAGGACACACGGATATCGCTTAAGACTTGAAGAAAAGAAACTTAGAGGGAAATTCAATAAAAGTTCTTATGATTAAAAATGGTGCTTATTTTGCCCCAACCAATCAGATCTTATTTAACATTTTAAAGCTAACATCTGATTGGTTGGGGAAAATCTGCACCATTTTTAAGGATAAGAACTTTTATTGCATCTCCCTGTCAGTCTTCAGAAGTTATGGAAAGGGTTTTTCACTGTGAGGATGGTAAAACAATGGAACTGTCTTCCATTGGACGTTGTGATGGCAGGTTCATTTCAAACGAAAGCTAAACGAGATTCTGAAAACCAGGGATATTTCCGAGTCAGGAAGGAATTTTTTCCCCTTTATAATTCTGGAGGGTTTATGTTGCCTTCCTCTGGATCTACAGTTAGGCAGAAAATGTGGGTATTGCTGAGTGGGTTGAACTAGGACGTATGTCTTTATTCAGCCTCCCAATACTATACAAAATTTTTGAACAATATGCATATAATTTATGTTAATATAAAATATATTTAATTGTATAGATTAACAGGTTTACACTGTTGTTAGATCTGCTTTAGTCTCGCCCCTAGGCTTTTACTAATTATGTACTAAGTTTGTTTATTTCAATAGTTTAACAGCAGCACAAACTGAATTTACAGGTACTGTATCTTAGAGGAGATAAAAATACCATGAAGAACATGCCTTCAAACAAATCCATTTATCAGCATAAAATGGAAAAACCATTGCGAGCCATTAGCATTGTTTATATCCATTGCAATCTAGTTACACACCATGGATAGTAAAAAAAGCAAGCACGTGAATGATGCCTCTAAATATTTCCCTACAGTTATTTATTAATAAAAACTGACATTTTCTTATAAAATAAATCATAGACAAAAACACCCAACCATGGGTAAGTAACTCTAGTGCTAAGAGTTAGGCTGGGTACGCAAGATTGGGCCAAATGAGCGGTCAAATCACTGTTGGTCGGCAGGCAACAGTTTGCCATGACTGATCATGCGGTCCCATAGTTAATTAATTTAATTAACTCTACAGAAAGGCTTTGCCTTGTAGTATTTAAGAAAACAATGTAGAATGCAAATAAGCCCAGTTTTTTATCTGTCTTGATGAGAAAAAAAAGATGATAAAACAACCATATTGCAAAACAATTAGCTGAAGACTTCATTTTGCAGGCAAGAGTGCTGACAGAGAGAGGCAAAAATGTTCATCATCTATTAGCCGGGGGTCTAATCTACTGTTCCATTTGACTACCAGATGGATACGTAACAAAGACTATAGCAGTATTAGGTTAATTACTCCCATTTAAAACACATGTAAATGCTCATCTATTTGTTTATACACAAGGGGTTTTCCAGCTTACCAAGCTTGCTGAAAATTAAAGCATTACATTTTCTTTTTAGCAAGAGATAACCACAGAGCAGTTACATTGTAAGACTGCCATCAAGTAACTATTCAAGAAGACCCTTTCAACTTTGCAATGGTCTGTGCATTAAAAGTAAGAGTATACTGTGTGCACTAAACAATCTAGTAGTATTTTACTTGTCCTCGATGTGCAAAGATATTCTTTCTTTATAAAGCTTCCTAATATGTTGACCATGGGTTTTAAACCCAGTCCTATGATGACTGTTTCTGTAAATGTGTGGTCCAGAAGGAAGCAGATAGTTGAGAGCAGGCCCACAATCAATAAGCTATTAAATAATAAGTCCTTGCCACAAAGTCGTCATTCAAGATAACTTTTATTGGATATAAAACCCAACTATATTGAATATTGAATTAGGCAGCTTGGCAATAGTGCCCAATATTATAAACCAATTTATAACAATAACCTTAAACTATTTAGTACAATTCACCACCTTTGTTTGCTTGCAAATATGCTGACTGCTTACACCTTATATAGTTGTTTGTGATTTTGTGTAAAAAGCTTGGCCTATGTGTGCCTCAGCGAAAATTGTTTTGAACTTGGTTTTGAGCAGCAATTTGCTGTACTTGTACAATAAAAGGCAAATGCTTAGTATACACGTACAACCATGTATGTGTATGCAATCTGTCGTGTATTGTGCTGATTGGCGAACAACTTCTGACCAAACGCATAAACGCAGGTGTGTCGTGCAGTCAGATATGTATGTATAATTTTATTTATATAATTTTTTGTATACAAACGGGGATACGTGCAAGCCATTCTACAGATCAGTAAAAATTAAATACAATTTCATACTATACATAGGTTAAGAACACACACACACAATTTATATATATAAATATATAATCTTAGGAATAAGATCCCTGCCCCGAAGAGCTTACAAGTGAGTGGGACAACATACAGATACAAATGGGGGGATGGGTACAAAGTGCTTGAGATGGCTAACAATCATTTGTTGTGCTGGTACTCAGAAAGGTAGGATAACAGTGTATATTTGTGTATTAATGGATTTCACCTGGCGAAGCAAGAGAGTTCCTAAGGTAGGGAGCAGCAAAAGAGAATGGTTTAAGTATAGTATAGTTTAGTATAGTATTTGAGGTTGAATAAAGACATACGTCCATCCAGTCCAACCCATCTAGCAATATCCTTATTTCCTGCCTAACTGTTGATCCAGAGGAAGGCAACCAAATTTATGAAGGGGGAAAAAATTCCTTCCTGACTCCAAGTAGCAATCGTAAATTTCCTTGGATTAACTCTACTTTATGTAATAACAGGAGGAAGCAGTGTTTGTTGAGGGTTTGTGGAGAAGATTTCCTTATGAGGAACAGATGGCATGGCCAGGAACATAATGGATCAAGAGAGAAGATAAGTAGGGAGGTGCAGTAAAGGTGTCACAGGACTCCCTGTGTGAGGATTTGGGAAATAAGGCTAACCAGGCCACACAAGCTATTTTACAATTGAAGGAGCTTTATTATAATGCACCAGTACCAAGCACAACCATATCCTACAAAGCAAGCACTGTCCTTGGGATCCAATCCCTGGGATATCTGGGTTCCACTCTCTGGGCTCCACGGCCTTGGCTCCAGACTGCTGGGCTGCTGTTGGTTTCTCTTGGTCTGCTCTGCCTTCCTGGCTCCTAGGCCCCTTACTCTCAAGCTAAGGGACAGGGTAGGGTAGACAACACGGAATCCTCAAGGGTTGGAAATCCACACAATGGACTGCTTTGTGGTGTCCAGTTCTAATCTCCCTCCTGGAAGTCATGTAGGGACAACTGGACCTAAAATGGCCCATCCTGTTGCAATTATAACAGTGGGGTGCAGATAGGTGACATTGGGTCTGGATCAGGGCTGGTGGGGAGGAGGGCCTAACAGTTGGCTTGGGAATTCTTCTGGTTTCTCTTGGTCTGCTCTGCCTTCCTGGCTCCTGGATCCCCTTGCTCTCAAGCTAAGGGACAGGGTAGTGTTTTACAGCTCTGAGCTTCTAGTCACTGCCTAAGCATGTGTCCTAGCTCTGTTTTGATTTAGTGGGCTTAAGCTGGGTACACACACTACACAAATTTTCGGTCTTTCCCAAATGAGCGATCCGCTGACCCGAATTAATTAACAGGCAATCCCAGGAGTTTTACCCATTGAGCCATCTTGTGGATAAAGGACTAACTGTGCATTCCCAAAGGGGGCTTAATACAGTTTACATATATTGCTTACATGGGGTATAACACTGGGAAAGGTGGTGCCTGGATAAAACAATGTTGTATTATTTATTAAGGACTGGGCACCACTCTCTCCCTTAAATAGAATGCATACTGTATATAAAAGTTAATAAAGACCCCTGGTTATCCGCCACAAAAGGGATTTAAAGGTTAAAAGAAGGGTATTGAATATGATTCTTTGTTTGATGGGAAGCCACCCAACATTGTGCATCGTCAACATGGGTGAATGTGTGTATGACACTTAATTGGTTAAAAAAGCTATACCAACTATATCATTATTGCTGCATTATTTGAACATAGGTCTATGTACAGGTCAAAATGTTTTTCTCTGTGTTTTGCAGTAAAAGTGAGTTTTAGTACAGAGAGTAATGACTGCTACTGTTTTCTTCAGCACAAAAACAAACAAGTTTATCTTGGCAGATGGTGCATTCCTTCCAGCAGTACAATTGAGGAGGAATACCTGCAGAATGAAGATAAGCCATAGACGCTTTTTGCTGCTGGCTGATCAAATTTTACTTAATGTCCTGAGGAGACTGTCACTTGAACTATTACTAATTCACTAAAAAAGAACTACATATGGAAGATCTTACAACAATTAAAAGCTAAGTAGAAGGCTAAGCATTCATTTATCTAATAATGCCTGTGGGGGCATATCAGCTTTAACGAAAACATCTAGTACAAAAGACTCTAAAGTACAAGCCATTATATATGTATATATGTACTTTTTCCAGTTCTAGTGCATTCCTTGCTTCATGTTAACAATTTGTTAATTTATATATAAAAGCTTTGAGATAAAAAAGCATACAGAATTTGATGAAAGACTGTTGTGTATTGTTTAGTGTTTATATATAAACACTCTTTGTGGCTATAGGTATGGCATGGGAGATATGCAAAAACACCTGGAAGAATTATACCATAAAAATTTCATTTAAGGTAATTTTACAAGCAGTATATAGGACAGTATATGAGATAAGGCCACAAGTATGAATGATGAATTCATACTGGAGAAAATGATAATACATGATAATAAAATATATGCTTAGTTATAAACTCTTTTTAGTCTTTGTTCTGCAGCTTGATTCAAATTTTCTCTGATAAACTTGATACATGCTAAAGAGATGCATGTTGTCTAATCACACTTTTGTGAAAATAGCACTTAGTACTTAAGAGGCTGTATTTTTTAAATTGTTTGTGGAATCCCCAATATGGATAGCAGATAAATTGCTGAGTATTTTGATAAGTAGCATTTCTTATCTTAGACATAATTAAAACATGGTGTTCAGTAAACACTGGATGAGAACCAAAACCCGAAATATACAGTTACATTTAGCTATATTAATAAGCCTAATCTTAAGCTAGTAGTATCCTCTGTGTTTTTATAGCTCCCCTGTGGTTAATTACAAAACATCCTTTGGTCCTTAAACAAGTTATTGTGAATCTTAAAAGAGCCATTGTAACTCTTGATTGAACCATCTGTAGATCTTCTTCAGCTCTTCTTCTTTTTCTTGATCCATTTCTTTACCCTTGGTCTTTCTTCACTGCATTACATCTTTTGCCTTTATATAGCTTTCCAAAACACCACCCCACGTTCTGATTGGTCTAGATATTATCAAACCAGATATAGAATCATCAGACTTTAAAAGGACACTAAACTGAATGTATTTAGTAGATGCCATGGGGATGTATAATTCACAGGGAGGCTGCAGAGCTTATTCCTACCTCCCTTTGTTCAAAATCTTTAATAAACTATGAACAAATGATGGGTATTTGTTATCAGATATCAGGCCAATGTAGCAGCAATATACCTGTTTGTGTCTTCTTTTAGACTAACAAGATATTTTATTGAATGGTTTACGGTATATATTTTCCAGTTACAATTAGTTATAATCAGATACAGCAATCACTAAAATCCAAAACAAGTTTTATGCACAAATACATATATTATATTTCACAATGTAAATAAATATCTCATTGATCTATCCCTACATCCGGCTTATTGATCGTTATTTATCACTCAGCATTTAACTATCAATTCTCGATTCATACATTTATTTATTCTTTAGGAAAGACATGTCTGATGTTCTCTTTACACTATTCCACCTTTTATGTATGGGTCAAAAAATAGCTTTACAATTATTTTATTTCATTTATTATTATTGACGCATTATTAGATAGATAAAATAAGTTATAACTAATAGATCCCAACAAGTGTGCAACCAATCATTTTACAAGCAAAATAAGAGATTATTTTCCACACCTAACTGCACATACATGCACAAAGACACAAACTGCAAATTCCACTTCATACATCCACACTTTATAATTTATAATTTCCTATATGTTTTGTGTTTGCAAGAAAGAAAACCTTTAGGCAATTGCTTTGTGGATGTTATTATTTTTAAGTTGTGAATTCTGTGCTTGTTTACACCCTTGGGTATCGGGTGAATTAGAGAGTACGTGCTGGAAACCAAGGTAGGAATATTGAGTAAATGAGAAAACATGTTTTCCCAGTTCTGTTTTCATTTTTATTATTCTTAAAATACAAAAATATTTTGTGGACAAAATAATAGATTGAATTGCATTAAGTCTATTTAGGTATTTTTGGTATTATTATTGTTATTATTTTATTGAATCCTGTTTGAATATATGTATTTGAATAAGCCATAAACTAACGCTATAGTTTTATAGGAATACAGTTGAGCAGTAAAGTCCTTTTAAAATTTGGAGATCAATCCCTGCATCTTACAATATCACTTGTCTGACGAAATCCAAAAAATTGAGTGGTGGGTTCAGTTTAACTAAGCCCAGACCAGTTGATCTAGAGGAATGAGAAACTTTAAAAACAGGAAAAAAAGTAGCACGCTTAGAATGGGCAGAGCATAATCTGCCCAGATCCAGGGGGACCAACATTTGTGGAGAACTTAGCATTGTGTTCTACGTGTCCAGTACAGTTGTTGACAGCCTGGAATGGGGCCATATTTGCTAAATATCACAGGGCCCCACAGACGTTTCACAATTTCCTGTTTTTTTATGTCTAGATTAAGCTCAGGAGGAAGCAGCCTGATCTAAAACCAACAATCTTCCAAATGGAATCATAGTGTTAATACACCATACCTGGAAAGTGCATATTAGCACACTATATTTATTTCTATTTTAGTTTCTGTCTCATACATCACATCATGATGTTGATCATGATTTCCAGCTGTAACATTTTCAGTTCCATTGAGTTTGCTTAAGGCTGTCTACCTCTCTTATGGCCCATTTTAAGGGTATCCCCCTAAATTGACAGGGTGTGTAGCGATAAAGAAACATTGTAGTGCATCTGTTCTCAGTAACACTAGGTGCTGTGTGTCCCTGTATTTGACCATTTGAACTTGACATGTTGAATACAGAAAGTGACAGTGAATTTATACTAAAAAATAAAATGTATTAATATAAGATAAGACTGGATTGCTGGTTTATTTCACCTTTAATATCAGATTTAGTTTAATCTGCCTCTCCTTGCTCATAGCGGCCTGGCAGCAGGTAAAGTAGATCTGTGTCATAATAATGGAATATGTTTGCAGTCTGGGTTCCTTGATCATAAGCTTTTCAAAAAATGTATATGTTGCATTTAGTTCCCCTTTAAACTTGAAATCGCATCTGTCGATTTAAACAGACATATTTAATGTAGTTTATGCAGTAATACGTAATAGACACTTTTAGATCTACTGTATTTGTACTTACAAATATAAAGATAAATGTTTTTCTTTCCCAGAAGCAAAACAGCAATATTGCTGAGGTTCATCAGGCCTGTAATTAAAATGCATGAAAGTATTTGAAAACTGTCAGAAGAAATAAATAGTTTATATGATTGATGTCCATAGAATGGCAGGAACTGTAGGATATTTGGTGGCCACTGCAGTATTTTCTGTATATTTTCAGAACAGTCTCCTACTGCGAAACTTTCTAATTATACATTGGAGGCAACTAAACATGGATTATAGTTTAGTATAAAATGATTTCAAAGGATACATAGAAAACAGCATTTTCTATCTGCTTAATGAAGACTAGCCAATTTTGTTCTTAGCTTCTCCTTTAAATGTTCAATATTAAAAAGTACATTTACAAAGAACTTCCCAGCATTCCCATGACTTTCCTGTCTGGCCCATTCATTTTTTTGAATCATAAAAAAGAACGATGTGTGAACACCGGAAGAATGTCAGAGGAACGTCGGAAGGATAGTGCACTGCATTTATAGAAAACTTGCACAGAAACTAGACCAGTGACTTGTACAGTAGCTGAATACCAGCCCATTAGATTATATCAGGTATTTTTCAGCCTCGTTTACCCCTGACCCTCCCTTTTTTGTAGATAACGTAATAAGTAACACCAGCTAGAGAGCCACTGCACAGGCATGACTAGTACATGTTCCAACTACATCCAATTTGTGGCCTGCAGATATGGGACAGCAGGACAGGAACCCCATAAAGGGACCGATGTAGGGATGTTTTAACATTTCCATTTGTGTTGCATACTAATGAGTTGCTGTAGGAAAAGTCCAAATACTAATTACCTGTTTTTTATAGAGCTACGCCCCTCTAACTATTAAATGGATAATGTGCCTTCAGATAAATATATTAATTATTTCAATAATGATTATAATTCAAGCTATGCTATTTTCTTTTACTAATTAGCTTTTTACTTTAAAAAAAAAAATTAATAATAATTCCATATTGTAGACACAGAGGTTATTATTATTGTATATTTCTGGGGAGAGGGAGTATTAATAGGTACCATACAGACACTATTAACTACCCAGTTTATTGTGTAATTTTATTTGCAATTTCATTTTAGTCATTTCAGTTATTGCATTATTGTGTGTCAGTTAAAGCTCTTTATTAAAGATTGAGTTGGAAACTTCCTTAATTGCTGATCATGTAATTGCAGCTAAAATTACAAATTTGAGTCAACATTTATCCCCTCACTGATTGTTAACCATCTTTCAACTTATTAATAGTGTTCCTAGCATAATGCAATCCAATTAGGGTTTATGGTCTACTTACCTTTCTTTCCTCTATCTAAATTCATCTTATTAGTATCTTCAAAAGAATATCTCTGTATATGCAAGGGGATATTGTCTCTGTAAAAGAAAACAGTTCCAAAATAATATTTCGCTAAAACACATTTGTTGTATTTTATTTGGAACACACATCATTGAAATTTCATATTTTGCCAAAATCCTGCCATAGAATAGCAACGTGTTCATGTTTCCTGGCCATTGCCCTTACAACTATCTGTCCCAGTAACTGCTAACGGATCACAAACCTAAAAACTTGTATTGATAAACAGATATTTCTCTTTAGGCAGATTCGCCATTTATGGGGTTATTTAGGTTGGGTGCACACATATCCCCTTTTGATCTCAGTTGATTAGGATGACCTCCTGTAGCCCTAAACAGGTAAACATTTGTTATATATTAATAAAATATAGGTTTGTTATATATTAAAATAATTTTACAGGATTCCCTCTACACAGAACCATAGTGTGTCTTCCCATAGGTCCTGTCATAGGTGGAGAGAGGAGTCGGAATAAGATTAGCAGACTATCTTTACTTTAAGTAAGTATTTCAGGCAATTTAATGTACCACCAGAGGTAAAGAAATTGCATTTTAAGCCCTCACTCTGGGTACTTCAAATGGGAGTGGTATAGTAATCCAGTAATAAGTGCATTATTGCTTACATGTGTAGGGTTACTGTCTGACCTGGGCAAGATCTTTAAAATAAATTTATAATTAAAAATTAGAATCATACACTACAAAATTAAAGTAGAACTAAAGCTAAACTATAAATGAGTTTGAAATAATTTTATAGTTTTAGCTAACGGCATAATGTACCTCATACCTGTAAAATATAACTAACTCATCGAGAAGTAATCTCTAATTTAGTACGTTCGTAATTTTTCCAGTGTGGTATCCAGACAAGTTCTCGGCCTGCTGATTATAGCTGATAGGATGCTACACGTCACTGCTAATTACAAAATCTAGAATCTATTCAAGCTCATTTACTCTCCTTTTTTGTTAATGTCCAACTAACATTACATAAACTGTATAATTTATTAGATGTATGGAGAACTTGCTTCTGACAAAAGAGCCAAGCTTAGGTCTTAAAAGCAGATACTGTATGTGTAAATATATACGCTAATTTTATCTGATGTAATGCAAAACTTACAGGAAGCTATCACCAAAAACCCAGGTTAATGTCTCTGTTCTCATTATAGTGCAGCTATCACATTTCTATCATATGACAGGCATTGTCAGATAAGCAACTGCAAGATATCTTGGATTCTTTGACAAAAAGATACATTTAAGGAGAGCTCCTGGCTAGATTTGTTCCCGATTCATGGCCTAGAAACTGCTGACTGAACCAGTTACTGTGACCTTTAATTATAACCCAATCCATAGCATAGTAGGGAATCTGTACAAGTAGTTCGTGTAAAGCCTTGCACAGATGTGCAGTATTGTGCACAGGGCCCGTTTGTGATCCCCTAGGTTGGACACCCACTGAACGGCCACGCATGTAAAATTTATCATGTGAAATGGCTGTTAGCTGCTTACATGTCAAATTAACTGTTTTAATCAGCAGTATTGCAGGTTTGTATGGGCCTCAAGTGGGCTAGGCCTAAAAAGAAGTTATGCCTCCTTCTAAATATACATGACATACTGATGCTCTCACAACATTGCACAGAAACACATTTTCTGTTATCACAGCTCTAAAGTAATAAAATGTATTTCTGTATCGATTATCATGCAACATATAATCAAATCAAAACCACAGTCACAGCAACAATTAGTATGCATGAAAAATGTTGCACAGTGATAACAACTTGATCTTTACTCTCAATATATTAAAGTGTAAATAAAATAAAAATATGAAAATGGGATATTGGTCTGAACTGTTACTTTGAATAACCAATGTTGTTTATCTAAACAGACAGTTGTCAGGTTTCACACAAAAAAAAAATCCTCATTCAAGGTATTCCGAAATTAGTCTTTTGACAATAGATTAAACAGACCAAATATGCACCTTCTTTCTTAGGTGTTTGTATCCAATATTTTTAATTTATCTTATCAAGTATTTAGCCATTGATTTCTACAATGATGAATTATGCAGAAATAGTCTAGAACCCCTAAAGCCTGGAACCTTGAACCCCATCCCTAAACACTAGTCACACCCACACAACACACCAATTTTTCTATGTAAGGAGGAAAAATAGGCCATATTACATATATTAAAGGGTAACTGTGGTCTTGAATTCTTCCAAATTAGTAAGAATTATAAAAAAAAAATACCTTCCATCGAACCCTCAAAATAAAACCTAAATCACATCTCTAGATAAAATTTGTGAGAAGTTATTGGTAGAAAGGTTCAGCAATATTACTTCCTGCTTGAACACTTCCTGCTTTCAGCCACGTGACCAGCTTGTAGTCATGCGACCAGCCTCAGCCTGCATTAATAGGCTCTCCTTCTTAACTGTCAATGTTTCCCCAAGGTACCTCCTGATTTCCCCAGCATTAAGTCTTAACTGAGCATGCTTATCCCCCGGGGCGGATGGGCAGGGCAGAGATCGGGTGATGTCACTCAACCTACTGGTAGCAGGAAGTTTGAACATTCACCCCAATATAATTTCTCACAGGCTCCAACCTGAGATGTGATTGTCGGCTCATTTTAAAGGAAATATTGCAGGCTTTCATTTAACCCTAACTTGTTTTGAGACCACAGTTGCCCTTTAATGTCCATAAAAAATGTTTTTCTTTTAAAGCATAAAATGTAAAAGCAGTAATGCTGTAACTTACCACACTGAATGCTGCTGGACCAGCACTTAAAGGGGAAGTTCAGTGCAATTACATATGCTTTTCAGAAAAAAGAACAGTATTTTTTAATCCCAATAACCTTAATCTGCCCATTCAGCATTGTGTTTGTATATAAATAAATGCAACCGAAATACTGACTTCCTGTTTGCAGGACCCGTAGTAGAGACCATTATGGTCTTGCCCTTGACCCAGCGCCAGGGTTGATTCAGTTGCTCAGTAGAGATCTGAGCATGTTTGATCCATCCAACAGCCAATCAGTAGAAATTACAGTTAGGAACATTCCATGGATGTGGTGGATTCTAGGAAGAAGAAGGACCGTTAGAACCTGAAATGGCAGCTCACTAATGTCAACAGCAGGGAACAGCAATGGGTATGAAATCAACTGATTTTTCAAAATGGGAGAGAATATGTAGAATAGCTAAGTATGCATTACACAAACTAACAATTTAACAAATATTGATAATTTCCACTGAACTGTCCCTTTAAATTATTTGCACTTTGTATTACTTGCACTACCCTTGTATGTAACATATAGTAAATGTTTTCCTCGTGTATATTAATGCAACTGTTAAGCGCCATAGAAGGTCCATCCAGTCCCACGGCGTATCCATTGCCAGCAACACATCTGTAATTGGCTGCCTCTCAGCCAATCACAGATGTGGCTGCCATTCTGGCCCCTGCTTAGGACTTCCTTCAAACAGGGAGAATTAGATTTCGGCTACACAGTGGATGTGGTAATTTGGATTTTGCAAAAGCTTTATAAAACTGTGCACATAGTACTAATGTATAACTGAGGACTGTTGGCCTTGAAGAAAACATTTGTTCATGGATAGAGAACTGTTCATGCCAGACAAATTTAATTGGTTTTTATGAAGAAGTGAGTAAGAAGTTAGATTCAGGCACAGCAGTGGATGTGGTATATTTGGATTTTGCAAATGCTTTTGATACTGTGCTAGGCGACTAATGTATAAACTGAGGACTGTTGGCCTTGAAGAAAACATTTGTTCATGGATAGAGAACTGGTTATTGGACCGCAAACAGAGAGTGGTGGTTAATGGAGCTACATCTATGTGGGCTAAAGTTCTAAGCGGAGTGCCTCAGGGTTCTGTACTGGGGCCGCTTCTGTTTAATCTGTTTATAAATGACTTAGAAGGGGGCATTGAGAGCAAGGTCTCAGTGTTTGCTGATGACACTGAACTATGCAGAGCTTTGGAAACTTCCAATGATGTGCAAGTTGTACCCAGTCTCACGCCGCAGCTCAGTGTAACCCACGTCTCACAGCTCCACCAGTGCCAGTCTCACAGCACACCAGTGTACCCCAGTCTCACAGCACACCAGTCTACCCAGTCTCACAGGACACCAGTCTACCCAGTCTCACAGGACACCAATGTACCCCAGTCTCCCATCACACCAATGTACCCCAGTCTCCCAGCACACCAGTCTACCCCAGTCTCACAGTATACCAGTCTACCCAGTCTCAAAGTACACCAGTGTACCCCAGTCACACACTACACTAGTGTACCCCAGTCTCACAGCACACCAATCTACTCCAGTTAGACAGCAAACAAGTGCAATCCAGTTTCACAGTACACCAATGTGCCCGTAATCCAGTCTCACAGCACACCAATGTGCCTGTCTCACAGCATCCCAAGTGTAATCCAGTCTCACATCACATATACTTGCTACCCAGTCTCACAGGACACCAGTCTACCCAGTCTCACAGGACACCAGTCTACCCAGTCTCACAGGACACCAATGTACCCCAGTCTCCCATCACACCAATGCACCCCAGTCTCCCAGCACACCAGTCTACCCCAGTCTCACAGTACACCAGTCTACCCAGTCTCAAAGTACACCAGTGTACCCCAGTCACACACTACACTAGTGTACCCCAGTCTCACAGCACACCAATCTACTCCAGTTAGACAGCAAACAAGTGCAATCCAGTTTCACAGTACACCAATGTGCCCCTGTCTCACAGCATACCCAGTGTACCCCAGTCTCACAGCACAAATATTCCCCTGTCTCATAGCATGCCAGTCTACCCCAGTCTCACAGTACACCAGTCTCACAGTACACCAGTCTACCCAGTCTCACAGTACACAAGTCTACCCAGTCTCACAGTACACCAGTCTACCCAGTCTCACAGCACACCATTGTACCCCAGTCTCACAGCACACCAGTGTACCCCAGTCTCACAGCACACCAGTGTACCCCAGTCTCACAGCACACCAGTGTACCCCAGTCTCACAGCCCACCAGTGTACCCCAGTCACACAGCACACAAGTGTAATCCAGTCTCACAGCACACTAGTGTACCCCAGTCTCACAGCACACCAGTGTACCTCAGTCTCACAGCACACCAGTGTAATCCAGACTCACAGCACACCAGTGAGGGGAGGGGCAAAAAAGAGGAAAAACGACAGAAAAACCGGCATGGGGAGGGGCAGACGTAATCACAAAGAGAGAGGATATAAACCACCTATTGGAAATTTTGCCACTTAAAGGAATGTTGCAAGTATTGGCCACTATAAGAAGTTTTGCCCTTTCCCCCGGCGCCGGGTATGACATTTTCCGGATCCGCAGAGGATGCGGACGTCGCGGCCACCAGAAAGGTAGGGAAACATTGACTCGAGTATAAACCGCGAGGTAAAATTTTCAGAGGCTTTTTTAAAGCCTGAAACCTCGGTTTATACCTCGAGTATATACGGTATCTCTTTTTACACACTGGATTTTGCATGATTTACTACTGTACCTGAGCCTAACTTGAAGTAGTTTTGCAATGAGGTGTATTTTTAACCTAACTAGCTGCTCTGTGAGAGAATATAGTAAATTACTTAAAGGACAACTAAAGCCACAGGAAACCACTGAACCAGAGTAGAACACCTTGATATAAACCAGTAATCGTGTCTACCTTTCATTTTGATACAGGCACTAGGAAATTTAAAACTAAATAATATATGGTTTGTGCTTACTTCACAGCCATTCTAGTATCACACAGTTTGGTCAACGACCATTAATGTTCTGCAACATCTCAGTCCTTAGCTATGGCAGAAACTGTTTTACAGTTGTTCACAAACCCATTAATATTTATAGCCATCCTTTTACAGGACAGTAAGAAGGAAGCATGTACTGAGGTCGGAGTGGTGGGCTGACACTGCACATACACACAGATACTTCATTCCAGTTCTTAAAAGGCCTTAATTTACGTTTAATACAATTTACTGAAGTGGGATTTTATAGCTTTTGGTGTTTAGAGGGGTTGTTTTCAGATTCTGGAGATAAAAAAATTGGGTTTATTCTCCTTAATTGTAGATCAGTGAGTTAGTGACATCCTCTGCCTCCTTTTTTCTTACTAGCAGATCTGCTCCAATATCATAAGCTGTGGTGTTTCACATTCTGAAAATTCATCTGTCCGTCTCCCTGCAAATATTACTAGAATACTAAATATATGCTGCTGATGGTAAGCCTATACTTGTGTTGAGTAGGCCTATTGTAGGTGTCATATGGATCAGTATTTTTTAATATGTTAAATTGAATACATGTAATATATACTGTCTCTTATTCAGCTGGATTGAATGGTTACTGATTAAAAAATCGTTCTTATGTTTCCTGGTGCCCAAATAAAAGCCAATATGTGTTTACTACAGCAGGACATATATTCTCTTTTAGTGACCAAAGAAAAGGCGAACCATAAACAGAATAATACAATTTGTACTTGTGCTCAGTAGAATTGGTATCCATGAGGTCTTTTCAGTTGCATTATTCTTTGCCCAGGAACCTTTAATATCATATCCCTTTCCTATTCCAATTCCTAGAAAGAATCTAAAAAAAATAGTAGTATAGTATTGTAGGTTGAACAAACACATATGTTCCATCCAGTACAACCCCTCTAGCAATATCCTCATATCCTGCTAACTGTTGATCCAGAGGAGGCAAAAAAAACCCACCCAAATTATGAAGTGGAAAAAAATTCCCTCCTGACTCCAAGTGGCAATCAGGAATTTCAACTCTTGTTTTTAGCATCTACTGAGATTTTATGAGGATATTTGAGGGATATATATTATATATATTTATGTAAAAGTTTAGCTGGCCAGCTATATATAATATCTCTATTCTATTTTTATGTGTATTATTGTAATAAATTTTGGGGTTTTGAAGATTTTACTATTGTATCGCTCCCTCATTCAGTGTGCACATATATATTTGAGTGGCAAATAAATACAATATAGAGCTACTCTTTGGCAACACACCTTGCTCATTGATCTTGTGGAACTTAACCAAATTCTGGAGTATCCATCCAAAACAGTTAAAAGGCACGTCCACCCTTAAAAAAAAAAATCGGTGACTTGTCAGTTATCTGCCTGCAACCTAATGTTATTTTTACCAGTTTAATACATGCATTTGTAACCAAGGTATTTAATGTATGTTTAATCTTTCTGGAAAAGGTACCGTATCTACCTCCTCCCTCTGATCTAAAGTTCTTTTTATAAGTTTGAGCATGTGCAGAGATGCATCCGAGTAAACAGCAGTCAATCATTGTTTGTGATATCAGCAGTCACAGCTTGATTGACTGCATGGAGAGAGGAGCCTGCTTACTGTGCTAGAACATTGGCTTATTATCCTTAAAGGGTTGTCCATCCCTTCTGGGTCCTTTTGCTATAATATTGGTAAGGTCCCCAGCTCAAACCGCCATAATAGTTTTATCAGAAAGTGCACAGATCTTTACTTACCTCTTATCTTTCCCTCCTTGCATTCTCCTGGCCCTCTGCTTGCAAGCAGGGCGGGGACCAGCTGCCGTGTCTCTGATGGCTGAGAGGCAGACAATCAGGGACATGGCTGCCGGATGTTCAAAATGCCAGGGGAGAGTGGTAGGTAGTAAAGATCTGTGCACCTTCTTTAAAACTATTATGGCGGTTGGGCTGGGGGACCTATCCTATATTATAGCCAAGGGATTATGAGCTAGGGGGTGAGACAGCAAAACGGGAGGGAGAGGGAGGGGGGGGGGAAAGACTCTCCTGCGCCATTCCTCAAACCATGTCAGGTTGAGGCAGACACAGGAGCAGGATGAGTCACACAGACACCTCCTACACTGCAGTTTCCTGGACTTTGGAGGGGCATAAAAGGAGAACCATTTGGAGCAGAAATTTAAGGTAAGACTTTTTTAAATTGCAGAGTGGGGCCAGTAGTGGGTTAAATTTTAGATTTGGGTGTGGACTGCCCTTTAAATACACCTTATATCTGTTAGTAGTACAGGCAATAAAGTTCAAAATATAAGCTATGCTTCTTCCCCAAAAATATTTCCCTGTAACTCTTCAGTTATTTTAACACTGAAAAAAGAGATGTTTTATGACACAATAGTATAAACTATAACTATTTTATATCTCATTAAAGGGTAACTGTAGTCTCCATTGTTCAAAAGAAGTTAGGGTTATATAAAATAAACCTTCCACAAGGACCTTCAAAAGAACCTTAAATCAAATATTTAGATAAAACTTGTGAGAAGTTATTGCTGAAAGGTTCAGCATATTACTTCGCTTGAACACTTCTGTTTTCAGCCATGTGACCAGCTGTATCATGTGACCAGCCTCTGCCTGCATTAGTAGGCTTCCATTCTCAACTGTCATTTTTTCCCCCATGTACTTCCTGATTTTCCCAGAATTAAAGACAATTATACTCACCTTCCTCCCGCTCCACACTTCGTGCAGTGACTTACTTTACCCAGGGTGAGGACCTGAACCGATAGGTCCACCCCGGGATTCACGAAACCTACACAGCTTGTTGCAGCAACGCTGCTTTGGTAGGCTCCGCCCCTCCTCACCCGCGCGACAAGGCCAATAGGAAGCACGCTCTGAAAACAACAAAAGTTACTGCACGAAGATGTGGAGCGGAGGGAAGGTGAGTATAATTGTCCTTTAAGTTCTTAACTGAGCATGCTTCTCCTCCCAGAGCAGGGCAGCGTGGCAGGAGTTCAGGAAATTTGAACATTCACTGCAATATCATTCCTTACGCTCATTTTAAAGGAAAGACTGCAGGCTTTATTTAACCCTTGTGTGCAGGGACCACGGTTGCCCTTTAAGCATGTGGGGAATTAATGCAGCAATCTACAGACTAATCAATGTTTGCAAAACAATGTCCACACTAACAGATCCTTGTTCACATTATTTTCTTTACATTCACCCCCATATCTGGTGTTTAGCATAACCATTTGGTTTAGTGTAATCTATTTTAAAAGGAAATTTAGAAAAAATGTTCATTTATTTATTTACACCTTATAAAACTGCACAATGCCCCCCCAAAATTATTTCTAAGGAGCCTCAAAAATTCTCCCCTGGAACTAGAGACATTTTAATGAAATGGCTCTTAATTACGAGCTGTCCTTGATAACAGTGAGGAACAATTGTGGAGGACAGTATTGATTTGCAGCCCTTCTTTTTCCTTTTAAATAATAGTCTAAGCCAGCAAAATGCGCATCAATAACAGATCACTTCAACCAACAACTTTAATCAGTGTAGTTTCTTATACTTGACATATAGATGTCCATGTTATTTGGTAATAAAAAATCGATTATTTGTTGTAATGACTTCAAGGTAGAAATAAAGTACGCATAAAACTAACACTTCATCATTTTTATAGGCTGAAATGTACGTGGAATGATATTTACTTTTAAATTGTTTGAGATCTTTGTTTTATGAAAAAAATAAGTGTATGTAATTCCCAGAACTTTCAGGCTGTGGACAAACATGAAGAGCCAGATAGATAATGTGCATAGAAATGTATCCTAGTGGCTTCTCTGTTTATGCTATTTAGCAGGCTACCCAGAAATTTACAATTGGCTCATAAAATTGTTCTCAAAATGAATAACCCAAACTTTCCTAAGATTCCAAATACCTGCAGTCATAATTCAATTAAAAAGTGCTAAACTTGCTGGCCTTAAGTGCCAAAACCAGGCACGCCAGTGATACAGGATACCTAAAAAAAAAGATACTAAGGTCATTTACAAAAAGAAAATGCTTACTTTACTAATTACTTGTATATTATAAGTAAAAACCATTTTCAAAAAAAAACTTACTGTCTCCTATTCTATGCAATTATAAATCCACCTGAAGCTAGGTATAAAACAAAACTTGCTTATAAATACACAATCATTTGCACAATTTGCCTTTCCCGAGGTACAAATAAGTTTTAGTCCCCCTGGCACTGAAAGGATTAAAGTGACAGGAAATCAAAGAAATTATTCTGCATTCTCCTTCCATAAGCAAAATATGTCAATGGAAATTTAAAATCGAAAAAATATGATACAGAGAAAATTGATCAAATGAAACAACCATGATTCCTATATAGAAAAGTAATAAATTTGCAACTCTCAAAATATTCCTATTTCTGAATAGGAAAACCCCAACCGCCTTTTTGATAGAAAACAGAGAGAGAGCTTCATATCAGAAGTTATATGGGGTTTTAATAAATAGACCAGCACAACATGTTTCTAGCCAATAAAGGTTCTACCTCTAGCTTTTGACAGACATTGGCATTACTATAGACACCTCTATTACTTTCACATTTCAGGTCCATGTCTCTGCAAATCAAGAAAGTAATAAAATAGTAATAATTTTTAGAAAAGCTTTGAGAGTGTAGTTCCTAGTCAATGGTTTGAGCCAGCAAAATCTTTACATTTCCATTTGGCTGAAACAGATGGAGTTGGGGTCTAGTCACAAACAATGTTTAAATGAAGTTATAAACATTGATAGAAAACAATCAAAACAAACAATGTGTCTATATAAGGCAATTCAGTCTCATCTTAATTTCAGTTTTCTTTGCTTTATTAGCCAAAATAAAGAATGGTGAGCTACTGTAATTGTTATGCACGCTGAGCTTTTGGTACCAAGTAGTGGATGCAATGAGCAAGTCATGGCAAAGCTTCTATTAACATTTCAATAACATCACACTTCCAGGCAGCCTTTAATTTAGTAGTTGATGTTCCAGTCCTCCAGTAAAAGACGAGGCAGATAATCAGGGTCTTTTGCAGCTGTGTATAGAAAGTATCCTATGCCCCCAACAAAAAAACTGAAGTGTGTCATAAAACCAATCCCTGCTTCACTGAAGCAAGAGCTTGCTTTAAACTCTACCATGCCCTCTTTTCTTTTACACAGCCACATAGATCTTCAAAATATAAACTTAAAAAAAAAAAAAAATTAAGAGTGTACAGAGCTGAATGATGAAAACAATACACTTTTATGTATGGATAGATATTTGAATATGTTATGTTAGAGAACTAGAATAATATTACAGCATATTTTACTGTGACGACCAATCTCTACTATCTGTAGTGGGGTTTAAGAACAAAAACATATTCTCCCCATGCTGCTGTTTATCATATAAGATTTTTATATTAAGGCTATGTGTACAAGTTTTTTTTATTGGCTATGGCTTAAAACAGAAATAACATATTAAGTAGTAACAGATAGTTTTATTATACTTCTAGTAAGGAAAGAATAAGACTCATTTTAAACATGCAATACATTTCGTTTATTTATGTTCCTCTGAAACAAAAATTGATCTTACTGTTTTCTTTTAATTAAGGACATGTCACAACCAATGATTGATTGCTGATTCCCTTGCTGCCCTCCAATTGACCGTTTGGCTCAAGCTTAGTCCATGTGGCCCCTGCCAGACTATCTGACTCTCTGTGAAGGCAAGCATCTCGTAATCCTATGAGGCAGCATTATGAAAGGGAATTTCCCACCATGGCTCACGTGCCAACTGTCACCATCCAGCTACAACAGCAAAACTATAACATTTTTGATACTAAGAAAAGCATTCGATTGACAGCTGAACAGTAACATGTTTCAGACCGATTTGCTAAAGAAATAGGGGACAGATCAACAAAAATATCTTCGTATGGCAGTGATAGTTGCGAAGAATTATAGATTCCAGTAATGGGCAATTTAAAAAAACAAATTCCAATGTACATTTATCCTTTAATTTAAAGGTTAATGAAATGATTAATGATTAATTATCTAGTTACAGGTGCTTGTAATAAACTGGTAGATAAGTTGATAATTTTTAGTGGTGGACCCTTTAAATATCCTTTATATACCTTAACACTAGAGCTATGTATGCATGTCAGTAAATATGAATAGCAGATGATTAGTCATTTGTTCAACCAAGCAGCCTGTTTTCTATAGAAGGAGAGGGAATGACTGGAAGACCCTCGCTACTACCCACCCATTGTTAGGCAATGCAGCAGACAATAACTTAACAACATCTGGAAAGCCTCTTTGGAATATTTGTGGCTTAAGTGGTTTTTCATCGTCCAGTAATTATCCAAGGTTTATACATAGCTTTAGAGCGTTCAGTCATAACCTTCTTAAAGGGGAACTGTGGTCCAGAAGTGACTTAGGTAAAATTGATAGGAATTGCTCCCTGAGAATTTTGCAATTTATTCCATTGTTTATTTTGCATAGTTTTGAAGATATTTACATTCTTGTTGTGTGATATGGCAGTCCCCCTGCACTTCCTGCTTCCTGCTCTGAAACTGTCGTCAATCTTCCTATGTTCGCTGTTCTCTCTCTCTCCATTTGCAGCCCCCCATGTCCCTCCACTCATGGACCCCATGATCCCTCCAGTTGCAGGCCCCCATGGCCCAGTATCTTACACCCCCCACCCACTCGTGGTGCCATGGCCCACCCACTCGTGGGTGCCGTGGGTTACTCAAGAACCCCCCCCTACAGAAAACTCTGTGGAATCAGGCTTTTCAAGCAGAGTGAAAACCGAGTGAGAACTGTGTGAAAAGGCTGTTTTCAGACAGGCTTCACACAGCAGAGAGCAGGAGGGACTTCCTGTCTCTCTCACACACTGAGGGAGTCTGAGGCTGTGCTCGCTGGCGGCACTATACAGGAGAAGCCTTAGGAATGTCACAAGTCAGCCTCCCACCCATTAACTTTCTGGTCAGTTATTTCTTTATATCTTGGGCTGTGGAGCACGTAGAGAGGGGTTGATGGCTCGTTTTAAGGTGGGAAACTGCCTTTAATTTAAACTTAACTTGTTTGGAACCACAGTTCCCCTTAACATAGATCTGTCTGTCGGGTTTACCAAGTAACCAAGTTACTTTTTTTTACAAGAGGCAATGAAATACACCCTATATTATTTATTATTTTTTTTGTGTTAATTTGCCATTAAATTGAAACCAATCAGACCACTGCTAAGCAAATGTTATTATTTAGGATTTATAAAGTGCCAACATTCTTTTGTGTTGCTTTCACAATAACACACATTACATACAAGGGTAATACATATTAACAAAGTCAATTAACCTGTTTAATAACACTGTGAGAAACTCTCGGTTGATTTGCTGCCACTGGCCAGTTATTTATGTTGTGAACTCTAGAATATGATAAAAGTGTTGGAGAGTTGCTCTGAATATGAGTCTAAATGTGAGGGAGCAATTTTCACTGTGTGCAAAGCAGAAGCTAATTGCAGAACCTGTTACTGTTCTTAAGTTAGATGACAAGACATTTAAAAACTAGAAGGCCACTAAGAATATAGATCAGAACATCAATCATTTAGGGGCAGCATCAGGCATTTTTCTTGAGCAATGGTGTTTTAATAAAAGTGACAAGGGTGAGGGAACCTAAGGCACAGATTAATTCTATAAGCTAAATTGAAAGCAGTCCTTGTAGTAACCTTTCATGCTGCGGTGTAAAACATTGCTGTTGAAAAAAGCTTTTGGTTGGTTTCTTGCTACATCCACTTGTGTGCTTAGTTTTCTAGAAATCTATGTGTTTTAAAAACACCATTTCCCAAAATGTGCCCTGCAGATTTTCTTTTAGGTCACTACTTTTAAATGTTGCTGAAAATGTAGTTAACACAAGTTTTGTCCTTGAACAACAAGGTAATTTTTGTAGGTTTTTTTTTTTTTTACTTTGTGCTCCACTACTACATTGGAATTCACGTGTTAATCTTTATCCTTTATCCTTGAATTGATATAGCAAGTTTGATCTTCTGTAAATAAGACTCCATAAAGTTCCAAAGTGTATACCCATGTCAGCAATATTCACATATCAAATTACCTGGTTCTGGATTCAGCCCAGCAACTCGCAGCTTATGCAGCACATAAACACTGGTTTCTTTGAAAAGCTTTACTAAAGTCAAATTCATGCTGCACTTCACCTTGAAATTTCCAGTAAATGTAGTGTGGAATACAGCACTGACATGCAAGCAATGAGCATTGCATTAACAAAGTAATAAATATTGTGAAAAGATGTTTTTTTGAAATGGTTTGCTCTAAATTTAAATTTTTTAAAAAACTTTTTATTAATTACTTTTTATTAATGAAAAGTATTTAATCTAACTAACCTGCTCCATGGTATTACCATTCCTTCACTACTGAGGGATGTACTGTATGTACATATGTTAATAGCACTTTTCAATAGAGTATGCAAATAAGGAATAAATGCAGGTAATTAAAACATGAATAAAAATGATTAGGTACCTAGGTATTTAGAATACTAACACGTCCCAGTGCTGTATCTTGAAACATAATTCTGTCCCAAAAAGCTAACAATTAAAGGGATTTTCTACTGGCGAAAGCCTTAAAATGGGCCCTGTGTCCATAATTCAAGAAAGATTGGTTTTATTGTAATCCAATATCCCACATAATTTAATACAATTTGTCTGACTTTTTTTAAACCAAATGTTATTGGTTGAAAGATTTAGGCTAACTATGTGACTCTAAAGGTGCCCATACATCTATAAGATTTTCTTACCCGAACGAGCGAGCGCTCGCACGATGTACATCGATGCTGCCGGAACCGCTTCTCTCGATCTTACATTTGACCGACATGCGATCGCAAAATCCCATTCATTTTGCGATCGCATTCGGTCGAATGTAAGATCGGGAGAAGCGGTTCTGGCAGGATGAAGGAACCATAGCGTGAGCGCTTTGTCGGTAAGTAAAATCTTATAGATTATGGCCACCTTAACTCTGTACTGCTCTGCAAGTCATCATTATATCACTTAAACACAACTTTGACAAAAAGGAATCAATGGAATGTAGAACAATGCCAAACATTGTGTCAAGTGTTAGTGCCAATATTAACAAAGAAACTGGTAACCCTGTGTCATTAAAAAAAATTAAAGGCAGAAACCAGGACATTGTGCATGAAAATGTACATAGTCATCAATACTGCATGGAAGGATGGCGTGATATGAGCATTTGTATAGCTCTGTTTCAGGCAGAAACTGTCTAACACAGTTCAGGTTCATTGCATGTACAATCATTAGGCATACTGTAGAAATGCAGCCTCATCATTTGCAATGAACATTATGTCTGAACCTGGAGAAAATTCCATACAGATTATTCCTTGCTCCAGTTCCCTAGAACAAAAAGAACTATATACCTCCCAAATGTAACAGAATAAAGCTACGTTTCCATCATAGATGTAGTTATTTTGGAATTAGTCTTGAGTTCTCATGAATGTTTTGTAATTCAGATTTCTCTAAAATAGATATGCTAGTGTACCCTCAGTACATTTTAGATTATTTTACCATGAAATACTTTTCCTCCATCATTGGTTTAGTTGAACCTTCACTTTGATCAATGTTAGACATTAAATAGAGAAGTCTGGTTGCATATGTTTTTGTATAAATCTATCAAACCACTTCCCAGAAGAATTGAAATATTGTGTACTAGTGCAATGCATCAGTATGCACCAGTGTTATACACTTTGCGTTTAACATTCCATTCTAATGTTGTTGTCTATGAACATCTTTTTATGTATAGTTATAAAGCTGATTAAGCAGTGATTTTCTATGACACTAGTTCCCAAACTTTTTTCACAGCACACCTGGTAAATGTTGGATTACCCATATTTACGCATTTCACAGTATATATGTACTCAAAAACTTGATTATAATCAAGTGAAAAGTTACATTAATTACATTAATTGCTTGAAATTTGTCAACATTCAAAAATGTATAATTTTAAAATACAACGTTGCAAAAATGTAAGTTAATACCAAGTTTTGAGGCTCACCTCTGGCTCTTTGAAGGCACTGGTGTTCCCTGGAACACCCTTGAGAAACCATAAACTACTGCCCGCCACCCCCACAACTTGCGGGGGAGCTGGAAGGTAAGAGGGCCTCGAAAACCTCTGTGATCATCTTTTTTTAAACAGCTGGACCAAGCGTATAAAAGAAAGAAACATAATAGAATTTCGCGACCAGTCTTTTAAACAGCTGATCACACTATTCTGTGCCTGTTACAACAGTGATCATGGACCTCTTGGGAGGGGAGGTGGGTGGTTCAGGTGCCGGGCCTCCAATCTCGCAGGCCCTACAGTTATGCCCATGTTACTGAGAGTATTCTCTACACTTTTCTCTTTGTTCAATTATTATACAGCATTTGTTACCACCCTCTTGTCAGTTAGTAGCTGTAAATCTAAAATGTTTTCTTTCTGGTGAATGTATGCTTCCCAGTTGTCCTTAGAGCTACTTTGAATTCTGTACTATTTTTATTCTTCATAATTTAGTGCAGCTCTCCATATTTGTAAATAATGTTGGGGTCTATATGACAATACAGCTAAAATTTCAGAATAATGCAAATCTCCTATGTGAAGTTAAAGTCATGCTAACAAGTCCTTTGTTGTGGCAGCTGCGTGGTTTATAGCTACTACAAACAATGTCATATGCTGATAGAAGCTAATTATTGTACCACTTTTAATTTAGCTGGTTTTGCAATGCGCAGAGAGCCAATAAAAACATAACAACAAAGGTTAGCATGGCTTTAAAAGGAATTTGGTGACAGCGGGGCTGTAAGTAGATTCTAAACTTTTTTAGTTTTATTAGCGGTTGGGCAACCTAACTAACATTATATCAACAAATAGTTTGAGAGTGGACATCCCTTTAACATTTACAAGAGCTGTGCAGTAGCCAAAGCTCTTGGTAAATATCCATATCACAACAATTAATCGGTAGACGCACACCAAATTTTGGTTGGTTAGGCAGAATATCGACCCACATGTACCTAACTAGATTGCATGGATAGAGCCTTCTCAAATTCTCATGTTGAATCAAATAGTGTGGTTTTTAATTAGGATAGTGTCTTGTCCAGTAAATATCCCCATATGTGTTTTAAACATTGCTATGATTTAATTAACTTAATTCTTCTCTCCTTTTTCTTCATGTATATCTATAAACATAAATACTGAAAATGTTTGACGATCTACTGGTTAAACTTTCACTGGACAGGTAAGGATTTTGGTTGTTAATTTAATGTGTTTTTTTTGGTGCATTTTAATACTATGATAATATTAAAAATGAATGGATGTACAGATGTATACAAAATCATCACATGCACAAAGTAGCAGGTAACAATGTAACTATAAATACAACATGGATTGCTATATATGTGGTTGCATTGCTGTATATCAAATGGCAAATATTTAATTTAAGACTTACAGGGAGATACAATAAAGTTCTTATCTGTAAAAATGGTGCTAATTTTGTGCCAACCAATCAGATCTAGCTTTCAAATGTTACATAAGTTCTGATTGGTTGGGAAAAATTAGCAACCATTTTTAACGATAAGAACTTTTTATTGAATCTCCCTGTTAATGTGTGGTTGAAATGTTTGTACTTCTTGTATCGAGTGGATACATGCAATATCTGAAATCCTTCACAAAGAATGCTTCATACGACACTGCAACCAATTACATTACATTACATTATTACATTATGTGAACATAACAAATAGTACTATGTGAGCCAGTAGAGATAAAGAAACTGGAGAGTTTCATTCAACAGCGGTACTGAAAATCGGATTCGAACCCAATTGAATCAGTATTTTTTTAAATTTTCTGTAGCAATTTTGAATTTTCAAATGGAATTTTGATTTTCAAATGGAATTTTCGACATTTGAATTTCTCCAATTTTGATTTTTGAAAAAAAAAGACTTGAAGTAGTAATGGCATGGCTAACACATTGTGGAATGTAAAAAATGTAACTTTTAGGAATTGGGGCTACTTTTGTATTCCTTTCTATGTGGTCGGTGAGTACAAGCAATCTCTCCCATACTCGTAACTTTTTGCTATTCATCTAACACACTCCAACCCACTGACAAAATAGCTGCTAGTAGTGGGAAGCAATGCTACAAAATCAATTGTGGTGATGGTTTGTTCAGCTATATAACATTTACTTACCAGTATTTAATCATCATCATTGCATATGGTATATCAGATTATACTATACATCCATTTTGTAAAAATAGTTGTTCCATCTTCTGGAAATATGATTGGTACATATTCTTTAGTGGGAGTATAAATAATTCTGTATATATATTATGTCTTGTCCATTAATGCTGTTAAACTTTTTGGCATGTATATGCTTTTTTATTTGAATCTGCTTGTAGCTAACAAAGGGGAAAAGTAACAAAATGAATTCTATTATCACCTGTTTCTTTTAATGAGAGTAAAAGTAAGTCTACTGTTTAACTGTGCAGGGCTTTTTTTATGTCTATGATAGATATAAAGATACAAAGTAGATACTGTAGATAGATAGATGGGCGGATAGACGGACAGATAGATAACAGACGACTGCTTAGTGTGATATTTCTGTGATTGTGCTGAAATATTGCTGTTTTTTCACTAAAATCAGTCAAAAAATTGATAGGACGTGTTATGTAATTTTGTATATATATATGTGCAGGATCTGGTGTTGGGGCCAATAGATAAGCTGTGAGCATTTCTTTCTTCCTTTCAGATCTACTGAGTAATGTATCTCTTGACAGACCTGTCGGGAGAATAAATCTGTTGACAAAGAAGCTTCTGTGTACCTAGCCTTAGTTAAGTGACAGCACTGGAAATTTTATGCTTTGGGAAAAGCCTGACTGTGAAAGATATCATGTTGCATTCAAATCTTTATATTCTTACATCTTTGTTTGTACATTTCTGCAGCTCTCTGTTTATTGTAGTGACTTTTGTAAAGCACAGCAATATTTGTTTATATCTGTACCAACAAATGGAAAATGATTTACTTGCTTTTTCGAAATATTCTACATAAGTATAGTTTTATTCTCTTATCTTTATCAAATAATAATTTCAAATTCAATAATAAAATAATAATAACAAAACATTTCAAAGGAGATTTAAATCTAATATATAAATGACCCTGGATTCTACAATTACTAGATCCCCCTCTGAAATCTGCAATATTTTGTAGATTTCTGTAATATATCTGTAATTCTGCAGGTTCCTAGCTAAAGAAGTGATCAGCACATTCTGTGAGTAACGTGAGTTGGCTGTGTGCTCCCAATTGCTTCCATTTTGTTTGTAACACTACACAACCGTTGACCATAGAATATTAGTAGTGTGGACATTTAACAAAGGGCTCAAGATGCAATGTTTGCATCCTACCACTACCAATGAAAAATATGGAAAATATATCATTTCCCAGCTCCAGCCGTCCTCTCAAGCCCACCAGTGTACCCCAGTACTCACAGCCCACCCAGTCCACAGCACACCATAGATACCCCCCAGTCTCAGCAGCACACCAGTGTACCCCATTTACAGCACAACAACCAGTGTGATCCAACTCACAGGCACACCATGTACCAAGTCTCACAGCACACCAGTGTATATCCCGCCAGTCTCACAGCACACAAGGGTAACCCCAGCATCGGCCACAGCAACCAGTGTACCCCATTTCACCAGCACACCCCAGTGTAATCCAGACTCACAAGACCCCAAGGGTAACCCAGTCTCACAGTCACACCCAGTGTACCCCATTTTTCACACAGTGCACACCATGTACTCAGACTCAACATCACACCAGTGTACCCCCCAGTCTCACGCACCACCAAAGGGTCCCAGTCTCACAGGACACCATGTACACCAGGTCTCACAGCACACCATGTCCCCCAGTCCACAACATGCACACCAGTGTAGCCCCCACCAGCTCACAGCACACCAGTGCCCCAGTCTACATCACACCATTGTACCACAGTCTCCCGGGCAGTCACGCAGTGTACCCAGTCTCAAGCAGCCCACCAGTGTAGCTTAGCCCCAGTCTCACAGCACACAACGCAGTGTACCCCATCACCAGCAACAGTTAATCTCAAAGTCTCACGAGCACACCATTTGCCTGTCGCACAGGGCTCCCAAGTGTAAGCCTCATCTCCACATCACATATACTTGGCTACCTCAGTCTCACAGGACCCATCTAAACCCATTCTCACAGGACACCATCGTACGCGCAGTCTCATTCACATGACACAATTCCGCCCGTCTCCCTCACAAACCAATGCACACCCCATTCTCCATCTCACCAGTCTAATCTACCAGTCTCACAGGATAAAACCAGTCTCCCAGTCTTCAAAGTACACATATGTCCGCCGTCACACACAGCCAGCACTAGTGTGAGCCACCAGTCTTCACAGCACACCCAATCTCTCCAGTTAGACAGCAAATCAAGTGGCAATCGTTTCACACAGTACACCAATGTGGCCCCGGTCTCACACAGAATACCCAAGTGTCCCCATCTCACAAGCACAATCTGCAACCTGTCCTCATACATGCCAGTCTATCCGCCAGTCTCAACAGTAAACACACCATTCTCACAGTACACCATGCTATCTAACCCAGACTACACAGGACACAAGTCTAACCCTTCCACAGTAACGCTGTCTGCGGGGACCGCATCTCACAGAAACAGCAACACCTCATTGTGGAGCCGGACGGCGGTGTCTCACAGTCACACCTCACCGTGTACCCCGTCTCACAGCAGCACAAACAGTGTTACCCCAGTCTCACAGCACACGCGTGTACCCCAGGGTTCCCCCCACACCACAGTGTAACCCCTCACACAGCACATACAAAGTGTAATCCAGTCCTCACACACACTATGGACCCTATCTCAACAGCACAACCAGTGTACCTCAGGAGCGCATCCATCTCAACACCGTGTAATCCAACTCACAGCACCCACGTGATACCACTCATCTCACAGCCACCAGGTACCCGCAGTCGCACACCACACAGTAGGCCACCCCAGTCTGCACGCACCCAGTGACCCCGTCTCACAGGAAGCACCAGCTATACCCCCGAAATCATCCACAGGACAACCAGTCTAGGCCCAGTCTCACAGGACACCAATGTCACCCCGGTATTCTCCCTCAACAACTCATGTACCCCAGTCTCCGCAGGTACACCCAGAGGCTATAGTCTACCCCAGTCTCACAGTACACCAGTCGATACCCAGTACAATCAAAGTCACACCAGTTTACCCCAGTCCACACACCAGCACTAGTATGTAGGCCCATTCCTCACAGCACCACGCAGTACTCCAGTCAGACAGCAAACAATTGGCTAATCCAATTGCCACATTAACCAATTATATGCCCCCTTTCCCGCACCGCATACCCTGGACCCAGTCTCACGCCACAAAATAGTTCCCCTGTCTCATAGCACATACCAGGCTAGCCCACAAGTTGCGGTCAGGTACACCGACTGTGCCTCCGGCAGTCGGCAAGAAAGGCGTCACCCCAGTCCTCACAGTACAAGGGGGGGGCAGACGCGTAGGGGCCCATCTCAAACAGTAAACCAAAAACAAGAGCCAGCCACTACCCAGTCGCACAGCCACAAACAAAGTGGTACCTCCATATCTCACACCACAACCAGGTACACCCATCTGTGCAGCACCCATTGATCCAGGATAAAGCCAGTCTCAGCAAGCAACAACCACTTAATTAGTCCGCCATGCTCACACACACCAGGGTACCACACCAGTCGCACAAAGCACCAGTTCCGGGAAGACCATCCCACAAGCACCCCATGGTTGCCCCATCACTCAACGAAGAGCACACCATTGTGCCAAAAAAAGCTGCGGATGTACACACACAACACACAGTGTAATCCAGTCTCACAGCACACTAGTGTGACCCAGTCTCACAGCACACCAGTGTACCTCAGTCTCACAGTCTCACAACACACCAGTGTAATCCAGACTCACAGCACACCAGTGGACCCCAGCTCACAGCACACCAGATGTAAGCCCAGACTTCACAGCACACCAGTGTAACCACGTGCGTGCGGACCACCCATGGGCCTGTCAACCAAGCATCCCAATGGAATCCGATCTCAACATCACAAAAAAAACGCAAGTGTATCCACAGTCCCGCCGCCAATTTATGCCAGGCTAACAGCACAACCAGTGTACCTCAGGCTACACCAACACGAAGGGCGCAGCTCATACCCCAGGCTCACATTACACATCTACCCGCTCACACTCGACACATGCCAATCATGCCCCGAATCTCAACCTTTACAGGCCAGTCTAACCCAGTCTCACCGTACGAGCGCAGTGTACCCAGTCCACGTACACCAGTCTACCCAGTCTGAAAGAAAAATTCTCACACAGGCACACCGAGAGTGAAGACCCTCATACGTCGGGGGCACACACAACCACACACCAATGGTACGCCCATCTCCCTAGCGACCAACAATCTAAGCGCCCAGAATGGCGACCATATGCTGCGCGGGATTCGCCCGGCGGAAAATCTCAAAGTGAGCAAAGCCATGTACCACCATCGCACACTACACCAGTGTCCCAGCTCTCACAAATGCCTAGGGACCCCATTCTCACAAAAAAAGCACACACAGCTAGGTTGCGGGTACCGAACCCAGAACAACAGATGCATACCAGGTTGCCACAGGACGAACAATGGTCCCTGGCGCACAGCAGCCCAGGTAGCCCCCCGTAGAAAGCACAATAGGCCCGCGGGCTCATAGCAGGCAGCGAACACACCGTGCTGCACAGACGGGGCCGCGTCTACCCATCTCACGAAATACGAAAGCTCGGGTAAAAATGGCGTGGGCCCCGGGGATCACAACAGGACAAACAGGACCAGTGTACCCCAGGCTACACAAAAGTACACACCAAGGGGAGACACCAGCTCATCGACGAAAAAAAAGGCCATGTACCCCAGACTCACACAAACCAGATGTAGGGGACGCCCAGTACGCACCGTCAAAAAGGGAAAAAAAAACAAGGCGAGAAAGACCAGTGTACGCCAAGCCAGTACTCACACGTACGGACCCATGGTACCCAAGGCTCACATGCACCAGTGTAGCGCCAGTGCTCACTACAAAAACCATGTAACCCCCAGGCTCACGGACACAATGGGGCCAGTCTACCCAGTCCTCACGTACACACACGTGTACCCAGTCTCACAGCACAAGAACCAAGTACCCCAGATCTCACAGCACACCAATGCCTTGTATACAGTGTCTTGCTTAAAAGGAAGCTTTCATCACTATCCCCCAAGGGCTACTATATGTAACACTTTTATCTTTCTAGTCTTCTAGCAAAAAGAAAAAGGTAATTTTTCTGTTTTGATCCAATACATAATATCTTTTTAATATTTATTACTTGTGTTGCAATGTGTACTGAGTTGTACTGAGTGCTCATCTCTTTTTCCTATTTCCTATAGTGTACCCCAGTCTCACAGCCCACCAGTGTACCCCAGTCTCACAGCACACCAGTGTACCCCAGACTCACAGCACACCAGTGTACCCCAGTCTCACAGCACACCAGTGTACCCCAGTCTCACAGCACACCAGTGTACCCCAGTCTCACAGCACACCAATGTGCCTGTCTCACAGCATCCCAAGTGTAATCCAGTCTCACATCACACCAGTGTACCCCAGTCACACAGCACACCAGTTTATCCCAGTCTCACAGAACACCAGTGTACCTCAGTCTCCCAACACACCAGTCTACCCCAGTCTCACAGTACACCAGTCTACCCCAGTCTCACAGTACACCAGTCTACCCAGTCTCACAGTACACCAGTCTACCCAGTCTCACAGTACACCAGTGTACCCAGTCTCACAGTACACCAGTCTACCCACTTCTCACAGCACACCAGTGTACCCCAGTCTCCCATCACACCAATGTACCCCAGTCTCCCAGCACACCAGTCTACCCCAGTTTCACAGTACACCAGTCTACCCAGTCTCAAAGTACACCAGTGTACCCCAGTCTCACACTACACCAGTGTACCCAAGTCTCACAATGCACTAGTGTACCCCATTCTCACAGCACACCAATGTACTCCAGACAGCAAACAAGTGCAATCCAGTTTCACAGTACACCAATGTGCCCACCTTTTTCCGTTTGTGATCCATACATAATATCTTTTTTAATATTTATTTACTTGTGTTGCTAATGTGTACTGAGTTGTACTGAGTGCCTCATTCTTTTTCTATTCCTTATTTTGTAAATGTGTATCAGTTTATCCTGCTAGGCATCTTACATAGACTATAATACTTTTCTATATTGCTGTGACATAGCATTTTATAAGCCATGTTGGAGTACTGTAGCTAGTAGCACCTTTGGGCTTGCATGTATCACACTAAAGACATGCTCAGTGTACAGTGCACAACACCAGCAAAGTCTGGAGTTGTAAAATAAAATGCTAATTGATTCTGAGATCACTACTAGAGATGAACGGAACTGCCGAGATCAGATTTTCGAATGTTCAAAAAAAAATTATAAAGCTGAAAACCAACCCATAGAAGTCAATAGGAATTATTAGAAATTTGCACTTTGTATTACTTGCACTACCCTTGTATGTAACATATAGTATATGTTTTCCTCGTGTATATTAATGCAACTGTTAAGCGCCATAGAAGGTCCATCCAGTCCCACGGCGTATCCATTGCCAGCAACACATCTGTAATTGGCTGCCTCTCAGCCAATCACAGATGTGGCTGCCATTCTGGCCCCTGCTTAGGACTTCCTTCAAACAGGGAGCCAGGAGGAGATGCTGTGGGAGTGAAGGGCTGTAAGTATGATTCCGCCTTTTTTTTTTTTTTTAAAGAACTAATGCGATGGTTCGGGGTGGGCAGAGGTTAGCTACACCATATTAAAAGTAAAAATTCTGGATGTAAATGCCCTTAAGCTTAGTGGACAGCTGTGTACTTTAAATATAATGGTGTCTAATTTTATTTTTTTCTATTCCCCTCCCATAGCATACCTTTACTCCTTGAAAGTTGCTGGCTTCCTCCTCCTCTGAAGTGCTGGTTTATGCTTCGGCCCCACAATATTGTGGATATCTGCAGCAGCATCCCGGTTCACAAAAGTTTGAATGCATACATGACATGACGTTAGTGTGCGCATGTGTGACATCATTGCGCCACACTTGGTCATGGATCTGGAGGGAAGCGGGGAGGGCAGAGAGGAAGCAGGGACCAGATGACTCACTGACAGCTCCTACTCTTCACTTTTCTTAATTTTGCTTGGGCACTGCAGGAGAACCATTTGGAGCAGAGATGTAAGGTAAGGATTATTGAACACTACAGTGGGGCCAGTAAAGGATTACACATTAGTTTTGGGGGTGGACATGCCCTTTAATTACATTTGAGGAAAATTATTTTTTATTACTCTAAGATCATGTCTGTTTTATGATTTTTGTTTATTAAAGCAGAATAGTTGTTTGGATAACTAGGCAATAAAAGGAAATGAATCCTTAAAGGAATTGTACACTGAAAAATCTATAAATGAATACATGTAAGTAGCACTTACTCTGATGTGTTTGTGTTGCTGCATGATCTCAAATAAAATACTACTGGTTTTTCTCAAGTTCAGTTTCTCAGTCCTGCAGACCCCTGCCAGGCTATCTGACTCACTTTGAGGGCAAGCATGCTCAGTAATCCCTATGAGGCAGCATTGGGAGAGGGAATTTCCTACCTAGCAGTTTATGTACCAAATGTTTTCTATATATCGTAAATCTTTCTATAAAACAGAAAGATTTACGATACTAAAGCACTTGATTGACCGCTTACATGTAAGATGTTTCGGATTGGATATCTACAGATATAGGGGACAGATCAACAAAAAAATGGTACAGTGATAGTTGGAAAAAATGATAGTTTCCTGTAATGGGCAATTTAAAAATAAAAATCCCATTGTACATATCCTTTAATATTCATGTTTTTTTCTCTAATCTCAAGATAATTATAATTTTAATGTAATATTTCTTTGAAAATCAATTGTATCAAGTACTACTTGTACCTCTTACTGTTATGTCTGTGAAGAACATTAATATAAATATCAGTAGAAAAATACTATTTTGCTTTGGTATTAAAAACATAATATAAACTGTAGTTGGGTAAACTGAAATAAGATCTCGTTCTAATTCATTTTATTTGATCTGAAAAAGATAATAAAGGAATTCTGTATAATAAAACACAAATATATTTGAACAAGAACCTTATAGTGGAATTTATAGTGTCCTATGGTTTGAATGTACCAATTGTGTCATGAAAGCTACTTAATTCAGCCATATTGACTTTGTAATCAATACACTCAAGGGCTTGCGAGAAATTGACCAAAAGGTTGCAGAAGAATCAATTGTGATCTATTTGTGATCTTACCTCACTTGAAAAGGTTATGAAATTAAAAAAAATTATAAGCCACATGAATTTCTGTCGTTTTTTAAACATGTTAAATAGCTTATTAAAACTGTCAATAAAATAATTTTCTCCAATTATTTATTGTCAATATTGTTCCTAAATGACAAATCCTACTAAATTTTTGCAAAAACAAAAAAATAATGGCTAATTTTAATAGACTTGCAAGACCAGGGCCTCATTTAAAACAAAAGCTAGATGTAAGTTAGTATGAATACTTAATTAGCACCAGCACATTTGTTTATCTGACAGGTTAATCTTCTGGACTTTCCTGGCAGAAGCAGTTTTCTTTGGGAGGTAGGAATTATTAATTCTACCTCCATGCTTCCTTGAAACATTTTTTTATTTAAAAACTTTATATGCACAATTCTCCTTTAAATAAAATTTTGCCTTAAAAAGATAGGATAAATAGTATATTAAAAAGAGATTTTAACTAAAAGGAAACCAGATGCTAAAAAAGGAAATTTTTAAATAATGATATCAATAGTGTACAAATGAAGAGTAATGCATATATACTATTTTAATTATATACATAATTTAAAAGTTTGAAGAGGGGATCTGGATACATTATTTAAATTTCAAAACTAAAAGTCCTGGCGTTGATGGGCTATATAATGAACTCTCCGGTGCACAGCTCACTAGTAGGCCCAAGCTAGGACACATGGGCATCCTTTAAAATTAGAAGCAAAGAAGTTTCATCATCTGGTTAGGAAAGGTTTCTTTACAGTGAAAACGGGGAAATTGTAGAACAGTCTTCCAACAGATACAGCAATAACAAGTTCATTAAAAAGTTTGAAGAGGGGGTTCTGGTTAAAATTCAAAACTATTGAAAAGTCCTGGCATTAATACACATCCAGGGAATTCAATAAAAGTTCTTATTGTTTAAAATGGTGCTAATTTTGGCCCAACCAATCAGAACCTATTTAATATTTGAAAGCTAACATGAGATTGGTTGGGGAAAAATTAGCACCATTTTAAACGGTAAGAACTTTTATTAAATAACCTTGATTGTTCGTGTTTAACCAGGCATCCTTTGTGATTGCAATTTAGAGTCAGGAAGAAAACTTTATTCCCCCCACTTTTCAGAAGCCTTTTTTTTTGGGGGGGGGGGGTTCTCCTGGATAAACTGTAAGGTAGGGTAGGGTTAATGACTAGATGGACTTATGTCTTTTTTAACCTCCACTGCTATTTAACTACATATGCACTTTTGAGGCTCATAGTGTCTGTTAAAACTCCATTCCACACCTATCTGCCTTAGTTAATATTCTGCAGGAGTAAGCACCTCCCATAGGACCATATTTATAAAGGCACAGTATCGCTTAAAACTATCCTTAATTTACAATCACCATTGTAAATATATGCTATCAATCATAAATGTCTGATAACCACCGTAAATCTACAACCGCGGTCATAGATTTATGATCCCCCATTAAAAACCATTAGATAATTTTTTTACTTCCTGTTATTTTACAACCAAAAATTTGTTAATTAACAAATATCTGTTGTATTCAATTAGATCAACTGGACTTGAAGTTTAGTTCTTGAAGACGTTTCGCTAGTCATCCGACTGGCTTTTTCAATTCAGAATGACTTGTACAAGAATCTGTGGCAATTATATACCCTGGAAAATCCCAATTAGCATATCACAGCCAAGTGTTAAGGGCGTGATTGGATAGTGGCTAAGAGGTGTTATAGGAATGCCCAGAGTAAGGTGTCAAAACAGCATTGTACATGGCAGACAGTTGGTGTTGAAGCCCCCCACCTCTATTTAGGCTTGGTTTCTTCATTTTCACATAAATGGCCTCCTTAACACCTCTCTTGAACCAGTCACGTTCCTTTGCCAATATGTTAACATTACAATCTTCAAAGGTGTGTCCTTTATCCTTAAGATGCAGGTACACGGCTGAGTCCTCCTCTGCCCCAGACCCAGGGCCCCCTCTGTCTCAGACCCAGGTTCCCTCACTCTATCCCAGACCCAGGGCCCCCCACTCTGTCCCAGACCCAGGTCACACCACCTCTGTCCCAGACCCAGGAGATAGAGTTACATGGCATTACAGCAGTGTCATCTGTCCCCAGCCTCTTTTTTAACACTCACTGTGTTGTTAAGTTCCTAGTCAGGAATCTCAGGATCGGATGTCTGGATCTTGCATCCCCTCCCCAGAGGGGAGGACCCAGAGCCGCTCCACCCACAAATCTCTGCAGACTGCTGGTGACTGGGAGGGAGGGGAGGAGTCAGAGTGAGGGTCCCATAGCTGTAGCCTGTGTGAGATTGTGACGTAAGCTCTGCTCTGCTTCAGTGAGTCAGAAACCTCCTGCTCAGGACACACACACATGGACACAGGGACGCACACTTGCATTTTATTATATAGGATATGCAAGTAAATCTGGTTTATAACCAAACTTGCCCTCCTCACCTGCACAGCGGCAAGCCTGAGCATGTTTGGAACCTTGTTTTACATTTCCCAAAACAGCAAACGAGCACAGATGTCTAAGCAAAGTATTGCTTATATTTATAAAGGTATTCTAAAGCAAAACAATTTGATAACTTATTTTGCCTAGGTTTCCCATGATCCTCTGTGGCTGGAGAAAGTGGGTTTTTTTGTTTTTCTTTTGCTTACCAAAGTGTGTTTATGACTGAAACAGTGTTCACATTGTACTTTTCTTTAAAATGCTGTACAGTTTAAATGTGTAGGTAATGTAATGAGCAAAAGCATTTACATTTTTTTTTGTGTTTAAATCCCCTATAAAGTAAAACTATACAACCTCCCCCACACACACACACACCACCACCGCCCCCTCCTCCCATTATTATTACCCAAGGTGAGGACCTGAAATGCTAGGTTCTCTTCCTGGGTTTGGCCTAGTTTTGTTTATAAATATTACAGTGATGAGTTTTAGCAGCGTAATTTGCCAATAGAATAAATGTTTTAGCTTTATTGTACCATTTTCTTTAATACTGATTACTATTAGAATATCCATTCAAATAAATATTTAGTGTGCTTTTCTCAGAAATGGCTGAGGTCATATACAAATATTACTCAAATAAACTCATGACAGTGACTTTGTTGCATGAAACTATTTAAGCTCTTTTACCCTAACAATGACAGTAAGCAGTGGCATAACCAGCAGAACTATTATGGGGCCCCTATCCCTGCTTCATCTACAGTGATTTTTCTGGGAGGAGACTATATCTGTCATATGCTTGTGAAGGTTCTTATTCATCCAGGTCATGGTATATCAGTTGTATTTAGTTAGATCAACTTGTTTAGTTCTTGACAATGTTTCACTAGTCATCCAAATGGCTTTCTCAATTCAGAATGACTTGTACAAGAATCTGTTATTTGTTGCACAAGTCTTTAAGACTTTAAGTCTAGTTAATCAAACTTATTACAATAGATATTTATCTGTCATAGGAAAAATAAAAAGATGGGGCCCCCTTTCTGCCTGGCCCTTCTGCGGTTGCTCCCCTGGTAGTTACGCCCCTGACAGTAAGCTAGTTTCCCTTTAATAATTTTCTGTGAAATTAGTATGTATTTGTTAATGTTCCCTATTTCCCAAGCTGCATTACTTGTGGAGAAGCAATGCATCATTAAATATAATTCAACACAGTTATTTCAGTCCATTTACTATCTCCATTGACATTATTTTAGGATCTGTTATGTCAGTCTTTACTCTGTGGTATATGAGCAGCTGTGTCTGGTGAATAGATTTATTAAGTGAAAAGATGACATGTGATCTGAGCCAACCTGGCAGCAATGCCTACAAGAATAGTCTTTCACTGAGAAATCATTTTTAGTCTTATTGATTAGTGTAGATAAATGGTTCTTAAAATGACTTTCTTTGGTGTATAATTGATCTTCATATAGCCTTACCATGTTTCCCCAAGTGCTGACTTCAAGAATCTGTGTGATAAATAAAAGAGCAAGCAGCAGTTTGTCACCCGGCCCTTTCTGCTGGAAAACTGCAGTATGTTCTCACATCTTTTAAATCACGAAGGTAAAACCTGAAGCCCTTCAGTTTTTTTTTTTACTGAATTCTACTATCTATCAAGTTCACACGTTACACACATTAAAGGGTAACTAAAACTAAAAATATAAATATGCATGGATTCTATCATTCCTAACTGATTGCTATAGCTTTCACCTCTTCTAACAGTAGCATTGTGAAGAAATCAACTATTTAATTCTGCAGGTTTACAGCATTTCCTGGTTTCTGCAGCCTTCCCTTAAAAGTGTGCCCTGAAGGGCTGTCATGAGAACATTAAAATACCTTCTCTCATATAAGACATATTTGCATTCTGAGACATTGAGATTTAGCTTTATCTCCCCATTGCTCATTTGATTCTTAAGTGATGTGAGTTAGAGTCAATAATAGATGGTATTGAATTTATGAGCCATACTGGCTTACAGAAAAAAATATTAAGCTTCAAATTGGTTACTTCTGGGATGTAATACCTTTGATCGATTACCTACATGGAAAAGCCTAATTGGTGTAATATGAAGTAAATGGAGAGTTTTAAATTGTGTCATATTATATCTTACTGTAATAAGATAACTAGCCTATTTTAGTGTATATATATCCCTTATATTATATAAATAAATGTATATTTTTACGGAGATTGCATTGAGTTTTTAGGAGCAACTAACTAGGTGGGTATATATAGCATTATTACACATGGGAAAGGTCCATATGTATGTGTGTAATTACCACTATTTAATTAAAATCACCATAAGTAATGTGTGGGGCACTTTCTAATAATAAAAATATAGCGGTTGGGGCTGGGGGGACGGGGAATATTATATGTAAAGGGTTTTACGCTAGGGGGAGGGAATCCTAATTGGGAGAGGGAGGGGGAGAAGGGCTGCAGTACGCATGCCAAACTTCTCCCGGAGGCCAGATAGGAGGCAGAGTCCTATATAGACTCTGCTATCCTCCTGGTGGGCAGTTTTTGGGACTTTGGGGGGGGACTACAGGAGAACCATATGGAGCTGGGATGTGAGGTAAGGATTTTATTACACTACATGATGGGGCCATTACTGGGTGGGATTATAGATTTGGGGGTGGACATGGCCTTTAAGACGCACCTCCAGGATTTCTACAGGGTCTCCATGTAGACACTAAAAGGAAGTGGAATTTTACTAACATCCAATGAGAGGTTCTGATCTTCCTCTGTTAGCAAATCAAAACATTCTCTTAGGCACTGTCCATGACAAGACAGGAAGTGTAAGGAAGTTCCTGTATTACACCCAGTTATGTGCTGTTTGTAAAACATGTGACAGTCTTAGCCAATTAGAACATTCTTCAGACTCTCACATTTACTCCCCCTCCCCTCTCCATAGAAAGTAACGAGATAATCCAGTTTCTGTTTGCTAAACAGGAAGTGTCTGTTTATGATTAAATGACTTTGCAGGTCTCTGAAACTACCCAGCATTCTTAGAGAAATGGGCAGTTTTTACCCCAATATTAATATATTAAACATGAGGCTGTCAGGTACCTTCAGTTATAAAAAGGCTCTACTTCATTTTATACCCTGTGGGGAGCTTTTAGCTCCTTTATCCAAACCTCTCCATAACTTGTCAAGTTAATCAGAATCCTGTGTTTCCTAACCCTATAATGACTGTAAATCTGGAACTTGCTGTGGTAATTACCAATAAGTATGAACCTAGAATGTTATTCTGGATCCTGTATAGGGTCTCAGGATGTCCAATGGAGCTGCTCAGATTGAATTGCACATTGTGGCAGGATTGCCTGGATCTGTGTGCAGATCTGCAGGTTAATACCATTTTGTCTGGATACATATAATACATGTGTCCCAACTGAGCATCTGCTTTGTGTGAGAGCCCTGCCAGAACAGATGGCTGCAGCCTGCAGTGCATGTGACAGACTGATTATGTGGTCCCATAGGGAACTGCATGATTGGCCGTGATTTACTAACTGACCCATTTGTCGGATACGGACGACCAAACTTGGTCGCGGCTGGCCGCCCCACACCATCACATATTTCCAGCCGACTAATCCGTTGCACTATTGGTTCATTACTGGTGTTTACCCAGCCTTAAGGTCTGTACACACATGCGATCGCAGGTGCCAACCCATGATGCACGATGCGTATGAACGGCCGATGATCATGTCATGTATGGACACTTTATCAGACGAAATGGCCGTTCTGTCGATACACGGCACGAATATAATCTGAAACGGCCGTTCACACACGTCATGCGTCGGCACTGGCGATCGCATGTGTGCACGAACCTTTAGACTTTATAGATTATAACTGCCAGGTAGGTGGTATTTGGAAGTGAGTGCAAATATGGTAAAGTTTATGACTCTAACAGGGAGATTCACCCAGAGGCACAAGCTCTCTGGGCAAATCTCCCGTACGGGATTTACCAGAGGCTGTGCGATTTTGGGTGAATCTCACCCGCACATAAGTATTTATCGCCAGCTATTAGTTGGTGTTTAATACTTCTGTGTAAAGAGGCACGCAACCTCTGGTAAATTACTTTGAAACGTCTGCACGAGTGCCTCTTCTGGTACTCGCGCTGCCACCGCAAAGTGGGCACTAACGCTGCGCCAACCAATCGACCAATATAATGCTTCCCTAATCCAATAGTCTAATAGCTATGGATGTAAGGGAAGGGCAAATGAATCACTTGCATGTTCAAACCCTTGGGTAGGAAGCGCTAAAGCATGACCATGGGCTTTTAATGTCTGTTAGTCAGGAAAATGTCTTTATTCCAGGATGTATGAAAACTAAGTTTTCCAGAATTCTGTGCAGTTAGGGAATGCTGGGAGTTGTAGTTTTAAGCATGTGAAAAGTTCATTAAGAAGGCACTAACTGCAAAACAGAATGCTGGGATTTGTTGTTTTCAAACATGTGAAAGGTCACAAGCTTAGGCTTTATTAGATCTAGACAGATGCCTTAGCTACAGGATATTAAGAAAAAACTTACTGCAAACAGAGAATGCTGGGAATTGTGGTTTTCAAACACGTAAAAGGTCACAAGTTAAACACGCCTGCTCTATACCATTAGGCTGTATTATATCTAGACACACGCCTTTGCCACAGGCAATAAATAAGATACTTTGCATGTCCCCACCCATTTCTTTAAGTGAGAAATATGTGTTTATATGTTAGATTATTAAGGCAATGCTATTATATCAACATGATTCTATAAGGTACCTTCTGTTATAAGAAGGCTCCATTTCATTTTGTGCTCCCAAGTCCAAACCCCATAGGTTAGTTAAACTTGTTGTGGTAAATACTAATAAATATGAATCTTGCATTTTAATCAGGATACTGCATAGGATTTAAGGTGGCTATACATATATCCGATTTTACTTATCCAAACAAGTGCTCATGCAATATTAGTTTGATCTTGCCAGAACCACCTTTCCCATTCTTCTATGCCACAGACAGGCGGTTCTTGCAGGATCGGTCTAATGTCGGGAGCACTCGGTCGGGTAAGTAAAATCGGATATATGTATGGACTGCTTTTGGTTGCCCAAAGGTGCTGTTTAGATTGCCTGGGTCTTTTCTCAGACCTGCAGGTTTATTCTACATAGACCCTCTATATTCTAGCTGGCAGGTAGTATAGGTAAGGGAGGATATAAGTGTGTGTTTAGTTTGTTCATTTAATATGATGCGATTATTTGGGGGTTTTTTTAGGACCTTCAGACTAATTTTATTATTGCCCCCCCTGGATGTTTCCTGATGGTTCCTGTGAGCACTGCAACTACACATAGAAAAACATACACATATAATTTCCACTGTGCACCAACGGGCACACTTTTGCTAGTATATATATATATATATATATATATATATTCAAATATTATGATGATGTCCTGATGAAGACGTCCTGATGAAGACGAGACGTCGAAACGTTGAATAAAGAGTGATTCGTTTTCACAGACAACAGTGTGCCTGGGAATTATATTTGAAATTTGAGCTATATATATATATATATATTGTGGGATCGTCGTGTCTGTGGTGTCACGATTCCTTAAGAAAGAGACAGCAGACTTTGTAACCATAAACAGTTGCAGGCTCCTGCCTGTAGTTTATTAAACGGTAAACTAAAGAAACTGAACAGAAATCCCAGCTCTTCTGAGCGTCAAGCACACAGTTTCTTTACTGGTAAAATAGCAGTCTTTTCCAGTATAATCAGACAGTCTTTGCATTACCAAAACAAAAAAACCCTATTTGACTGCTTGTCTTAAATCAATAGAACCAGAGCCTGCTAGCAGAGCTGCACTCCCTCCAGCATTTTCTCCACACACAACCACACCCAGGCTGTCTGCTAAATAGTCCACCTGTGGACTTAACTGGCTAAGAATCCCACCCACTCTTCCTAGCCAGACTCCAGGGCCCTGCTAACTGGATAAATTAAACACCTCACTACAGAACTCCATTTTAACTTCCCCTGGAGCCTCAGCGAAGCCATAACTGCAGCCTGGGTGGTATATACACTCCATCTACAACTACTCCTTTAGCAAGACAGTTTCCCTTGTCACATATCCCCCCCCTCTGTTCGACCTTGTGGGATCAAACATAACTTGCAGCCATGCAGTGGGACCTTGACAAAGCATCCACATTGCCTTGCATCTTGCCTGCACGATGTTCCACTGTAAAACTAAAGTTTTGGAGAGAGAGAAACCAGCGTGTGACTCTGGCATTCTTTTCTTTTGCTTGTGACATCCAGGTGAGAGGAGCATGGTCTGTGATGAGCACAAAGTGACGACCCAATAAATAGTATCGTAGAGATTCTAGCGCCCATTTTATTGCCAGGCACTCCCGTTCCACAATGCTATAGTTCCTTTCAGCAGGGGTCAACTTCCTACTTAAGTATGCAACTGGGTGTTCCTCCTTATTCACCTGTTGTGATAAAACTGCCCCCAAGCCAACTCCAGAAGCATCTGTTTGTACCACAAAGGGTTTCTTAAAATCAGGAGCAACCAATACTGGTTGCTGACACACCACTGTCTTTAATTTCAAAAAAGGCCTCTCAGCCTCAGGACCCCATTTAATCATGACAGACCCCTTTCCCTTAGTCAGGTCAGTTAAAGGAGCAGCTATGGAGGCAAAATTTTGAATGAACCTTCGATAATAGCCCACCATGCCAAGGAAGGTCCGAACCTGCTTTTTATTAATGGGTTGTGGCCAACCCCTGATTGCTTCAACCTTGTTAATCTGAGGTTTTATAACACCCCAACCAATGGTATAGCCCAGGTATCAGGCTTCCTCTAGTCCTATAGCACATTTTTTGGGGTTTGCAGTAAGACCTGCCTTTCTGATGGAGTTAAGCACAGCTTGAACCTTTGGAAGGTGACTTTCCCAATCTCTGCTGAAAATCACCACATCATCTAAATAGGCAGAGGCGAAATGCTGATGAGGGTCAAGAATCTGATCCATCATCCTCTGGAACGTTGCTGGAGCCCCTTGGAGACCAAACGGCATTCTAACATATTGGAAAAGGCCCTGGCGGGTAGAAAATGCAGTTTTCTCTTTAGCAGTTCCTGTAAGTGGTACTTGCCAATATCCCCTGGTTAAGTCAAGGGTTGATATATACCTAGCAGGACCTAACCTTTCCACCAGCTCATCAATTCTTGGCATGGGGTAGGCATCAAATTTGGAAACTTCATTTACTTTTCTGAAGTCATTACAGAAGCGCAAAGAACCATCTGGCTTGGGTACTAGCACAATGGGGCTACTCCATTCACTTTTAGACCTCTCTATGACCCCTAAATTAAGCATTCTTTGTACTTCTTCTGCTACTGATTGCCTTCGGGCTTCTGGGATCCGATAGGGCTGTAGACGGACTCTAGTTTGGGAATCAGTAATAATATCATGTTGTATTACTGTAGTACAGCCTGGCACTTCAGAAAAGACATCAGGTAGGAAAAGACATGCTGTAGGAACTAACTGACTTCCTGTTTTTGAGACATTGATAGAGTCTCAGCTACCTTTACATCCTGAATTCCCATCTGACTTTGGGGTTGGGAAGTGGCAGAGAGAACCTCTCTATCCTTCCAAAGTTTTATTAAATTCACGTGGTAAATTTGTTCTTTTTTACGCTTATCCGGCTGGTACACCTTATAGTTCACGTCCCCTACTTTCTCCCTTATTTCATAAGGACCTTGCCATTTGGCCAGGAATTTACTCTCAACTGTGGGCACGAGTACTAACACGCGGTCCCCACGATTAAAAGTCCGAACTCGGGCCGAACGATTGTAAACCCGGCTCTGTGCCATCTGTGCTTGCTGCATATGTTCCCTTTGGGCATGACTGCCGAAATTCTGTCTTGCATAAGCGAGATATGTTCTATGACGCTTCTGTTGGGAGTTACCTCCTGTTCCCAAGTCTCTTTTGCAATATCAAGCAGGCCCCTAGGATGTCGTCCATACACTAACTCAAAAGGAGAAAAGCCTGTTGACGACTGGGGTACCTCTCTTATAGCGAACATAAGATATGGCAAAAGGCAATCCCAGTCCTTTCCATCCTTGTTAACAACCTTTCTTAACATCCCTTTTAAGGTTTTGTTAAATCGTTCTACTAGGCCATCCGTTTGAGGGTGGTACACAGAAGTATGTAACTGCCTAATTTTTAACATGTTGCACAACTCCCTCATGACTTTTGACATAAAAGGAGTTCCTTGATCTGTCAGGATCTCCCTGGGAATGCCAGTCCTTGTAAACATGTAGAATAATTCCTTAGCAATTGTTTTAGCAACAGTGTTTCTTAAAGGTATAGCTTCGGGGTAGCGTGTAGCATAGTCCATCACTACTAATATATATTGATGTCCCCGAGCTGACCTTACCAGTGGTCCTACCAGATCCATTGCTATCCTTTCAAAAGGAATCTCAATAATGGGCAATGGAACTAGTGGACCACGAAAGTGAGCTACAGGGGCATATAACTGGCATTCCGGACAAGAAACACAGTACTTTTTTATATCAGCATAAATTCCTGGCCAAAAGAACCTCTGAAAAATCCGCTGTTGGGTTTTCTCTTGACCCAGGTGACCCCCCAGGACATGGTTGTGGGCCAAGTCCAACACCATCCTTCTATAGGCTTGAGGAACTATCAACTGCTCCACAATCTCACCCTGGACTTTGTCAACCCGGTATAACAAATCACTTTTAACAGAAAAATGAGGAAAGATAATATCAGCCCCAGGTTCTTGAGGCTCCCCATTAAGCACCTTTACATTTTCCCAGGCCCTAGAAAGTGTAGGATCTCTCATTTGTGATGTCCCAAAGTTGTCCCGGGAAACCTGCAAATCTGGCAATACCGTTTCCCCAGAGGTTTCAGGTGGCAGCTCCAGTTCACCTGCCAAAACGCCTAGGGGAAATCTGTCAGACTCTTCATTGGTCACCTCTACTGCAGAAACATCAGAGTCTATGTCACATGGCATGATAGAACTTCCCAGACTCCCCTCCACAATCTCTTGTGAATAAACCTGTTTTTCCCACAATTTCCAAAACAGTGGAAAATCTTGCCCTAAAATTGCACTGTGCATCAGGACTGCAGACACACCTACTTCATGACAGACATTACCAAAGGGGGTTTCTAGGGTAACAAGGGCAGTGGGGTAGGATGCATACCACCCCAACATTATGTTCACTAATTTGGTCTGGGTTTACCAGGCTGGTATGCAGCAAAGTTACCAGACTTCCCGAGTCCAGCAAAGCTTCTACAGTCTTCCCATTTACTGTTATAAGAGACAAATGCTTTTCAGTCACTGCAGTACATACAGTATGAGCAAACAATGATATACGGTTGGCTGAGTTGCAATCCATTTCCACTTCCTGTAGAGGGCACCTGGCAGCAATATGTCCCCATTCATTGCAGCGCCAACACTGTATCTGTCCACGATCTCGAGGGGAGGCTGGTGGCTTCCCAGAGTTTTTCGGCCACTCCAAGGCAGGGTGCTCCACCCCTGGTTCGTCATACCTTGCCTCACTAGACTTCCCCATTGCCTTGGAAAATGCTGGTTTCCTGGGGAATTTCCACTGAGACGGGGGGAATGCTACAAAATCTTCAGCAGCAACATATCGCTCTACCAATTCCACAAGGTTGTCAGCTGACTTTGGATCTGCTTGGCTCACCCACTTAACCAAGTTCTGAGGAAGAGCTCTAAGAAACCGGTCCATCGTGACCCTTTCTACAATTTGTGGCCCTGTCAGGGTTTCTGGCTGTAACCATTTCCTTACTAAATGTATAAGGTCATACATCTAGGCACGAGGCGACCTTGCAGTCTGGTAAGCCCACTTGTGGACTCGTTGGGCACGTACTGCATGCGTGACTCCTAGTCGTCTGAGTATCTCCAGTCTGAGTTTTTCATAGTCTTGGGCATCTGCTGGAGCCAGGTCAAAATATGCCTTCTGGGAATCTCCTGATAGAAAAGGTGCTACAAGCCCCGCCCACTGTGCTTTGGGCCAGGCCTCCCTTTCGGCTGTCCTTTCGAATGTATTTAGAAAAGCCTCGACATCATCATGCGGTGTCATTTTTTGCAGAATCGAGCCATCGTTGACCTGGGCAACCCTTGCCACCTCAGGTTTTTGAGTAGCCAGATGCTGTACAACGTCAGTAAGGGTTCGTCTGTCATTCTCTGCTTCCCTAACCAGGGTCCCCTTAATTGAGTGTTCATTGCCTCCGACAGGTTTGTCATTTGCGTAGCCAGCAAACGATTAGTTTCTTGCTGGGCAGCCATGCTCTGCTGTAGCTGGGTATTTGTCTGCTGCTGGGCCGCAGTGGCTCGTGCAAGCTGCATCACAAGTTCATCCATCTTGTAAATAAAGACTTTTGCTCCAACGGTTCACAGTACACTTATGTACTTTCCCTTTAAATGTCTTTGTCTCTTATTATGCCCGCATCCTCCTACCACTTGTGGGATCGTCGTGTCTGTGGTGTCACGATTCCTTAAGACAGAGACAGCAGACTTTGTAACCATAAACAGTTGCAGGCTCCTGCCTGTAGTTTATTAAATGGTAACTAAGAAACTGAACAGAAATCCCAGCTCTTCTGAGCATCAAGCACACAGTTTCTACTGGTAAAATAACAGTCTTTTCCAGTAAATCAGACATTCTTTGCATTACCAAAACAAAAAAACCCTTTTGACTGCTTGTCTTAATCAATAGAACCAGAGCCTGCTAGCAGAGCTGCACCTCCCTCCAGCATTTTCTCCAGAAAAACACACACCAACCACACCCAGCTGTCTGCTAAATAGTCCACCTGTGGACTTAACTGGCTAGAATCCCACCCACTCTTCCTAGCCAGACTCCAGGGCCCTGCTAACGGGGTATTAAACACCTCACTACAGAACTCCATTTTAACTTCCCCTGGAGCCTCAGCGAAGCCATAACTGCAGCCTGGGTGGTATATACACTCCATCTACAACTACTCCTTTAGCAAGACAGTTTCCCTTGTCACAGTATATATATATATATATATATATAGTCATAAGTGAAAGATGAAAGCACTCCTGGGTCTTGGTGCAAAAGATTTGATATTTATTATATCACAAAAACGCCATAATCAAAGTGTTTCGGCCGCCATCTTGCCCATCATCATGAGTTTTTAGGAGCTACCAATGGGGGGGTGTGTATATGATATTACATATAGGAAAGGTGCATATGTATATGTGTACTCTCACTATTACCATTTAAATAACTATCAATAAATGTGTAAAAAGTATAGCACGGACTTATATTAGGTACAAGACAAAATATATAAAATATTACCTCTATTTGAAATAGAATAGTCAAAAAGTTTACCTCTGTCACTTCTAAAATCTCTGCATGTGTTTAGATAAATTAAAACTGTAAGCAACTTTAATGTCTATTAGGTATCTTATGTAAGGTCTGTGTATCATAAAGCATCTGGACTTGTTCCCCCCTTCCCTCTCCATAGGCAAAAGGAAGACTTCTTGGTGGGGGTGGGTCCAGCACGTGTGTGTGTTTTCAGCCTTGAGATAAAAATTCGAAGAGAATCCTCCAAGTATATGTGAAAACAGTGTTATATCTTTTATTCACCCTTCTGTACACAAAACGTTGCTGTGTTGTGTATAGATAGATGGGTGAATAAATGATATAACACTGGATTCTCTTCTTTTTTTTGCTTGGATATTAGTTGGACTTCTTTGCAGTGGAGTCAGAAGACAAATGACCTCCATATAACAGTGAGTGGTGATATGGATTCATCTTTTTTCATATTCAGCCTTAAGATAAAGAGGATGGGTAGGAGCTGTAGTAAAGAAACATTTCTAAAGAGGAAAGTGTGACTGTCTGCCCGTATCTCTTTATTTCTATGTCTCTCTGTCCCTATCTTTTTATTTCTATGTCTGGCCCTATCTCCCCACACATACATGAATCTAAAGTTCACTAACAATATATATAAATACCTCTGGTAATTGTGTCTATACACATATAGACCCACATATACCCACCCACATAACAGACATACACACCAGTGCTGTCTCTGCCCATAAGTAAATATATTTGGTAATGCTGTTATATAATGCCCCAAATGCTACAGACAGACAAATATAAAAGCTTGTGCAGTGTAACTGCATTTTCGCTAATAGCTGGTGTTAGAGTTGTCATGGGATTTCTGGTACTAAAAATAAGGCCGAACATTTACACAAAAGGATTGCGGCTCTGGGTAAATGAGGCCCTTGATGTTGTGTAACTGTAATAAAATACTCAGTCCAGTTCCGTTATACAAATACAACCCCAAATAATCTCCAGTAATGATATTTATAAAGACTGTACACATACCCACATAAATAGCCAAATACCCCATTCATAAAAGTCCAAATGTTTCTGCCCATTCCCACCCACTCCTTCTCAATGAAAGGACTAAACTGCTAGGTCCTTACACTTGTAAAACCCATTCTGTATAACCCAATCAAAACTGTAATACTTACCTTTCTGCGCGCGTTTCGATCCACCCATTATTCAGCCTGGGGCCAGATCACCAATAGGAAGACACACTTTTTGCACAGCACCTCTTCCTATTGGTCAGGCCATGGGACTGAATGAGGAAATTAATCGAGGCAGGTGCACAAACATAAGTATAACAGTTTTATTTTGGTTAAATAGGCTAAACCTAGGGATGAGGACCTAGTGGATTAGGTCCTTACCCTTGGTACAACTGACCCAGGGAAGAAGAGAAGTTTAGCTAGATCAAAACAAGGAAGCTGCAGCCTTAACCCTAGAAGTTGACAGACAATCATATTACAGCTCAGAGATCCTGCCTCTCTTTTGCACAGAACAGGCATTTCAGTGTTATGTCTTTGCAAACATACTTCAACACTCTTGTCCCTGAGAATATCTTCCTTTCCTTTTAATACAAAAAAAGGAAATCTTTGCAGTTCTATACCAGCATGGATGTCAGAAACAAAACTTTAAAATTTCAGTAAAAAATAAACATGGGGAATTGAACCTGCAACCTTAGCCCACTGACAGGGGCACATTACTTTATGACTGTGATGAAAAATAACGCTACAGCTGGTAAAAGAATCAGTATTTATTGATCCTTTTAAAATGCAGCCCTATGTCAGTGGTAATACAGAGCAATGAAAATGCTTCTACTTACCTAAAAAAACACGTTATGGCTGCTATATGGTCTTGAAGTCTAACTTAATTTTTCACTTAATTCTATTTTAATATAGAGATTAAACATTTTGATTGTACATCTGATTCCTGATATTGTATAAAATCTCCAGCATGTCCTATAAGGAAAAACATCAAATCAAAGTTTGCAGAAACCTGCACTCAGTCATTTTGTTGAAAAAATACAAAACATATTGTAATATTAAATGATCGGTATCTGCACTGATGGCCACCATTACAAAGTCTTAACCTAATTATAAAAGGCAATTCTTTCTGTGTTTATATATTAGCAGATGTTGTTATTTTATCAAAAAGTAAAGCCTGTTTGTCAACATGCATTGGCTGTGTGTTATTCAACAACAACATGTGTTGTATGATAGACTTTCTATATATTTCTCTTTTCCATTTCTGATTAGCTACGTTGGTGCTACAGCTGCAGACAGCAGGATGTTAATGACATTATGACATTATAATTAGCAATTGGACACAAGCCCCCTCGGTTTTCTGCATCCCCATTACACACAGTACTTATAATAACTCTCATTTGTCTGTCATTTCCATAGAGACTGCATTCACATAGACTAGAATATTGTTCTATGAGATATGCCAAGGTATTTTTCAACTCATTTACATCTGAAATAGCTTTATTTGTGCAGGGTGTAATAAGATTTGTCAGCTCATTGTGAAAAGAAGGTGGTTAAGTCATTATTGGTGGAAGAAAAAAAAATATGTTTATCATTTTATATCCGTACAAGATTTTAAACATAAAAGTATTGCATGTAATGGATGGGATTTCTTCAGTTCAGATATTTTATTAAACATTCTAAGATGCAGAAATAATCTTGAGGATTTTGTTAGCAGTGTGAAAATACCTAACCCAATCTGAAAAATGCTAAATGTTAATATTTCAATATTTTCCGACTAAAGGCTGAATATAAATCTTTGTAGATATGGAAGCAAACCAGCAGCTTATACCCTTCTTAAAGTTCTTGAGAGGTCTTTAGCTCCTAAAATGTTGAAAGATACTGCATCCAGTGGGTACTGTGTTGTAGCTCCATATTTCTAGAAAAAATGTTTCTCGCATAGGGAGTGGAAAAATATGTCATACTGCTAAATCTTCAGCATGAATGCTAATCTGAACTGGTGAATATTAGGTTCTTTATCGGAATTCATCTCTTATATTCCTGTAAAAAATACTTTGAAGGGCTTCAACTAGAGGGAGGGAGAAGTGGTCTGCTTTTTTCATCGATTCTGCAAGAAGGTTTTGAGGATTTTATGTTCCAGCTTGTTTACAGGGTAACTAACCCCTTTGAAATAAAAAAATAACTAAAGTGATACCTTTATTGGATAACTAAGATAATCATAGCAAGCTTTCAGAACATTCTAGTTCCTATTTCAAGATGATTACAATGAAGCTGTGGTGCTCTCTGATATATATACAACATTTAGCTCATAGTTCAAATAACCAGAAAAGCTAAATGATATGAAGAGAGACTGGAAAAGTTACAATTATGTATGCTGGAGAACAGGCTCTTGCGTGGGGATATGATTACTGTGTATAAATACATTAACGGGCCATACAATAAACTATCTGGGGCATTGTTCACCAATAGAACATGTTCACCAATAGAACACGAGGACATGCCTTAAGACTTGAAGAAAAAAGGTTTAGGCTTCAAGCTCGGAAAGGGTTTTTCACTGTGAGAACGGTAAAGCTATGGAACTGTCTTCCAGTGGACGTTGTTATGGCAGGTTCATTGGTCAGTTTCAAAAAAAAGCTGGATGAGTTTCTGCAAACAAGGAATGTTACAAGTTACTGGTATTGATACATAAAGTAGAGTTGATCCAGGGAAATTTCCGATTGCCAGGAAAAGTCAGGAAGGAATTTTTTCCCCCTTCATAAATTTGGTGGGGTTTTTTTGCCTTCCTCTGGATCAACAGTTAGGCAGGAAATGAGGATATTGCTAGATGGGTTGAACTGGATGGACGTATGTCTTTGTTCAACCTCAAATACTATACTATATATATCAGAGAGCACAACGGCTTCATTGTAATCAGCTGGAAAAAGGAACTAGAATGTTCGGAAAGCTTGCTTTAGATAGCCAATAAAGGTATCCCCTTTATACTACTTTTGTTATATTTTAATTTCAAATGGGTTACCTTGAAAACATTTTGACTGGCTACACCAACTTTTCCTGTTTCAGCTTGATGATATTGTCACAGTGCAGCACACATAAGGCGGCCTCGTTATTATAGATAGACTGCAATGCTTTCCTAGATGGTTTGAAATGCACACCACTGCCTCCCAACTACACAATACCATGTGTAGAGTGTGAGTGCTGATGGACCCCCAAGCTTATATTTGAGAGTGACACACTCCCATAACCATGACAGGAGTGTTTCTGTCACTTTCTCCTCCTATAAGCTCTGGAATCGTGTGCTCTCCTCATTCTAATTAAACAAATTATTTTCAGGGAGATTGTATATAATGTCAGGGATCTGCTATTAATATCAATAAGACTCTCACAACTTCAGGGAGAGGTGGGATGTCTGAGATTACTAGGTAAGTCCATATGCAAATGATGTAATTAGCTTAGTTTTGAAGCCATTATAAAAATCTATAGCAGGAAAACCTCATGTAGTTCATTGGCTTAATTCTCTATTACCTCTCCTTATATTTCTTCTTCTGTATATAACTAATATCCATTAACCAGCTAAATAAAGGGCCTTCTAGTTCCAGGAGTTTCCTAAATTTCCCATTCAACCCATCCAATTCAAATTATTTGACACATTTTGAGAAAAAATATTAATTTGCCCCCCAGGGAAAATTTAGTTTAAAAAATAATAATAAATAAATCCTTTATATTATATAAATAAATTTATAATTTTATGGGGAATACATTGGGTTTTTCGGAGGTACTATGTTGGTGAGGGTGGGTAAAAGTAATATACATAGGGACAGTGTTTATGTGTTGTTTAAGCACTAAATAAATAGTTATATCAATATTAACAAGTATGTAGTAATGACATTAAAGTATATAGAAAAGTAAATAAGGCAAAATATATAAATAAATAAAAGTCCCCAGCCCTGTTTTGTAATGGTATCTTCAAAATGGACTGTTAAGACACACCCCAGGAAGTTTTACAGGGAGGCAATGGAACCTTACATAGGAACATATTTCTCACTTCCCTTTTAGTGTAGTATCCAATGGTGTGCTTATTATTAGATTGACAGCAGGGTTAGCGAATCAAAACATTTTCTGAGTGTTAGTAGGGAAGTATTAAGTGTTAGTGAGAAGCTGCAAGACTTATATGTCACTTCCTTTGTAAAACATGTGACAGTCTTAGTAAAAACATTCTTCTCACTCACACCTAACTCCACCCACCCCTCCCCTCTCAATAGACAAAAAGAGGGCTGCTGATTGCTGGACAGGGAGGGATATCTATATATGATAGGAGGACTGAAAGGAAAACATCCCCATGCCCATTTCTCTGAGACAATGAAGTGAGTTTGTTAATGGTTTATTACATTATTTAACCAATAGACCCCATAGAAGCCATGAACCTGTGTCCTGAACTGATAAATGTAATAAGACTGAAACATGACAGGATAGTCTGAGTTCTTTATAGGACCTCAGATTAACCAATAGTAATCCCTCTCTAACACATTTACCAATAGTGATCCATCTGTAACACATTTACCAATAGTGATCCCTCTCTAACACATTGACTAATAGTGTTCCCTCTCTAACACATTGACCAATAGTGATCCCTCTCTAACACATTGACCAATAGTGATCCCTCTCTTAACACATTTACCAATAGTGATACCTCTGTAACACATTGACCAATAGTGATCCCTCTCTAACACATTTACCAATAGTGATCCATCTGTAACACATTTACCAATAGTGATCCCTCTCTAACACATTGACCAATAGTGATCCCTCTCTAACACATTTACCAATAGTGATCTCTCTGTAACACATTGACCAATAGTGATCCCTCTCTAACACATTGACCAATAGTGATCCCTCTCTAACACATTTACCAATAGTGATCCCTCTCTAACACATTTACCAATAGTGATCTCTCTGTAACACATTGACCAATAGTGATCCCTCTCTAACACATTTACCAATAGTGATCCCTCTCTAACACATTTACCAATAGTGATCCTTCTGTAACACATTGACCAATAGTGATACCTCTCTAACACATTTACCAATAGTGATCCCTCTCTAACACATTGACCAATAGTGATCCCTCTCTAACACATTTACCAAAAGTGATACCTCTGTAACACATTGACCAATAGTGATCCCTCTCTAACACATTGACCAATAGTGATCCCTCTCTGACACATTTACCAATAGTGATCCCTCTCTAACACATTGACAAATAGTGATCCCTCTCTAACAGAATTCCTGGTGACAGCTGTGAGTTAATGGGGAGGGTGAGTATTGAAAGACAGTTTGATCACTTTAATTATAGAATGATCCAGTGGATCTCCTATTGATCTATTATTGGTTGGAAATTTAAGGGGGATTGATTCAAGCTCTGCACAACAATTGCATTTCACTGTGGTGTTTCTACTGAACTATAACACTATACAATGTTACAATAAATAGATCAAAATATTCATTTAGGGGATGTGAGACTAATAGAACCAAGATTTCATAGGATTTCTTTTATTTTTAACATCTTGCCTTTATTTTATTTTTTTTGTACAAATCCCTAAATTTTATAGTAGTGTGTATAAAGATTTTATATCATCTGTATCCACATATAGCTAAACATACACCCATATATTTCCCACTGCACCAATGGGCACACTTATATATATATATATATCTCAAACAATAATTAAACTTATGAACAATTTCTATTGTTGTTATCATTTTAATACTAGAACAATATAATTCAATATGACATCTAATTGGTTGGGACAAAAAAAGCACCTTTTTAAATGATAAAAAACTTTTATTACATCTCCCTGTGCATGTCTTGGGCCAACATTTCCACCTTGTGGTTTATAGTTGTATTACATAGACATTAAGAACTAATTAGAACAAAAGGAAGCAACAAGTGCCAGCTGTCAATCCAATATTATATAGTAAAAGTTTAAAGCTGTTTAATATAGTGTATAGATATATTCTTTAGAAATATAGTACAAAGATAGTGTTTTTACATTTCATATACTTCTATTTGTCTCTAGCCAAATCTTATACGCTGATCATTTATCCTTGTGCTGAGTTTAATTAATTGATTTTAATGTTATTATTGCTTTTTTTTTAATAGTTAAATCTCTGAAGATTAAAAATACTCTATATATAATAAATAATATAATTATATTAAGTCACCAAGGAGTTCCTTGTCCATATAAAAGTATAATGATACAGCTACGAGGGTAATTTTTAATAATCTTGTATTTTAAAGGGGAGGTTTAGGGTCATTAGTTATAATTGTTACTTCTTCTCCGTGTTTAGAACACTGCAGTTTGATATGACTCTTTGTTGTTGTTTTTCGTTACTTTAAATTCCTATGGATAACTTTTTAAAAATGTAATCTGAGCAGCCCTAAAGTAATTACGATGGTTAGCTATAAGATGGTGCCCTAGTTTGTAGGTTTATTGTTAGCACATTGTAGTAGGTAACAGTGTAGACAAGTGCCATGTGTGTTTGAGTTTAATGATCATTACATATATTGTGATGTTGAAAGACAACATCAAGTTCATCCTGATTCAGACATTGGCAATTATACAAATCAACTGGATGAATTAGTTTATTACCTGCCAATAACTCTTACAGGAAATGAATGCATTTTGTTCAGATCCAGTCAGTTAATCACTAATCATCACTATGTGTCTCTGTGAACTGAGGTACTGTTTTATTCAGGTCTTCATTAGCATCTTATTTGTACATGGTTTGATCAAGATGTTTAAGTTTGAATTTTCTTTATTGTAATTTTCAGAATATCTGTTAAAAGTGCTGTGTGCAGAAGTCTGCATGTGTGTATGAAGAATTAGACCATTATCTGAATATGCATGCATAGGTTCTATGCTTTAGCCTGAACAAAACCATACTTGCCCTTACAGCAAAGCACCAAAGTTAGGCTAGTTGCTAGCCATGTCTCCTTGTGCATCAATGCATGTGGCATACTGTTAAATTCATGACTTGGGAGATTAATATGTAGTGATTTTTTTTTTTACTTTTTCAAGTTCTAAATAATCTTTCAAAGAATAAATGCCACTGTTACAGTATTTAGGTGAAGGTATATAAATTCCAAAAATATATTCAGGGATATTCAATAAAAGTTCTTATTGTTAAAAATGGTGCTAATTTTGCACGAACTAATCAGATGTTAGCTTTCAAATGTTAAATATGATCTGATTGGTTGGGGCAAAATTAGCACCATTTTTAACGATAAGAACTTTTGTTGAATAACCATGATTGTTTGTTGGTATTTCTTTAGATTCAGGGTGTTTAGTTTAAAAAAACTGGAAGCTGTTCAAAATTCAGAATGGGTTATTTTCTGTAGTTGCACTAATGCACTGGTCATCTTTAGTAGTGGGACATTTGGGGGATTGATATTTAGTGGGATTTTTACTTCCCGTGTGTGTGGGAAAGATTTTAAATCATCTAAATAATGTTCCATAGCTTCCTTTCTGTCAATGTCCATCTTGTAGTAATAGTCTCTACTGCCTCCTCCATAGCTGAGGTACTTGTCCTATCCCCATAGGCCAGTCTAGGGAGCATCCAAGCACCCAGTGTTTTAGGTCCTCACCTTGGATACTATTATGGGAGGGAGTATGGTTAAGGGTGGTATCATTGCCTGATTATAAGCTAATGTTGATATAGATAACATGGCTGACTGAATATACAGTTTTTGAATACGACATTTATGAGACATGTTCTTGTTTGACTTGCATAAAGCATGATCAAAAGTATTTTGTATTTTTTAAAATACTTAAATAAAATATTTTATATATAAATGAGATACTGTTCAAGTATATTCCCCCCCTTCTTGCCAATGGTTGCACAATAAGAAAATAGCCTTGTCAGTTTATGATTTGTATGAAATGTATAATTCAAGTGTGAACTTTAGTTTGAGTGGGTTTTTATTTTTTTCACAGGGAAAAATGTCAAGGCTTAAGTCTATTGACATGATCATTGTTATTCTGTTTTCAGTGGTTTAACAATCAAATAATTTTTTTTCAACATCCATTTATATTTTATAATGGTGCACAATGTGTTGAGTGTTCATTTTAATTAGATAGGTGCCTAGTGGTACAGAGAATATACAGGTTTTCAGCTCTCACAGATGGCTCACAATGAAATCTCCATTAAGGAAGTATAATTACGCCAGCATGGAGAGACACTGGTTATCACTAAATCAAGGGTCAGACTGCAACAATAGTGCTCTTAATAACTAGTGCTAGGTCATGGCTTTGTTAAGCTGGGTACATACATTAATGATAAACTGATCCAAATCGCCCCTTTAATGGTGTAGGATTGAAGGAGATTTGATACTAAGCATGGGGTAGTTTATAGATTATATCACATGGGGGATAGAACATCATTCTTTAATGTATGTTAAGACAGGCAAAAAGAGTAGCTAGGAAATGCCACAAAATGTCTTGTGTGATGTAGTATAATGTGTTGGGACCCACCAGGTAATATTTGACCAAAAAGCATTAAGGGGACACTCAAATTTCAGCACTTCTTTTCCATATCTGTCTTTCTTCTCCTGAGTCCTAGTGGGCCATATTGGTAAACGATATTGCTAATGTGAGACCGTGGCTGTTAAACCGACCGATAGTCCAGTATGCCCAGAATCCTTATACTACTGCATAAGTACCAAGTTATAAGACAAGGTACTGCATGATTCTGTCAGATATTTTGACAAAATAGCGATAGATTTTCATAGCAATAACTCGCTCATTTAGGGCTGTCACACAGTGCCTATATCATTGTGGCTCTATTTGGATGGTTTCTGGCATTTCACCACTTGGCAGGGGCATAACTACCAGGGGAGCAGAGGGAGCAACCGCAGGGGGGGGCGGGAGCCAAGGGGCCCCATCTTCTCATTTTCTCTATGACAGATATAGCTTCCTCCCAGAAAACCACTGTGGATGAAGTACAGATAGGTGCTCTATCATAGTTTTGCTGGGGGGCTCAGTGATTCCTAGTTACACCACTGGTACTTGGATATCACCAGGTTAAATATGTCATTGTAAAATGCAATTAAAATGATTACCATAAAGTAAATAAATATAAAAAGCAAAAAAGGCGTATAAGTATTTTACGACTTATTAGAAAATGACACATTAAATCCATTTGACTAAAAGTGAAGGCTAGTGCCTAGAAGGAGCAGTTAACTAACAGATAAAAATCTCTAAAGACAATTTTGTATCTTAATACTGTTTTAATTCAACAAATTGCAAAGTATTTGTGTTTTAGGTACAGATGTGCGATTGCGTACACAACATTGCCCAGTAGATCAACCATGATGTCCAATTGAACACAAATACACAATCGAATTGTCAGCCGAAGTGGCAGTTCGCCGTCTTGTTGAGTGTTTCGTGCGCAATCACACATCTTTACTAAAGGTGGCCTTACATCAGTGCGATATTACTTACCCGACTGAGCACTCACGCGACGTTCCTGCTATCCTGCCGGAACCACTTCTCCCAATCTTATATTCAACTGACATGCGATCGCAAAATGAATGGGATTTTGCAATCGCATGTCAGTCGGATATAAGATCGAGAGAGACGGTTCCGGCAGGATCGATAAACGCTGTGTGAGCGCTCGGTCGGGTAAGTAATATCGCACTGATGTATGGCCACCTTTAGCCTTGTAGGAAGTTGTGTGATCATTAGTCTAGCACGTTGAAGGACTTTGTCTCAGTATTAAATTGCTGAGACAAGCAGACAATAAGATATTGTCAAACTGCAGTAACCCAGAAATAAAAGCTGATTGGTTGCTGCAAATTAATAGCATGGGCAAACTATTGTACCTCTTATTGCATCAGCCTCTAAGTGTATTACTGAATTAATCTGTTACTTGCACTGTTGCACTGCTGTCTTTATAGCAAGCATAGGCAGAAATAATGCAGCTTACCATTATATGCACAAATGGTAAAAGGCACCCAGAGTGAGGACCTAAACTGCTAGGTCTTCACCCCTGGGTTCTTCTTAATTAAGGAGCTTTACCTTCTTATAGGCATGCTCAGCCATAAAATGAAAATTTAACCTTGCCATTCATGTTGAAATTACAAATTTTCTGATTTTCTGACAATCCGTTTTCTAAAAGGTTTTGAAATCTGTTTTCTATTTCCTATTGAATGCCTCTAACTAACCAAATGCAATGGTCCAGGTCCTTTTGTGGAGGTGAAACTCTTTTTTTACATTTCAATTTATTGAAATGTAAATGTAATTATTTATTCCCCTACGGTTAATACATTTTACCCCTAACTGTTACATTTATGGCAATAATTTATTGCTTTTCTCTTTTCTAGGAACTTCTATTACATTACAATGCTCAGAGACCCTGTATCACGTTACCTAAGTGAATGGAAGCATGTCCAAAGGGGAGCGACTTGGAAAGCCTCCCTTCATGTATGTGATGGAAGAAGCCCAACCCCTGATGAACTGCCTACCTGCTATATTGGAGATGACTGGTCGGGAGTTACATTGCAGGAGTTCATGGACTGCAGTTACAATCTAGCCAACAACCGCCAGGTCCGAATGCTTGCAGATCTTAGCCTTGTGGGATGTTACAACTTGACATTTATGAATGAGAGTGAAAGAAATTCTATTCTTCTTCAAAGTGCAAAAAACAATCTTAAAAACATGGCATTTTATGGCCTGACTGAGTTTCAAAGAAAAACACAATATTTATTTGAAAGAACATTTAATTTGAAGTTTATTTCACCTTTCACTCAGTTTAATACTACGAGGGCCTCAAATGTGGACATTGATGAAAGGTCTCGTGAGCGCATAAAGGAGCTAAATTATTTAGACATGCAGTTGTATGAATATGCGAAGGACCTTTTTTTACAACGCTTTCAATATACCAGACAGCAGGAACATCAGAGAAAACGGGAAAAGCGAAAGGAGGAAAAACGACTTTTAAGGGAACACAAAGCCCTTGAGTGGCACAAGGAGGAAAAAACATTAGCTAGGTCTACAACTGAAGACTACAACAGTCAGGTGGCAAGATGGTGACAATACAAAAAAAAACAAGGACATTTATTTGGAAACAACATTTTTTTAAATTCTTAAAAATTTTGCTAGCCATGGCAAGGAATTCTATAAATATTCTGATTTCATTTTACAACAAACTCGATTTCCTTATTGTGGCAAAGACAATATATTGGCTGGAGAGAACTCTTTAAAATGTTACTGAATATTTATTATTGGATTTTTGTTTCTTAGAGTAACTGGTTATCCTTTGACATTTTTAAATTCAAGATGATTATTAATGTTATTATTCTAAATGATATTGTTTAAATGGCAGAGATATGAGTATGTTTCCAGAACCTTTTTCGGGAAAGGTAAAATGAAAATTTCATAAACTGTATATTTGGTTTGTGCAAAGATGTGACAAATAAACAAAAATGATTCCGACTTGAAAATCACAATGCTGATTTAGCTTAGATATTGTTCCACCTAAGGTTCCATACACATGCGACCTCACTCACAAATTCATTCCATCATAATCTGATTGTTAATTTATACACAATGTGTGTACATACAGGAATAATCATTCTGTGCACACTTCATATGGAACAATCATTGGTTGCCTGCACACATGGCAACAATGTTATCGCCTCTCTATACTGTAGTATATGCAGCCAATAGCAACCCAATGGAAATTTGTCAACGGCAGTAGTTCTTAAAGCTAATGCAAAGCCACCACAGCATTACCCTATTTGTTGCTGGCTTTTGTGTCTAGGCAGTGCGGAGGCGCAGTGTTCTGTGATAATGCCATGTGACGTGTGAAAATGGAAAGTCCTCATATTGCACAAAAATGACCCAGCAACAGCAACAATTGTACAACAACAGATTCATTCTGTTTTTTCTCTTCCTCTAACTTCCTCCATACATTTCACCTTATTTATTCTTGTCAACCCCTGTCCCTGTTACCTGCATGGATTTATTTCTATCAATTCTCTCCTCAAGTCCTCAGTCTCATATCATATTTTGCATCATGTCTGTTTTTATTCAATATTTTTTTCTTCTGCCCTATACCAAATTTCATTCTTTTCTCCCTTTTATTTTTCTTTTCCCAGTTAGTTTTCTTTATTCATTTCTACTTTTCCAATTCCACCAACTTCCTCCAAGGAAAGAGTATGGCTTGGTGGAGTGGGGCAGATAATATGTGGGTTGAGGCACAGGGTGGAGAGAGATTTCCTTCAATGCAGTCAGCATACAAAAAGAAAACCAAAGACGTATGTATGTATGTATAATTTTATTTATAAAGTGCCACTTGGGTACGCAGCGCTGTACATTATAAAATACAGAGTATACAAATAAGGGGGATAAGTGCAATTATACAGATAAATATAAATTAAATACAATTTCATACATAGGTTACTATAAAATATATATAAATTATGGATAAATTGATATAAGTGCAGCATGCCTTGACACATTAGGAATGAGATCCCGGCCCCAAAGAGCTTACAATCTTAAGTGAGTAGGACAACATACAGATACATGTGGAGGGATGGGTACTTGAGTGCTTGAGATGACTAACAATCATTTGTTGTGCTGGTGATCAGAAAGGTAGGATAACAGTCTTGAAAGTACTTATGGATGTCACCTGGCGAAGCGAGAGAGGGAGAGAGTTCCAAAGGTAGGGAGCAGCAAGAGAGAATGGTTTAAGGTGGGAGGAAGCTTTGTTCATTGGGGGTTTGTAGAGAAGATTTCCTTGCAAGGAGATAGACTAAGAATGGGCACAGTGACCAAATGATGGTCAATCAATGTAAAAATACAAGTTTATTAGCTCATTATTAAAATCAATAATTGCACCAAAATATCACACTCCCACAAAAAAAAATATAAAATAAACTTTTTTTACACTGATTAACCATCATTTGGTCACTGTGCCATTCTTTAATTTTCTTTTGGTATACAGTTTATATATATTATTTATATATATTATGGACGGAGCACCTGAGAGCCATTATTAATATCCTGTGCCTAACCCCTTGTGTGAAATACTTCAATGCTGTCAGAGCAGTCCCAGCCAAACAGGGATGTCTCACAACCCTAGCCATGGGCTGTATTTATAAAGCCGTGGTATCGCTTCGTATCACGATCGTACATTTACGACCAAACATTTGGTAATTGCCGAACATTCGGTCGTAGAATACCGTGCGGTAGTAAACTACCACAATGGTATTCTATGGGGATCGTAAATCTATGATTTCGTTATCGTAAATTTACGATCGGTACCGTTAACTACCGATCGGAAATTAACAATCATTAAACCTAAAAAGCAATACCGCGGCTTTATAAATATGGCCCCATATCTCTTAAAATATGAATTTTAATACCAACCAGAATTTTTCTTAACCTATACAATACCCAGTTGACACGACTTTAACCTCTCGAAAAAGACACCCACACAGCTGCCACAGTCTAATAGCAATTTTGCGGCTGTTACTAAGTGACTATTTAAAACCAACTGGTGTTCAATAGTCACTCAAGGTTAATCCCTTATGCAATTATTACAATGAGATTTTACACAATATGCAAAGCTTCAATTTATATGGATACTATATGTACATATATGGATACACATATGTATACATCTCTCTGGAAGTTGTGCAGAGCTTAATAACTATAGAACAAACTACTGATACCATGGTAACAATTATACGTATATGAATATTCAGTATGTGTAGGTATATGTATGTACAATAAAACAAAGACACAATTGTTAGTTTACAAGGTATTAAATGATTTCAATGATTTTTATATACTATTGGTTAACATTTTCTACCCTAGGAGGGGATAGTTTGGAGGACTAAAGCAATGGAGAGAACCATAAAATTCATCACGTTAGACCTGGTATTTGTGTTTGATGTTGCTTCCCTTCACAGATACTTTTATTGATATACTCCTCTGTTGGATTGGGGTATAGAGTGCAAAGTTAGAGAGAGTGGGGATTACCTGTTTATAAGACAGCCCTCAACGTTGGAGACCAACAGGGCGAATTACCCAGCGGCGCTGGGCAGATATTTGGAGTTAAGTTCACACTTAGCGGTTCGCTACAGCTTAGTGCGACTATAATGCTACATTAGTGCCGAATGCGCAGGGTTACGTAAAAGACACGCACATCCAGCGCTCGCAATTTAATATCGTGTTTGCGCTACTTTAAGTGCATGATTTTAACACCGGCTGATAGCAGTTAACAGTGTAAACAGCCCTAATTTGTCTATTCTGTCTGCATAGTTAAGCCTCTTCATTCCCCTTATTAATTTAGTTGCCTGTCTCTGGACTCTTTTCATTTCCAAGATGTCCTTTCTATAGCCTTACCAGTGTTTAGTAAAATGTTTCTTCCTTGAATCTTTACTCCTTTCTTTATATAAAACAATATCTTGCTAGCTCTAGTCGTTGCTGTCTGGCTTGTGCATGCCAGAGCCCTCCAGAAGGACAGGGAAGGGGCAGAAACTTTTTCACACACAGGAAGTTTCATCAACATTTCTATCATGATGAAAGAGGGAGTGTAAATTTCAAACTAATTTGTGCTTTTGTAATTTTGTACTTTTTTGTGTGTGTACCATTCACTGTAGGCAAACTTGCATGTACCAGTCACACTGACTTTGTGTATGTACCAGTCAATGCGGGTAAACTTATATGTATCAGTCAATGTGGGCAAATGTATATGTTATATATGTACCAGTCAGTGTGGGTAAACATGTATGTACCAATTACTGTGGGAAAACTTGTTTGTACCGGTTACACTCACTGTGCGCAAACATGTATGTACCAGTCACACTCACTGTGGGTAAACTTGTATGTACCAGTCAGTGGGCAAATTTGTATGTAGCAGTCACTGTGGGCAAGCTTATATGTATCATTCACTGTGGGCAAACTTGTATATACCAGTCACTTTGGGCAAACTTATATGTACCAGTCACTGTGGGTAAACTTTTATGTACCAGTCACTGTAAGCAAACTTGCATTTACTGGTCACTGTGGACAACCTTGTTTGTATCAGTCCCTGTGAGTAAACTTGTATCTACCAGTCACTGTGGACAAACTTGTATGTACTATCACTGTTGGCAAACTTATTCGTACCAGTCTCTGTTCGGGGGCACTCTGTTTAGCACATATATTTGCCCCCTTCATTTGGCATATTTATATCAGCCCTCCAGCCAAAAGAGTATTATCTAAGATACAAAAATCACTTAACAAGGTACTGGCATGGCCACGTCTACAATATTCAGTGCATTTCAGCAGAAAAGGGCAACTTAGGCAAAAATTAGAATGTGGGGATAGGCTATGCAGATAATAGGGAAATTTACATGAGATGTGGCGTGTACATTGCCATAATGTATGGCAAAATGTTTTTTTATCACCCTTTTTTGCATTATCACTATTTAAAGGGTATGTCCACTGCCCAAACTAACTTTTGGTAGCTGGATGGAAATGGCTATAAATTTTGACCTTGCAAAGTTTATAGCACTGACAGGTCCCCCAAAATGTACTTACCAGCCTTCGTTGCCCCACTGCCTGCTGCTTAACTTCCGGGCCTTTTCCGAGCACGGAAGTCAAGCAGGAGGGGCTCGACTGGCATCTGCTCCTGTGATTGGCTAAGGCAATTTCCTACCAGCTACTAAAAGTTAGTTTGGGTGATGGACATACCCTTTAAAGTCCAACCTGCATCATGTTGCCAATAGCAGCACCCCAGCTACTGACCAGGCTGCTCACTAAGCCCTGAACTGCCCATACCCCCACCTGGACTGCCCCAAACTTTATCCCGGACCAATGTTTGGCCCCAAGTCTTGCCCACTCATTGGTCCCATGGGTTACGATTTTTCACGAGAGATGAGGGAACCACTGATTTAAAGGCTTTTTTAGTTTCTTCATTTGAGAGATGAAAATATTGAGAAGATATCTTACTATATAACATTTGATTTGCTTCCTCTGTCATCCCTTGTTTTTAGTTCTGCCTTTATCTGTATCTACCTTGGCATTGTCTTTGAATCACTAATTCAATTTATATCCTCACTTTCCTCTCCAGGAAGCCTGAGAGTAGCAATATTCCTTGAAGAATGCAATGGTCTTGGGCACTGGGCCAGAGAACGGATAAGGAACTCCCAAATTTATTTAAAATCTCCATAGAGAGATAATATAAAACTCTGTGTGCGTAAGTATTACCATGCTGTAGGCTCCACCAAGCAGAGAAAATTAAGCGTACAACATCCAATTAAGCTGAACATCTGTATTTATGTGTTTAATAAAAGTCTATAAAGAGTTGCTACTTGACCTTGCTCAGTAAAATATTTAATGCACTGTTATTTCTGCTTATTTAAAAGACAAGTCCAGCCTAAAATAAAGTTACCTTAGAAATGTTAATCACCCTCCCAAACCTAGGTTTTGCATTATCTATATGTCATGAAAGTCCTTACCCGACCCGGACCCTCACCGCTCCTCCTCTGCTCTGCGGCTCTCTACCGCTCCACTTCCTGTTTGTGGCTGTCAGTAAATGTGCAACGTGACGTCTCGCCCAATCACCTGACATCCGCAACGAGGAAGTAGAGTGGCTATCAGTTTTTACTCAAGACAGGAGCAGGAGGCAGCGCCCAGGTGGCGAGGGACCATCTTCAGGGGAATCTTTAAAACATATAGATAATGCGAAACCTAGGTTAAGGGGGTAATTCTTAAGTAACTTTATTTTAGGCTGGACATGCCTTTTAAACATATAGCATGGAAACCTGAAAGTTGTACCCTGCAATGACCCACATTGTCATCATACATAAAGCCTTCCTCCAAATTACTCATACTGTGTACATGGGTTATCTAATGGCACTTCCATTTCACTAGACTTGCCGTATAGCTCCCTACACACAGGAGTCCTCAACTCATCCTCATTCAGGCAGACAGTAGAAAAAATGTAATATTTAGAAAAAAAACATTTATGCAACTAACAATTTATGCGGATCATTATTAGTATTTTACAACCGCAGCACTATCCATAACTGCAACATGAAATAGTGCCGGCTCTATTTCGGGCTGTTGATGTGAGACTCCTTACACCAAACTTCACATGTGACCCAGATTTTCAATAAAAACTTTAATCCTTTATTTTAGCATTCAGATCGATTACAAACAAACAGGCTAACAGGCCTTACGCGTTTCAAACGTAACACACATCCTTACTCATAGGGCCTATGAGTAAGAACGTGTGTTACGTTCGAAACGCGTCAGGCCTGTTAGCCTGTTTGTTTGTAATCGATCTGAATGCTGAAATAAAGGATTAAAGGTTTTATTGAAAATCTGGGTCACATGTGAAGTTTGGTGTAAGGAGTCTCACATCAACAGCCCGAAATAGAGCCGGAACTTGTATTGGAAAGCTGACTGCAGGACCGATAGCGAAGGGTCCAGGGCTGTGAGGCACCTGGACCACCCAACGACGAGGGTGAGTCCAAACTGATTTTTGTATACATACCTCTAACCATCCGGGTTCGGGTACAATGTCTTGCCATAAGGACATGGATATGTGAAAGCGAACGACTCGGGGTTGATGTGTTTTGCCGCACTTTATATGTTTATCGATAACATGAAATAGTGTCCACGCAGTCAAACATTAGTGCCGCACTCAAAAAATCCTGATACTAATGTGATAAAGAATCAGTATTGATACTTTACAAATACCCCCCATAATTCCAAGATGCATAAATAGTGGGGTACCATGGAAAAAAACTGGAGAGAATAGTGGGGTAAACCTGCATTAATGTATCTGTATATCTGTATCTTTCCATCTCCTGAACTAAACACATTTCCATGTTCTTAGTGGTGAGGGTTTTCATGGGCCTGAATGTTTTCTTCTTAATAATTTCTGCACCAAGAAAGTAGCAATACATCAGATGTGAGAGTGAAAGGAAATTAAGATAGCAATCATGTTACGCACTGACAGCTTCTTTTTCATCTCCACATTCTAAAGGATTCGGCATCTACAAAAAACAAACAACTCTATGGAGACACAATTTGTTATGCTATGCACACAATTGGCTGAACAAACTATGAATAATTTGGAGAATGCCTGCAATGAGAAGTTCATGATTAATAATTCAATTGTTTGAAACACTAATAAAGCCAGGAAAAGTTCTTTCAATAATAGTAATGCAGTTCCAGTAACCTTTATCTAATTCCATTTTAATATCACACTGTTTACCCTGTGATTAAACACATATTCATTAAGTGTTTTTATATTGCTTTTAGGGAAATGTTAGTCTTTATCTGTACATATTATGAAGAGTAAATTTGGGTATGAGATTTAAAGTTGTAACATAATAGGAGAAATAAAGGGGAAAGTTTGAAGCTCATGTGATTCCCCAGATGATGTGAGTCTGAATTGCTGCATTTGACATTGAAATGTACCAATACCCACCAATAGATAAATGCATTTGCTAGCACTGCCCCCTTTCTCAAGATTTTCAGCTGTAGACTATAAAATGTGTTTGCATTGTAAGACATTTCCATTCATGAAGGAATAAGGGATAATGTTGCCACATGGCCTGTAATTCACCAACTTGTCAGTTATCCCACATAGGAGACAATATATTAAGGCACAGACTGTACTGTTCAATACAGTATAAAGTATGTGTCTGTCAATCCTTAACAGCTGCTCCACCCTTTTGGGAAGAAATGTTCCAACTTGCCTATTCAGGCTGTTTACATTAATGCAATTGTTCATGAATCCAGCAATTGGGAAGTTAGAAGGGAAAAAAATCCATTTATGGACAGTCTTAAGCCTCGTACACACGTCAGATAATAATCATGCAAATTGCCCGACGAACGATTGTGCGGGCGATATTCGTACAAAAATGAAGTTGCAATGACCAACAAAGACAAACGATTGATGACTATTGTCGGGGTTTTTTTCACAATCAGCTTGGCGCATTTGTCCTGCTGATTATCGTGTGTTTGTACATTCCTCGTAAGATAATCGTTAGATTGTGTTTTCAGCTAGGATGAAGTGCGCATGAGTTGCATTACTTGAACGAACGAGATTATCGATGTCCATACGTACACAGGTAAATAAACCTACAGACATATTCAATATTATAAACGTTAGTAAACAAGCAAATGCGTATGAGCAAGAAATTACGCTTGTACGATTGTATTCAAACAATGATCGTACTTTACTATTTTCCCTTTTCCCACCGGAAGGAATACGAACATACTATATGTATTACGTGTTTCCTATGTTAAACAAAAACGTAAGCACGTATGTCATACTTCCATCTCAGTGAAGACACAGTTTTTTTTAAATGATCTTACAACTATCGTTAAAGTATGTACAGGTGTCGTTGGTATAACTATAGAAGACGATGCGGTCATTGATTATTTGTAATGGAAATCGTACGAATATTATCTGACGTGTGTACGAGGCTTTATATTTAGGGATTTGCAGATTCATTGTGTTAGTCAAACAAACAATGGGTTGCTGCACACCGTTATCCTATTATCCTTTAGATGAAAAAAATGCACTGTCTGCCATGTACAATGCTGTTTTGCCACCTTACCCTGGGCGTTCCTAAAACACCTCTTAGCCACTATCCAATCACGCCCTTAACACCTGGCAGTGATATGCTGGATGAATGAGAACCTTCACAAGCTTATTGGCTTATACAAAAAACTAATGTTTGACATAATCTTCTAGCCAAGGTGCATATCAGAACTGTTAAACTGCATCCGTGGAATTTGTAGTATAAGTATTGGTCCTATTTGAAACTATCCATGTTGTGGTGCACTTGATTGAGGTTGTGAGGTTAATAATCACTTATATCATTTATATTTTGACAAAGATGTTTTTTGCACAGGAAGGTTGCTTTTCAGTGGAGTGTTTCAAGTGGAGATCCCCACCCCCATTTCATTTAAACAAACACTATAATTCTTTACTATACTGTATGTGCCAGCTACTGTTTGCTAAAATTAAAGAGAAAGAGAATGAGATTGTTCAGGGGAATTATTCTCAATTCTACACAAAATAACAAAAAACAACATCTCTATTACCAATTTGGCATTACCCTTGTTCTTTCTGCTGAATTAGATAAAGATATTGCCTATTTTGTTTTAGAGTACTTTAAATGCATTTTGTTCTTAACTGTGTATTGGGATGGTACTTCAATAGGCAGCACCTGGATCCTGGATTTTTTTTCTACAAGCTCTACAACACTGATGGTTAAAGAAAAGGGGTCTGCTGTATTAGACTCTGGAGGATGAAGTGATAAACAAGGTAAAAACTGTAGAATACTTAAGCCTGTAGTACCTCAACCAGTACCCCCACCATGCGACCCATTACTAACCCTGAGAAAACTATTGTGACTGCATGGTAATACAAGTGTAGAAAACATGTTACAGTTTCCTAACAATACTAAAAATGTCTACTTCCTTAATAACATACAGAGTTGTAGGTTTAGCATTCTGTTATTTCTAATATAGTAGTCTGACAGGGCCCGACGGACTCTATACGCTATGCGCATCACACTTACCCTTTTAACTATTACACTTTAAACCTTCAGGATTTTTTTTTTTTAAAATAGGGTCCACGCCTGCATGGCTAAATGCTTGCTTAAAAAGGGAAATGGAAAGAAAGAAAAGGGCATTTACATTTTTTAAAGGGCATGTCCACCTCTTTTTTAACATTTTACTGTAGGGGACCCTCTCCCACCCCCAACCGCTGTATTAGTTTGTCAAAAAACTAACCTGATCTGTACTTACACAGCCTTGTTCCACCGGCGTTCAGACACGGCCCTCTGCTTGCATGAAACTGCAAGCAGGGGGCCGGACCAGAACGCCGGTGGAACAAGGTTGTGGGAGAGGGTCCCCTACACTAGAGAACATGGATATCACGCTAGAGGCGCAGGAAACCTAACAAGGATCGGGAGGGAGGGCTGCACTGAGCAATCCAGAAACCTCTCAGAGGCGGAAACGTTTTCCTCCCTGCCAGGCTACTCGTGTTCACTTCTTAGAAAGGTAAGTGTAAGGATTTTTAAACTCTACACACTGGGAACAGCGGTGGGGGAACTCACAGGCATTACTGTTTGAGGCTCAAGTAGGAGAAAGCAGAGGAAATCTCAGAGGGGCGGAGCTTAACATTCAGCAAACCAGTAACAAGATGTCAGCAACTTCCAAGGCACAAAGCTAGGCTCTGGAGGGACATAGGTAAAAAAAAAATATGACAACAGTATTTTTAAAGCTGCAGCTTCCAAATGAATATAACTTGATTTTACAGTGCACTTATCCTTTAAACTAGCTAATATAGAAAAAAAAAAAACAAGGGAAAAACGAACCCCAAAACTTTTTTAAAATATTTATCAACAGTAAAAAGATGAGGACAAAGATTCTGGGACCACTAAATAATAGGGAAGTAATAGAGTTGTGCTAAACCATTTTTTCCCTCTGTATACAATATAGAGAATTTTTAGTCAATAGTCCAGATTAAATGTTTGTCTATAAACAAATGTCCAATCTATCAAAGAACCACCTTTTATGCAATCAATTTGAAATGATAAAATGAATGGGCCAGATGGGACTATCTCAATATAAAAACCACTGCTTGTAAAATGCCATCTTTAGACATTAGATAGTTATCTCTAATCTACCTAATGTCTGCCTAGTGTATAGCCAGTAAAGCTAACCATACACTACAAAAGGTTATTGTGATCGTAACACGACTGATACTTTGATAGACAGATGTGCAATGTTAATTCTATGTAGATGTACCATATATTTTGTTTGACATTCAATTTGTTTGTCTAATGTTATCTATTGTGAGGTTACATTAAACTTTACAAAATACTACATTCAACTAAAAAAAAAAACAACTTCCTAATCATAATTGCAATTGATCTTACAATCTAATATTGCATTACAAGATTGGGAAAACGTAAGATTTTTGTGTCAATCAATAGAAACGTCTACTCTCATGTCGGATTGATCGTAATATCGTCCCCGTGTATGTGCACCTTAAGTCCAGTTTTATCTAGACCACTGTTACCAGAATAACTTTTGTTTGACGATGTGCCTCTGAATTTGAAAAAAAGCTGATGTAATACCAATATTAAAAAAGGTAGTCTTTCACAGCCTGGTAACTACAGTATACACATGTATGTTTAACATCCAGTGGTAGAAAATACTGGATACTTTGTTACGGGATCATATTCTGGACTTTGTCCCAAGAGCTGATCTTATAAGTAGTTATCAGTATGAATTCAAAAAGAGAGATAATTTAAATTCTGGCATAGCAGTGGATGTAGTATACTTAGATTTTGTGGTCTGTTGACCTTGAAAGAAACAATTTTATATGGATAGAGAAATGGTTGACAGATTTCATACAGAGAATAGTTTTCAATGGAGATACATCTATGTGGGCTAGAGTTCTAAGTGGAGTGCCTCAGTGTTCTGTATTGTGCCACTTGTTTTAATCTGTTTATAAATTACTTAGAAGGGGGCATTGAGAGCAAGGTCTCTGTGTTTGCTGATGACACTAAACTATGCAGAGCATTGGAAATTTCAAGTGATGTGCAATTGCTGTAGGCAGACATAGATAATCAAAATAAGCAGCAGAATGGCAGATGAGATTCAATATTGATAAATGTAAGGAGATGCATTTGGGGTCTAATAATCCTGTGCCGCCTACACCATAAATAACTCTGTGCTAAGAAAATCTTTGTTGAAAAGAGATTTGGGGTTCAAGTAAATAACAGACTTAGCTGTAGCAAACAGTGCCATACAGCAATGGCTAGAGCTAGCAAGATATTCAGGGAGATTTACCCAGAGCCGATATAGCTCTGGGTAAACCTCCCTTCTGAGATACAATACATGGTTTGCACGTTCTGGGTTTCACCTACTGCATAATTTTAATGGCAGCTATCAGCTGGCATTAAATATTCATGCTTAAACTAGTGCAAACTGAGTATTGGATAGCAATACCCACGCAGTCGTGCTAACCGATGTTAAATTGGTAAGCATAGCTTTAACATAAAAGAGCTCAGCAGCTCTCAGTAAATTCCCCCAATTGGTCTTATATAAAGAGAGGTATAGATTTAAGGGAGAAAAATATAATTCTCCCTCTTTACAAGGCACTGGTAAGGCCTCATTTGTAAAATAAGTTTTATCTTCAGGTTAGGAAAGGTTTCTTGGCACTGAAACTGCCGACTTAACTCGTCATCCTTAACAACCTTACCCATTAACTGCCCGTACAACCCATTGTTCACCCCCAAAGAACACAGACCAATGTGTGACTTGGATAAGCCACAGTTTATTTATTGAAATACATATAAACATATCAAGCTTTTCACTCCGTAATCCATAACCATAAACCAATAACCATTTAATAAAAATAAACATCTTCTTCAGATAGTTCATGGGAATTGGCTGCTCCGCCCACATCTGTTAGTCCAATAACCGTTACTTCTGTCTTGTCCCCAACACATAGACCATACCACACTGGCACAATGAGTGTAACTTAGAAGTGACCCCTGCTTCAAAGAATGGCAAAGGGGGGAGAAAACAGGCCACCCCCAACTTGGCCCCTGGCCTGCCTTCTACTTTCCCTAAGGATCACCGCCTCTTAAATGCTGTGACAACCCACCAACCCTAACTTCAAAATGCTCGCATAAACTTCCCCAACCAACGATAGCAACATGTTAACTTGGTGCCCTACTTCCACTAATTTAGGGGGGGGGGGGGGGGACCGTTTCCTAGCTGCTCTTCACTGAATTGTTTCACTTTCCTCCTCCCCTAAGCCTGACCCCACTCACCTCCTCCTGACCCCCCCAGTAACCAAGCCCACCCTACAAGCCCGTCCTCTCATCCTGCTGCACTTCATTGCCATGTTTGCTGCTCCCTGACTTGCTGCTCTCTTTACAATGAGAATGGTGAATCCGTGGAACTGTCTTCCAGCAGATGTGGTAATGGCAAGTTCACTGAATAGCTTTAAAAGTGGGCTAGATAAGTTTCTAAAACTAAAAAATATTAAGAATTACTGGTATTAATACATGGTTCTGGTTGATCCAGGGATACTTTCTAATTAACATTTGGAATCAAAAACTATTTTTCCCACCTTTTTAGATGGGTTTTATTTGCCTTCCTGTGCATCAGCTGTTAGGTAGGGTTCATGAGTAGGCTATAAAGGTTGGACTGGCTGGACATACAGTAATGGGGAAGATGCAATAAATTTCCCTATCGCAACTTACCTGCTCTCGATCTTGCAATATAGTAACCACTGTAATTACGCTTTCATTTTCATGCAAAAAATGAGTGGAAAAATCATTTCTAAATTTATTGCATCGCTTGCACTGTGGTTATTCCAAAAATCCTTGGAAATGGCTCAGGCAATACAAAATGAGTATAATAAACCCATGCTAACCTAAAAGAGCATCAGGTAGCGTGGGTTTTGCACTTAATTTTGCTAAACTGCTGGCAACAAAAGTGAGTATGTGAAAATTATACAAATTGTGCCCAATTAGCCAGTGAGAGGTGTAAGACTAAACAAAAATGCTTGTGAAGGTTCTCATTCATCCAGGTCATGGTATATCTGTTATATTCAATTAGATCAACTGGACTTGAAGTTTAGTTCTTGAAGACGTTTCGCTAGTCATCCGACTGGCTTTCTCAATTCAGAATGACTTGTACAAGAATCTGTGGCAATTATGTACCTTGGAAAATACCATGTACAATGCTGTTTTGACACCTTACCCTGGGCGTTCCTATAACACCTCTTAGCCACTATCCAATCACGCCCTTAACACCTGGCTGTGATATGCTAATTGGGATTTTCCAGGGTACATAATTGCCACAGATTCTTGTACAAGTCATTCTCAATTGAGAAAGCCAGTCGGATGACTAGCGAAACAAGAACTAAACTTCAAGTCCAGTTGATCTAATTGAATACAACAGATATACTAAACAAAAATGCTGCCCAATGTCCCCTCGTTTAGCTTCCTGGATAGCAGTTGTCAGTCATGGAAGTAACAAATGACATCACAGCCAATTACTGAATGCTTTTCCACTAGTTCCCTCCTCTGAGCATGTGAAAGCTTGTAGGGAGCAGGAACCTTTTGAGAGGTAGAGGGAAGGGCATAAGAACATTTTATTTACCATCTGTATGTTCTTATATAGTAAGCAGTCATGTTCTGTTTTTTTACTTGTTTTTATTGATTTAACCTACCTTTTTACCAACTTTTCGATGTTATTTGTGTTACATTTCTCTGCTACTAATTGTTGGGGTGAAGCCAGGCGAAAATCACAACCACAAAAATAGCTATATATCATATAAATAATAGAGATGGATTCTGCGCCAGTTCTGTTTATTCATATAATATATTAAGGGACATGTCCTCCCCCAAAACTACAATTTAAGCCACTGCTGGTCCCACTGTGTAGTGTACAAAAGTCCTACCCTTACCTCTCTGCTCCTTATGGTTCTTCTGCAATGTTTGTTCAAAGTCCAGGAAAGTGAACACTAGAAGCTGTCTGTGTGTGAAAAGGTTTCCCCCCTCCCTCCCGATCCCTCCATGCTGCAGTTAGTGCACCCGAAATTAAACATGTTTATGTATTGTAGCCTCCCTCCTCCCAACCCTAACCGCATGGGTTATTTGTAAAAAAAAAAAAAAAGTAGCAGATAACTTACTTACCAGACTTTGTTCCTGCGGCTGTTTCAATATCCGGCAGCCGTGTCTGTGATTGGCTGCCTCTTAGCTTATCACAGACGTGAATGCCGGTCCGGCCCCTAATGTTACTTCCTTTACGAAAGTAACATTGCAGGCAGAGGTTACTGGAACAAAGGTTGTTAAGTAAGTTATCTCTCACATTTTTTACAAATAACCAGGGCCGGATTTTCCATTAGACACAGCAGGCACACGCCTAGGGGCGACTGAGGTTTGAGGGGTGGCTGTCAATCTCCTCCCACCAATCCAACCCCTTTATAGTCTATTTTCTTCCCCCAAAAAGAGAAAATGGGTATGGTTTAGAGGTGTGGACTGTGTTTAGAGGTGGGGCTAAGGGCGTCCCTGCAAATAACCCATGCGGTTAGGTTGGGAGGGGGGTTACACTACAGAAACATGTTTCATTTTGGGTGGACATACCCTTTAAAAATAATCTATGTTTGCTGCTACAAAATGATGTAGAACTGGCTGAGTGTAGGATGTCTCTGCCTTGCAAAGCAATTGGGGATTTCACAGCAAAGTGACAAATGCAATTTAGTATATACAGTATAAATATTAGCTAAACTTTAAATAGAATTATGCTGACAGCAGTGTTAAGAAGGAATTGGGCCTAGTACATTGGGAAGAGAAAGGCTTTATAAGGATTACATGATGTTTTCAATTCAACCAATGATAGTCACCATCCAGTCTAAAAAAAACTATGCCCAGTGTGTTGTGAGTCAGGTGAGGCTTAACACCCCATTAAACAGCAACCTAGGCAGTATTTAACCGGTACCGACACAAATTTACTAGTTGGGCCGGTAAAACACCATCTGAATGGCAACCCTGTATACTACATACAGCTGGACTAAAGATTCATACACTAACGAGGCCCAACCGAACATCCATACACAAAACGTGGGTTGGCCCTTTGATCAAACGTGCGTACAAGCCTCAATAATCATTTCAAATACATCTAAAGCAGTTTGTACAATGATTAGTTTCCACATAACGAGCTGCAGTGTCAAATTAGTAGAAACTCGCCCACAATGGACACAAAGTTCTTTGAGTTCTTTGTAACCATCATGTCCAAAGACAAGTTCCTATAATGAAAATATAGATAGCGCTGCGTAATGTTTATAAGAACAATAATGCTATCTTGTGGCTTCAATGAAAATAGCAGCTACAGTACATATAATTATCTTGCTTGTAAATATAACAATAAATAATATGACCATGAAAGTTTTTGTGCCATTAAGATTCCTTATACAAAAAACAGAAACTGAGAAAAGCAGCCCTCTCTATATAGAGTGTATCATTGGTCTCAGAAGATCGTTCGCACGTATGTCACACAATGGGTCATTAGTCGGGCAAAACGTGCAAAAATTATCTACCATGTGTACAAAGCTTTAATATAGGCATCATGTTCTCTTATCACTTCTAATTGTATAGATCAATTGTTACCTACGGCTCATTTATTTGTACATCTGACTTGGTGGATAACAAAACAGAACCACATTATTATTATTATTATTTCAGGGCATTGTGCATTGCAGGGCTTCATATAATTGCATATGTTTACACACATGTTTGAATTGTGAAAGTGAATGTACATTAATTGTTTTTTGTCTATGGTTATGTATCAAAATCGTATTTGTCAGATCTGTAGCAGTGCTAATTTCCTTTTGCCTGAGGTGGGGTATTCCTATATCTCTCTGTGCATCAGATTCATAGCAGAACTGTTGCTAATAGTTAATATGTCCTATAGCTATGGACTTGCTTTAATGATGTATAACACAAAACCTTAACCAGGGACTGGGTGATGGGATGAAACCATTTGTGTGCCATCCTGTCTACTTCTTCTTTTGTCCATACCCCACTTGTTATCAATTCCCAGACTAGTTCAGATTGTCAGAAATCCCAGAGTATTCGAACATTGTTTTATAAAGCCAGTGTTTAGAACGATTTAACCTTTATATTTAAAACCAATGGGACTGAAAGTCAATTTGACAAAAACAGAAAAGCAGGCTTGTGAAAGTTCACGCAAACGTAAGAACCTACTCCGGAAAAACATTTGGGAAAGGTTATATAGATGGATATAAATCTGTTAGAAAAGGAAAAAAATATACAGTATGTAAGTGTATATATATGTCCATGCACTATAACACATATACACTACACACACTCAGCACTGAGGTCCTGAGTTTGAATCCACTCTTGGACTTTGTATGTTCTCCCCGTGCTTGTGTGGGTTTCCCTCGGGCACTCCGGCTTCCCCGACCATAATCATAAAGACATACTGATAGGTTGTATGTGTCAAATAAATGTGCTTAATTTGTAAGCTCTTGGGGGCAGGGCCTGATGTGAATGTATACATGTAATTGTAAAGCGCTATATAAATCCTCAATAATAACAATAATTTACATGCCTGGCCATCTGATGTCAGGATATGACCTGATTTATTTGTGCCATTTCCAAGCTTCATAATTACCAACTTTTCTAAAAATAAAAAAAAATCTGAGGACACATTTATGGCTTTAAACAAAAAATGTGAAACACAGCCAGGTGGATCGCGGAACAACCCCCAAGAGAACAGACAGTTGAGGCACCATACAGTTAGAACAGACAGTATATAAGACATCCCACCCTGAAAAAATGAATTTCAGGTAGGTTTGTGTCAACACACAATAAAAAAAACATAGCAAGTAAGTCAGCTATATAAGAACAACAAAAAAACATTAAACAACACCAACTGCTTTACATAACAGCACTATGAAAAATATGACCCCTCATTTGATGTACAGATTTGGAATAACCATAAAAAAATATATAAGGTGTCCTTAATAAATCTATAACAACCACTGGGAGGACCAGTATTGTCCATAACATGGACACCCGCAGGAAAATTTCTAGGAGGACCACAAGGGAGAGTAAGTGCCACGCATAGCGTGTTGTGAGCGTGGCTGGTAGTGGAGAAATTGTGGAACATTGCAACTGTCATTGTGTCCAATACAATGTAGTAGTGGCATAAGGAAAATGGGGTCTTGTTTACAGGTATTTTTATATTGTTTTTTAAGATAGATAGATAGATAGATAGATAGATAGACGGATAGATCTTTTTTCAAGCTCTGCCTAAAAAGGTTGTGTTGGACGAATCTCTAAACAGCTGGTAACTGTTTACATGTGTATGCATGTGTGATTGGCTGTGTCCTTGCTAAGGTTAGTGTCTTGGGCAGCATGATTGTGGAAGCACACATTAACTCTTACTTAAATTTTCTTGGAGTGCAACTGTCTACTCTACTTTTATTCTGAAGATTACATACCCCTGGGGTAGAAGTTCAAGAGACATTTGCACCCAGGCACACATTCTTGGGTTTAGAATGCTTGGTTTTACATGGAGGATGCTTTTTTTAGCAACCTACTCAGCAATACCCACATTTCCTGCCTAACTTCTGTTCCAGAGGAAGACAAAAAAAAACCCACCAGAATTATCAAGGGGGAAAAAATTCCTTTCTGACTCCAAGTGGCAATCGGAAATATGCCTGGATCAATTCTATTTTATATATCAATACCAGTGACCTGCAACATTTCTTGTTTTCAGAAACACATCCAGCTTTTTTTTAAAGTATCCAATGAACCTGCCTCCACCATGTCCAATGGAAGACAGTTCCATTGTTTTATTGTTGCGAACATATAGTATTCTGTGCGTAGTCTTGTTGTGGCAGAGAATTATATTATAGATAGCTTATTGTCTAAAACATTTCAAATCTTCTAAAGTTAGTGCCATGAAATCCCTGTTGTAATACCTGATTGTTTTTATGTAAATGAGAACATTTAAAATTGCAATCAATTACACAGTTTACAAGCCTTGAAGCCTTGATTTGATATTTATTTAGTAGGCAGTTAATTTCCGGGGCCTTTCAAGTTGATTAAAAGTTTTAATTGTTTTATGTATAAAGGTTACAATTTGATTAAAAAAACAATTTCAGCATTGTAACTAATTAAAGTTACAGTGAAAGTTTCTTTGGTTAAGCTACAAATATACTGTACAGTAGTCATTGCCTAAAGTATTGGCAGTGACACAAATGTTATGTTTGGAAACTTTAGTGCTCCAGTGTTTTTAGATTGTTTTTTTTTTGTTTGTTTGTTTTTATAAATACTGACTAATAATAATAAACATTTTACAAGTTTCAAATGGGATACAGCATGCTTCTGTGCAATTCCCCTGTTGGTGGAATTTTTAGATTCCAGAAACGACTGGAGAATAGCGAAAAGTTGCGGAACTTTTCACAATGTAAAATTGGATACCGATTATTGGGTATTTGATACCAATCATCGAAAAAAGATTTGTTAAAGGGCATGTCCACTCCCAAACAACTAGCATCTTCCGACTTCCGGCAATCAGAGCACCGGGGAACGAAGTTTTGTGTTTACATTTGTTCTGCTTTTTTTTACAAAATGAACTTGGTGGTTGGGGGTGGGTACACTATAGAGGGCTACACTATAGAAAAAGGTTTTTTTCAGGGTGGAGTTTACCTTTAAACTTTGAATATCAGACACCAATTATCAAATTATCAACTATTTGTTATAGATGATTCATTGTTTAATACCGATTATCAAATTATTATTATTATTAATATTATTAATATTGAATATCTGGCTCCCATTTACTTCTATAGGGTTGATTTATTTTTTTAAATTTTCGAAAATTGTAAAATCCAGTTTCAGAACAAAATTCACCGGTTTTTTGCAGTGAGGCATGGATCACTAATGATATACAATACCCAAATACCAGGATCGCTAAGTAGACATGGACTCAAACTCGAACCCGAGTTTGAGCCGAACTATTCAAATTCGAACAAATTCGGACTTCTCGAACTATCCCGGACCCGGATTTTCGGACTTTCGATACATATCTAATGTTCGACCGTTCGAATATGCGAGTAAAATGCCTATTATACCTAAACACGAGCATCGAATCCGCGAGTAAAGTGTCCATTAAAACCTATACGCAAGCATCGAATCCGCGAGTAAAATGTCCATGGTATCTATGCGCGAGCATCGAATCCGCAAGTAAAGTGTCCATTAAAACCTATACACGAGCATCGAATCCGCGAGTAAAATGACCATGGTATCTAGGCGCGAACATCGAATCCGCAAGTAAAGTGTCCATTAAAACCTATACACGAGCATCGAATCCGCGAGTAAAATGTCCATGGTATCTAGGCGCGAGCATTGAATCTGCGAGTAAAGTGTCCATTAAAACTATACGCGAGCATCGAATCTGCGAGTAAAATGTCCATGGTATCTAGGCGCGAGCATCGAATCCACAACTAAAGTGTCCATTAAAACCTTTACGCGGAGCATCGAATCCACGAGTAAAATGTACATGATACCTAGGCGCGAACATGGTATCCGTGAGTAAAGTGTCCATTAAAGCCTATACGCGAGCATCGAATCCGTGAGTAAAATGTCCATGGTATCTAGGCGCGAGCATCGGATCCGCAAGTAAAGTGTCCATTAAAACCTATACGCGAGCATCGAATCCGCAAGTAAAATGTCCATGGTATCTAGGTGCGAATATTCGAATGCGAGAGAGCGAAAGTAGCGCGTGTGAGGGTAAAATTGATTTTTCTAATGTCCTGGATATTCAAACATGTTCCCCAGACCATTTCCCAGGTCCCACAGGCATTTACATTAAGTTACCATTAATATTTTATTTGTATTTCATTTGAACTTTTGAACTATTTGACTCCCATTGACTTTGATGGGTCTGTTTTCGAACTTCCGAACTTTCCATATACTTCGAAAGTTCTAAAAACGGACCAAACTTTTGAAAGTTCGGCCATCTCTATCGCTAAGTCATATCGCACTAGGAGAAGAAGGAGGCAGGAATGAGGGCCATTAAAAGTATCTGTCCACACCAAGCCAGACGCGTTGCCACGTGAGTGGACTTCCTCAGTGGTGCATGGAAAGACCTTTTCGCTCTTTTTGGTGTTCCAAAGAATATAAGTATGGGTGGAACAATGGCCTAGATAAAACAAAATTTTTTCAGTAGACCAATCGCCAATATAAATTGGTTTATCGAAAAACCAAAGATCGAGTAAAGCAGAAAATTTTCCATTGACCTTATTTTACAGTCCCCATCTTCTGCAGATCTGATTGGAAAAGGTGTATGGCTAGCTTAAGGACTTGTGGGTGTATTTTATCATGTCCAGAAGCTTGATTGATATTAAATATGTCTAATTGTTTCTGTACCTCTGTCAATAAAAGTTAATTTGTTTCTTTTATTCTTGATACTACAGTCTATACTATTAGAACTAGATTGCTCTATAGTCTATACCGATGGTGCCCAACTCATTTAAACTCAAGGGCCTGAGGCTCATTACCAGCTTTGAGGGCTGCACAATATATTTATAGACCTATGCCCTATTATATCATATAGAATTAAATTGTGCAGCAGTCACATTGTCACTTATTACAAACTTATTGCAATAAATTGCATTCATTGTGACTCACAGTGAATGCAGTTAATTTAAATTAGTTTGCAATCAGTGGCTGGTAAACTGGAGGACTGACTAACAGTAGATGGTTAATTGAACCAGCACTAAGTATAACAGAAAAAAGAAGGGTCCTGTGCAACACTCTAATATGGTCAAAAGCTTGAATCCTGCACACCTAAAGCAGAGTAACAAACATTGAAAAATGCTGGGTACTCCAACACAGTCGCGAACAGCAGGTACATGCAAAAGATGAATATACCTGGGCACACCAGTCTTAAGTAAATCAGCTTTTATTATGTGATGTTTCGGAACCGGTGTGGTTCCTTCATCAGACAAACAGTTTGTCTGATGAAGGAATCTGTGAAAGCTAAGATTTATAGGGCTTCAGCAATGTAGGCCGTTCATGATCTTGATCAGGCCGCGTGTTGGGCATCTTTGCCCTGTTATTTAATTGTTCCACATTCTCTGTCCTCTCCTTTTTACTGTTTATGTCTAAAACCTTTTTTGGGTTTGTCTTTTTTTGTTCAAACATTGTAACCTCATTTTCTATTTTACCTATCTTAATTAATTTGACTGAAAGAGTAAAATTACTGTTCTTTTTATTTATTCTTCTCTTTTATTCTTTCTGCTTTTTTGGACTGTATCTCCTCCTACAGATTTCAAGCTAGAGACAGGTTTGGTAAAGACATGCAAGACAGATAGGAGAAGTGTGCTATATTGTAGCTAAAGTATCCATCAAAGAATTACCTCATTATCTGCCCATTCCGCAACGTTTTTTCCCATTACGAGTCCAATCCTCAACCATAAACATAGTAACATAGTAATTGAGTTTGAATAAAGACATGCATCATGAAGTCCAACCTTTTCACCCTCCTTTTTAACCCTACCTAACAGTTGATCCAGAGGAAGGCAATAAACCCCAGGGGGGGAAACGCCTTCCTGACTCCAAATGGCAATTGGAAAGTATCCCTGGATCAACCAGAACTGCAGTATATGTATTAATACCAGTAATTCTCAATATTTTTTAGTTTTAGAAACTTATTTAGCCCACTATTAAAGCTATTTAATGAACTTACCATCACCACATCTGCTGGAAGACAGTTACACAGTTTCACCATTTTCACTGTAAAGAAACCTTTCCTGACCTTAAGATGAAACTTTTCTTCCAACCTTAAAGGATGTCCACGAGTCCTCTGATATGACTGATTAGTAAACAATGCCCCAGAGAGCTTATTGTATGGCCCATTAATATATTTGTATAAAGTAATCATATGCCCACACAAACACAAACGTTGCTTCTCTAATGTAAACTTGTCTAATCTGCCTGCATAGTCAAGCCTCTCCATTCCCATTATTATTTTAGTTGCCCTTCTCTGAACTTCTTCCATTTCCAAGATGTCCCTTTTGTATATGGGATTCCAAAACTGCACCGCATATTCCAAATGAGGTCTTACCAGTGCCTTGTAAAGAGGGAGTATAATGTTTTTTTTCTCTTGAATCTATTCCCCTCTTTATACAAGACAGTGTTTTGCTAGCTCTAGCCATTGCTGCCTGGCATTGTTTGCTACAGCTAAGTTGATTCTCTATCCATGTACAAATGTTTTTTTCTAGGCCAACAGTCCTCAGGTTATACATTAGTCACCTATGTGGCACAGTATCAAAAGGTTTAGCAAAATGCAAGTGTACTATATCTACTGCTATGCCAGAATCTAAATTATTTCTCACTTCTTCATAAAATTAAATTAGATTGTGCCAGTAAATTTGTCTGGCACAATCTATTTCTCATAAATCCATGCTGCCTACTACTAATAAGATCAGTTCTGGAGACAAATTCAAGAATATGATCCCATAACAAAGTTTCCTTCACCTTCCCTACTATTGATGTTAGGCTTACAGGTCTATAGTTACCAGGTTGGGAACGACTACCTTTTTTGAATATTGGTATTACATTGGCTTTTTTTCAATCCAGCAGCACATCACCAGACAAAAGTGAATCTGAAAAGATAAGAAACAGTGGTCTAGATAAAACTGAACTAAGCTCTCTTTAGATCCGAGGATGTATTCCATCCGGTCCCGGGGCTTTATTGATGTAAACTTTGTATAATTGTTTCCATACCATATCCTCTGTCAGTCAGAGTGAATATTCCTTTATACCCTTCATATTATTACAGTCCCAACTATAAGGACTAGGATTTTCTAAAGTGAATACAGAGGGGGGAAAATGGTTTACCATGTTAGCCCTATCGGCATCCTCTACATCCTGACAGCTTCCCCTGTGTGGCCTATATGCTGACTCTAGAAGCTGACTCTCTAATTTAAAGTACTTTGCACATGACCTAACTCTGGGTGGAGTTCAATTTCCCAGAAGGCTTGGTCAAACCTTCAATGTAACACACAATATATAAAAAATTGGGCTGTTGTACATCCATATTAAACTGCAACTAGAGACCAAAAATAGAATACATACAAAAAATAGAATTCTAGTAGCAGCAACCGTATAACCTTGGAGTTATAGCCAATATGCAATTAGAATTGTTTGTGCACTAGAATTCTATTTTTTTGTATGTATTACATTTTTGGTCTCTAGTTGTACTTTAATATGGATGTACAACAGCCCAATTTTTTATATATTGTGTGATAAACTTAGAAATCTAATGGATTAATATCCCTTTAAAAGCGGTCCACTTCTGCTCAATATCTTTACCTAGAAACAAATCCCCCCAGGCTATGAGCAGGAGCGATTCCTTCAACAACATAAAATTAGCTTTCCTAAAGGTATAAGTTTTTGTTAACCCAGTGCACTTTTGTTTTTTGCAACCTATATTAAATGACTCTATATCATGATCACTATTACCAAAGCTTCCCATTACCTTCATCTCTAAAATGAGCTCAGGGTTATTAGATATCACCAGATCCATCTGTGAAAGAAAATGCTTATAAAGGAGATTTAAGAACTTGGAACCTTTTGAGGTGACGGCAGTTCCCTTACTCCAGTTTATGTCAGGGTAATTGAAATCCCCCATAACCAGAACATGCCCCATACTAGCAGCCTTCACCAACTACATATGACATTTGGCGGCTTATAACATACCCCAACAATTAATTTACCCACTTTCTTGCTTCCTGTACATAGCTCTACCCATATTGTTTCTGCCTTATCGTCTGTACCCCTATCTATCTCATCTTTTAAATTTGGCTTCAACTCTTGTTTTACATACATACATACATACTCCTCCTTTCTTATTAACTCTGTCATGTCTAAATAAGGAGTATCCTTATTTTTACTGTCCAGTCGTGTGAATCATTTAGCCATGTTTCTGCTATAACGATCACATTATACCTTTCCTTTAAAGCTATTGGTTCTAGTTCTCTAGTTTTTCCAGACAGACTTCTTGCATTTGTAAACATACATTTTAGATTATCATTCAATTTATTTCAAACTTGGACGTACATGCCTCCTAATCCTCTATGCTCCCCCCTCCCCCATTTCCACCCTTCATTATCTTATTAGCCCCCTGATCCCTATTCCCTCTGTCTACCCCTGTGAAGTCCAATGTACCCTCCCCCCATACCTAATTTAAAATCTCCAACTCTCTAGCCATCTTCTCCCCCAAAACAGCTGCGCCATCATCATTGAGGTGCAGTCCTTTCCTACAAAAGAGCCTGTAGCCAACAGAGAAGTCAGCCCAGTTATCCAAAAACCCAAACCCCATCTCCTTACACCACCCTCTTAGCCACGCATTTTTCTGAAAACACTACCCTTGAAATCCTTACTTTTAACTTGGTGCCTAACTCTCGGAAATCATTTTAAGGACCTCACCTCCACCTCTAAATTTGTCATTGGCACCAATATGAACCAAGACCGCCGGGTCACTTCCAGCCCCACCCCACCAGGCAGGCAACACACTGTTCGGCATGTAGGGTCTTGGCGGCAGATTACCCTATCTACCCTTCTAATAATGGAGTCCCCTACCACTACCACTAGCCTATCCTCCTAGCCCCCAATTCTCCCTCCCTTGTATTAGAGATGGCCATCCCCTGGTTGCTCAAGGGAATGGCCCACTCCATACATGCTACTTCTGAGCCACATCTTCACCTAACACGGCAAATCTGTTGGGATCGACCAGCTGGGAAGAAGCGACCCTATCCTTCCGTCCCCTACTTTCCTGCTATAACGTTAGCTGAGAACTTGTCAAACTGAACAAAATATCTGTTGCCACTGAGAGTCTGAAATAGATCAAATCTAGGGTTATATTTGTAAAGGCACAGGATCGCTATTTTTTGACACTACGGCACTGTAGTGTCAAACACATTGAAACACCGTAAACACCGTGAACACCGTGAAAACTAAAACAAATGAAATACAATACTATTAATTCTATATAATATACCTTTGAAACAATATTACATACTTATTTCTATTTTAACAATGACACTTTAAAGAGGAACTGTGGTCCATTTTCCATTTTCCTACCACAGGAACCTTAGAAAATCTCGATCCTTTGGGCTGACATGGAAGCGATGAAACATTTTTTAAGCATCACACATAATTGCTATTGGATGCTCTCGAAACCTACATAGCACTCCAGTCAGAGTATTCGTTAGATCAGGGCCTGTTAGAAGATGGTCATTTAAAGAGATACCTTCAAATTTGGCTGAGCAGTCAAATACAACTCTAATCTTTTCTGGCTTTCTAGGGTGGTATACCCCATGGTGAGGAATGAACCAATTATTTCCCTCTTTTGGAGTAGTATTTACTTGTTCTGCTTCTCCATCTCTTAAGACAATGTTCATGAATTAAACATATTCTTCCTTGTATTTGGAATTGCCTTTTAAATGTTTTAATCTGTTTGCTGCAAGTTGCTTATTGCTTGGAAGTTGTGGATGTTCTTTGAAGGGTAGGGGTATTTTCCAAATGTCCTTCTTCATTATGTAAAATTTCACTTTGTAAAATCTGTAAGAATTGAAAATCTTCTTGAGATATTTTCTTTTCCTTTGGGTTTGTATCCAGAAAATCTGTTTCTAATACTTTAATCACAGAGGCAGGTGTGATGGATGGAAGTTCCTTCACAGAAATGCGATGACAAAGTCTTGTCACCTTCGCTGAGCTAGTAAATGGGATATATTCTTGAGTATATGTTGGTGGTAGCTTAATATACTCTTGTGAAAAGTATCCTCTCACTTTTAATCCAACTACTCCTCTGCAATTAACTATTGAACCCTTGTAAGTCATTGTTGACAATTTTAATTTAACAGGTTCTTCGTCTACTTTAAGTTTTCCACAAACATCTTGATCGATAAATGTATTACTGCTCTGTGTATCCAGTAATGCATACACTCAGATCTCCTTGTTGTCCTCCGCTTCACAGGAAAGCCATACTGGAACAATCATTGAAGTACGGTCATATTACATAGAGCTGTGGAACTTCTTTCCTCTTGTTGTGGTGAATCTGGCCTTTTCTCTTGAGGACGGTCTTCGTGGAGTAGTGTAGGGTGACTTTTTCTGCAGATATTGCAAGTGACTCTTCTTTTACAGTTTTTGGAGACATGGCCAACTCTAAGACAACCAAAGCACATATTGTTGTCCATAACAAATTTCTTCCTTTCTTGCATTGCTGCAAATATATCACATTTATATATGCAGTGATCTTGAATGGAAGAGAAATTGACCTTTGGATCCTTCTTACTATCTAATAAAATTGAAGTATTTTTTGTGTTCTGAGACACCTTTACTGATGTTACCAGAGGGCTGGCCTTGAGATGTTTCTGGTCCTTTGTAGGCTTTTCAGCTGCATTTTTAAAGCATGAAGTGAAGAAACTGGATTACATGCAATGCGTGCCTCCTCTGCTACAAAGTTAGCAAACACGTTGAAGCCTGGATATGGTTTTCCTTCATCCAGTGCCTTAGTGACTTGTCGATTCCACTGAGCTGTTATCTGGAAGCTTCTGTAATAACTTTTGGTTGTCTTCACAGTCATCTAAAACCTTTAGCCCTTGTACATGAGGCATTGCATTCTTGCAGTATATGAGAAAATCACTCAACTCTCTCAGTTTAAGAGATTCTTTGGCCCAAACTTTGGCCAGATACTTAATTTTCCCCCGAAATGCTCATTGTATTACAAATGGATGACCAAAGCGTTTGTTTATTGCCTCCCAAGCTTGTGTATAGCATCTTCATCACTTCTATAAAAGGATCCTTCTAGCACACAAAGTGCTTCTCCACTTATATACTTTTTCAAATAGAACAGTCTATGTGATGAGTTTGTGCAACTAGTTTCTATTAGAGCCTTGAAACAGGTGCTCCATTCTGTGAATTTAATTGGAATGGTTCTGGAGCTGGAAGTCTAATTGTTTACATAGATTCTTTTAGTGCTTGAATCAGTGAAGTTTCATTTGCCCTTGAATCTAAATTTCTTTTAAAACAATTAGAAGCTAAGGCATCTTTTGTATCTGGAGAATGTGGAGTATAGTCACTCTGTACTGGAAGCTGAGTTGGGTACATTGTATTTATTACATCAATATCTCCAATTTCAACATTTGATTTTGATTCTTCCTCCGCATACACATTAAATTCTGCCGCCACAACCTCAAGGTCTCTCTGATTTTCCAGCATTTTTAACTTTTCTTGCTGGGCGTGAATTTCACTTTCTCTATTTATCTTGGCACGTTTTGCTGCTGCCTCAGTTTTCTTCACTGCCATCTGACTTCCATATTGACTACCCTCTCCAGCACTTGAGAGTGGAGCCATAAATGGATCTGGCATCTTCTCTATGGAGTAACTGATGAAGTGTTTCTTTTACAGCTTCTGCATTAAACTCATTGATTCTGCATAACGTGTTTTAAGCAGTTGGATAATTTCTGTAGTAACTGATGTACAGCTATCCATTTTCCTCATTTCTTGTGATGGAGTGACCAAAGTCCTTAACCTCTCATATTCTTGTTTTAGTTCAGACTCAAGTTTTTGCAGGGCTGTTATCATTTCACCTAAATCAGGTTTAGAACATTCTTCCTTAAGTTTACCTCTAATTAACTGAACTTCTGCCTTAAAGTTCACATAAATCAACATAAATTTTCTTTCCCTTTTTACTATCTTATCCTTTTTAAACTCTAGCATTTTTTCTGTTGGATGTTTAACCCTTTTCAGAGCATCTCACCTCCTGCTCAGTTGGCTCTGGGAGCCCGAATCTGTGTATCTGTAAATCTGTAAATATTTCAGCTATACGATCTTCAGTTCTCTGTCTTTCTGAGCTTTCAATTTCTAATTCTAATTGCTCCTCTAACTGTTTCTTCTCTGCATATATAGCTCAATTACTTGCTTTAGTACATGAATTCCTAACATGAATTGCTATTTTACCTTGAAATCTAAACACTGAAATATCTGCTGATATATAACCATACACTATACAATCAGCTATCAGGCAAATTGCTTTCACTTTCACATACAATCATTTTAAAATTATGTACATAACAGTTTCAGTTTCAGTTTGTTTCTTAACCCCTTCTATAGATTAAGTTCAAATAAATATTAATATAACATGAACAAATACAAATGACATATTACATTACCTTTAAACAATGCAGTCTGACCTGGATTTGTGCAATGAATTATTGTAAACTGGATTGTCCAAATATTATCAATTTGTTATTGTCTAGCAGCCCCAGCACAAAGTCCTTACTGCATGAGGAGTCACTTTTATACTTGTAGCTTGTGAAAACAATTCCTCCAACACACTGGCAAATCTTGTTGTTCAGTTCCATAAACAGCAAACTCTCTTACTTTAACAAATGAATATACAGTATTCCACTTGCATCAGTGGAAAAATCTTTCAGTTATACATTGTGACTTTCTTCACTAAATATTCACTCGATTGCCAAGTTTTTAAATTAACATGCTCAGTCTGTGACAAAGTTTTCACTTTCAAGCTCTCTTGTATATTGTGAGTACAAGTTTTTACTATCAAGCTGTTTTCACTCTTGTGCTACGTTTTCACTATCAAGCTGTTAGGGCACGTTTTCACTGTAACTGCTCCCAAAGTTTTTCTTTCTGGTACAGATAAAACACTTGAATTGACCGATGTATTTAGTTGTTTATAAACTTCTTGTCTTTACTTTAAAACACTGTTACTAAATATGCTCAATCATATTTGAACTTATTCCTTGAATAAAAGTTAAGTTTTATTGTTAAAAAGTCCTGTGGAGTGCCCTGTTTGTTTGGTTGGCTATATACATATATATATTTATATATAGTACATTGTAAACCCTTAACACTTGCATATGTTATTTTCAAGACTTTACGGTATTATTTACAATAATTACAAACAAAGAAAAAGCAAACAAAACATTTTCTTGATATTAACCCAGCAACAGCTACAACCAGTAGGTCGTCAGCCCGTGGCACGGAAGTAGGAAGTGAAGAAGACAATTTAAGAGGTAAGAACAGGATGCTTAACCCAGGGGCGAGGATCTAGCAATATGGGTCCTCACCATAGATTCTTTCAAATGGGTGTGTGTGTATGTGATACTGCTTAAGGCTGGGTCTTTACCCTAATAATGATGAATTCATTATTAGTGCCAAAATCCCACATTTAAAAGTACTAAAGGGCAACTATAGCAGATATACAGCTAAATAAAAAACATTTCTTTCAAATGGATGTAGAAGAGGATCGGGGCTGAGGTGAGCAAGTTGGCCTTTAAAGGGTATCTCCATTGGGGAAAATTACATTTGGGCTATTCAGTTTTATTGAAGAATGGGAGGTAAAGACCTGCAGGAGCTAGGAATGAAATGAACAAACGTACCTGGTCTCGCACACCTCCTCTGTTCTTCTGACAGTTCCTGACGGAGTTCCTACAGTATGCGCATGTGTGTACAGTAGGAACTCAGCCAGGCAGGGGCATAACTGCGCATATGAAGGAAACATACTTGGTTCCGGAAGTTTGGGTCTTTACGGTCTTTTAAACAGCTGATCGCGCATATGTTTCATTCATACGCGTGAGATTTTGTGGGCTTGTGGCGGGCCCTTCTACCGGGGGGTGGTAGTTACGCCACTGGCCACTACAGTTGAGACCTGTCAAAAGAACAGCGGAGGAGCTCCAGACCGGGTAAGTTCGTTCCTGGCTCCAGCAGGTTTTATTAAAGAACAGTCGGTAAAGCATGCTCCTTTATCTCCCTTTCTTTAATATAACTGAATAGCCCAAACTGATTTTCCCCATTGGAGATACCCTTTCCCCTGTAGTGTTTGTCACACCATTTCTTTATTGATGGCAGTGTCTGAGTTCAGAAGTCATAAAATTTAACAGCCAGACACAGGTAAAACTTCTACAAACACTTTGGGGCTCATTTACCCAGAACCGCTATAGCTCTGGGTAAATGCTTCTTTTGCGATTTAATATTCGCGTACGGGGATTTACCCACTGCGGGATTTTAACGCCAGCTATCTGCTGGCATTAAATTCCTGTGCTAAAACGAGTGCAAATGCAATATTAAATCGCCAGCATCGGATGCGCAGTTGATTTTTTGCGTAACCCGCACATCTGACGCTAATATGGAGCTAAAATGAGTCCCTTTATCTATAACTCACCCTTCCCTGCCTGGCTGTGTGCAGTTACTTTTTTTTTTAATTTTCTCACTCGTAGATTTACGCTTTAGCGGGACAGTTTATCTTTAATTCTGAATATTGCTTAGTGTGTCAGGACATCCTATGGGGCTTATTTCTAAATGCATGGTGTCAGTACAGACAGTGTAAAACTGTAACTGTGAGGACTGTGGGTAAGAAGGAAAGTGATATTCAGTTTCTAATAAACATTACAAATTCCAGGAACTGACAGCAAAGCATGAAAGTGAAAGTGCAGTAGGAAATGGGAGGTCACATGATCTGCCTTTATAACATACAGTCCAGATCTACAGAGAAGGAACAGGCCCAGTATAAGGAGGGAATTGTTCACCGACATGGCACAATGTAAGTAGTTTACTTTACCTTTTGGGAACAGTTGGTCATGGGGAAAGACAGGTAGATTACTTTTATTTTACCCATCCCACCTCTCCCTGAAGTTCATATTAAAAGCAGCTCCCCAACTCCCTGAAATTCCATACAATCTCCCTGAAATGTGTTGTTTTCAATTAGTGAGGGAGCACAATGATGTCAGAGTATTTTAGATGTTAACAAGTGACAGAAAGATTTAATGGTGACAGGACACAATGGGGACCAAGACTAGTTATACAGGGATTGGCTATGGCAGGTACCCTTATACTTCAGATTACTGTTCAATAAACCAATCAGTAGTCTGTATACGGCTGTAACAACATCATCCCTTTCAATCCTATTTATTAAATATGGTTTATGTTTCTTCCTGCTCCTGGCACTTTATTTAAATGACTGGATTAGGTTAAAAATCTGCTTTATTTGGTTTATATGATTTACAACCTGCTTTTTTTATATTAATCCAAGAAAAAGAATGTATGATTTGTTACAGTCACCCTAATGCTTTCCTAACTACTCCTTGTTACACCCAGCAGTTAACTTACTAAACCCATCCAGGTCCACCAATCAGTGGTAAAGCTAAACAGCAAGATTACGGCTCATACATCCAGGCAACAGTGTTGCCAACCTAGGTTTTCATAGACAAGAACGGAAACATTCTGGACACCCAGTGACAACAGGTCCCAGTCAGTATTCTATTTCCTTAGGTACAATTTTTGTTTTCTTACCCTTCTTTTCTACACAGCCTCCTTCCACTCTTAGAACTCGCTTCATTGGGGCAGCTGGGGTGGTTAAACTGGGTGATCCCTCTCATGCTTTTACTGAGATATGAATTCCACTGATCAGTAATCACACTCTGGGCAAGCTGGGGTAACTGTTCTTGGAAAGAATGTAAAGGTTCGTACACACGTGCAATCACGGGTCCCGACCCGTGACGCACGATGTGTACGAACGTTCGTTTCAGCCAATAATCGGCCTGTGTATGGGCACTTTATCAACCTAAATGGCCGTTCGGTTGTAGATCGTTGCCTGACGGGGCAGATCTCCGAACAACTGGCTGTTACGGTCGATAAAGGGCCCATACATGGGCCGATTATCGTCCAAAACGAACGTTCGTACACATCGTGCTTCGCGGGTCAGGACCCGCGATCGCATGTGTCTACGAACTGATACTGATAATACAAACATATCTGTCTGGGAAAAATGTAAAAGAAATTAGAGCTCACAAACAGAAAAGAAATTAGAGCTCTACAAATCCTTCACCTCCCACCCCCAACCGCTTGAAGTTTAAAATTAAAGTTAAAATTAAAGTTTAAAATTAAAGTTGAAGTTTAAAATTAAATTCCAAACTGTACTTACAGCTCCTGGTTCCAGCGTTTTCACTATTGCTGGCAGCCACGGCTGTGATTGGCTGCCTCTCAGCCAATCACAGCCATGTATGCCGGTCTGGCACCGTGCTTGTAGATCCGGCAGGCATGGGAGCCAGACCAGAATGCTGGAATGAGGAGCTGCTGGAATGAGTTGAGTTTGGAATTTATTTTTCAACTTCTAACATAGCGGTTGGGGGTGGGAGGGTATGCCCTGCAATATAGATTAAGGTTTATATGGAGGGTGGAGATGCCCTTTAATTTAGATCTATAAACTATTATTTCAGCTGAACCTGAAACCATTATGGCAACTGGCTCTTGTTTAATCAATTTTGTGATGTTTAAATTGTGTGTGAGTGTATGTGAGCCAGCGCAATAGACAATTACTGTTATTTATCAGTAGTGTGATAGTAGTCATTAAGAAATCTCACCATACTATTTGGCTGGAAATGGAGCATATCAAAAACGCATACAGGATTATTCAATAAAAGGTCTTATCGTATAAAATGGTGCTTATTTTGCCCCAACCAATCAGATGTTAGCTTTCAAATGTTAAATAAGATCTGATTGGTTGGGGCAAAATTAGCACCATTTTAAACGATAAGAACTTTTATTGAATAACCATGATAGAATATTCCCATGCACTTTACTGCCAATAGTCTGATATGTACATAGCACAGCAATGCCTATTAGTCAATCACAGGCAGTTGTCACTGTAGGCCCACCCAACCACCCACAATTAGGTTATCGTGTGCCAGGCCCAATAATATTCTCACTTGATTGGGGTACAGAAAGGCCCAGGAATTTATCAAGTGTGGAGCCCTAGTGTGATGCCAAATTTGTATATTTTTCTCCACAGTCCAGAATATTAATATTCACAACGTTCCAACAACAGGAGCATCTTGGACAACTGCCCAAAGTGACCCATTACATTATGCAGGTATGTTATTTATAATATAAGGGATAATGCACTACTATATGTCCAGTGCACTAAAAAAATCAGAAAGAGATACCTGAGAGTACAGATAGTGAGATTGGGTTTTCCTGTTCTTACAGGTCTCTGCCAATCTTTATTGTATTCACAAGAAGATATTTTGGTGCGATTGACCCAAAATATCTGTGCTATTCTTCTGTCTGCTGACAAACATTGATGGCTTTTCTTTCAACTAAATTATACAAAAGTACGATCAGACAAATCGTACACACAGACCGACCTGCGATGCACAATGTGTACGAACTGCCGTTTTGGGTGCTTTTTTCCCCTCTAATATAGGGCACATGCGCATCCATGTCAGAGATAGGAGGTGAATTGCTGTGTTAGGGGTGGGGAGGTGTGGAGGGTTCCAGAGTTCAAATCCACCCACCTGCAATGAGTTTGTATGTTCTCCTTGTGCTTGCGTGGGTTTCCTCCAGGCACCCACAATCATAAAGACATACTAATAGATTATATATGTCAAATAAATGTGCTTATATTGTAAGCTCTTCAGGACAGGGCCTGATGTGAATGTAAAGCACTACAGAAGATATTGGCGCAATTTTAAATCCACAATAATAATAATTAACTGGATTCATTATCGGAAGGCATGTTTGTAGGCTTGGTTTGTAACTATCTTATCTTTTCGTTAGGCATCCCAGCATCTGAGCACATGGCACAGAGAGATCTTGAAGACATGGATAAATATAAATTGAAGATAAATTCTGTAGCTCGTCAGACAGGAATGCCAGCAGCAGTAATAGCTGGTATTTCAAGTCGGGAATCTCGTGCTGGGCGCCTTCTTAACAAAGGATGGGGTGACGGGGGTAATGCATTTGGTATTATGCAGGTAGGTACATACCAGCCCTATTTATGAATTTTGTAAAATACATTTCTTATACATCTGTGAAGAAGTTATGCAAACTAAAATACATTTAGCCCTATAGCTTAGAAACAAAATTAGAAATTTGTTTTAACATTGAGTGTTCTTAAAAAAATCCATGTTTTAATTTTTGGGGATATGGTTTATAGGATTATCAGGGGGATTTACATAGTAACATAGTAATTAAGGTTGAATAAAGACATACGTCCATCAAGTCCAACCTATTCACCCTCTTTTTTTTTTTTTATTAACCCTACCTAACAGTTGATCCAGAGGAAGGCAAAAAACCCAGCTAACAAGGGGGAAAAATTCCTTCCTGACTCCAAACGGCAATTTAATAAAAGTTCAACCAATCAGATCTTATTTAACATTTGAAAGCTAACATCTGATTGGTTGGGGCAACATTAGCACCATTTTAAACAATAAGAACTTTTATTGAATAATCCTGTAAATGTTTAAAACAGTGGTATCTTCTTGTAAAATACCACTCCTTATTTTTATTTAATCATCACTAAGTATTGTTATATGTATCATTATTTTAGGATCTGTATTGTTATTTAAGAAGCAAAATTCTAATTTTGCAAGGAGTATTCTTATTTAAGGATCTGTATACTTATTGATGGAGCTATGGTATGGTAAGCTATGGTATTTGGTAATGATATTTCACACTCCTTATTTAAGAATACCCTTTGTTTTATAAATATATCATCCAAACATGGTATATATGTTTCTGTTTTCAGACTATTTACCATCAGCCAAACCATAGTTTACAGTAGTTAGTAACCTAGACTTTCCGGGGATTTGGGGAATCAAGATTTCATTATAAGAGGCATTTATATCTCATTCACATGTTTGAAAATTATATTATAAATATGTTGAACCGTGTGAATCAAGAGAGAAGTTTAAAATAGACTTCTGGGGCATAAAGAGAGATTAGTGCTAACACACTTTACTAGTCACAAATTACCGAACATTATCGGTGTGTCAATCATAGACACACCTAAGCAGTGGCCCTGCATGTCATCCTTTGGGAAGGGGGGAAGACAAACCCACATGCTGACCTCTTGGAGGAGAACAGGAGAAGTAAATCACTGCTGACTGCTAATACAATTCTCCCTTCATGCTGTGTGTGCCAATCAATGTGAGAACACCCCCTCCCCCCAATAATCACATTTATCAGCACAGAGCAAGGAGAGAGAAACTTTCCCCAATACAGGAGCCCATGCACTATATATTCCACCTCATCACGCCCAACCTTCCTCTTCCTAAATCAGTGGTCAGCACACACAGCATGAAAGCTGAATCATAAAAGCAGACAGCAGTGATATAACCTGGGTACACAAGTTGTGATGCTTCCTCCTGACCAGCCATTTGGCACTTCTGATCGGTCAGGCGGGGGAAAGGACTGATGGTTGTGGCAATAGTGGTCGCAGCCAACCGTTTTTCGTGGGCGAGCGTACATTCCATAGAGGACCACATGATTGACCATGGTTTTGTCCGATTGTGTGTTTGAACGAACGGTCAGCGGTCGCTCACCACTGAGAGAGGAAACCATATAATTATTCGGCCTGACCAACTAAAACACTGACATGCGTCAGGTAAAAAGTCAGTGTTTTATAATTGTCTCTTTCAAAATGTACAGAATAGTTTCAAAACATGTCCATTACATTACTCGTTCTAGATTGATAAAAGATGGCATACACCTATAGGAACCTGGGACAGTGAAGAACATTTCCTGCAAGCAACTCGTATTTTAATAGATATGTATCAGACTGTCAGTAGAAAATACAGTGGATGGACACGTGAACAACATTTAAAAGGTAATCAAAATGAAGGGGAAAATCAGGGAAATGTGTTTTCAAAAAGTTTTATCCAGTCCCTTGAAATAGGAAAACAAAATTCTATTGTAATACAAAAAGTGATATCCCACGTACATAGAACAGTCACCCAAAGACATAAAGACAGACGGGCCTATTTATTAACTGCAAGTTAGTTACAGCCACATGGCATTATATGTACATAAATGATGGTAATAGTATTTTACTTTATTAGAAAGAGCACCTTTAAAACAACTCCAGGATCATGCTTCTAGCTGTAATCTGTCCAAACCTATAGGGACCGCCGAGTGTGCGGTCCCATAGAGGACCACACGATCGCCCATGGTTTTTCCGACCTGTCCGATCGTCAGATTTGGACGAGCGAACAGTCGTTGGTCGATCGCGGCCACCACCAGGAACCACACAGCCCTAAAGTGAATGTCTTTAGAAATGCCAACTACAGCAATGGATGGGACCCTGACTAGTAAAAGAAAACCAGAAGGCAGAAATATACACGTACCGTATATACTCGAGTATAAGTGACGTCAGTAGATGCGGCAGACTGATTCTTCTTACAAGTTAGTAAAATTTGCCAAATGCTTCAGTTATTCAGCTCTATTTTTACTGGCAGGGAGGGAGGGGAAGGTTGGGTAGGGGGGGGGGTTAGCAGTTCCACTGCAGATGTTTGTAAACTACAACTGCCGGCATCTAAAGTTGTAGTATACAAACACCTGCCAAAAGAATTAGGGATTACAGCAGAATTCCCATACAGTAATAGCCATACAGTAATAACCATACTGGATTTGGCTATTACTGTATGGGACTATTGTATGGGAATTCTTTTGTTCATTTAAAGGGCAACTAAAGCCTCAAAACAATACAGTATCAGAAGGCAGCAGTGGTAATAATTTCTACCCTCGACTTATATTCGAGTCAATCACTTTTACTAATTTTTTAGGTAAAAATAGGGACCTCGACTTATACTTGGATTGACTTATATTCAAGTATATACGGTATATAAACGTATATTTTATTGGTACAATTAAAAATAAAAAACGCTGTGAATTATTGTATACCCGGAATAATAATGTTATAACCGATTGTGTTTACAGTATTGTTAACTGCATTTGCTCACTTGAATAAAGCAAATAAAAAAAAACTCAGAAGTTTGCAGAAACATCTGCTGCTAAATTATTTGCTATTGGGCAATATTAAGCACATTGTGCCATATGTATAAACTCGCAATATGGGGCTTTTCGTTGTACGAATGTTCGTCTGTAGAATACTATGCATCAGTAAACAATTTACATTCGCTATCGGACATTTACAATTATGGCTGTACATTTACTGCAGCGGTCATAAATCAACGATCGTTAAATGCACGGTATTGCTAAAAATAGATACCACGCCCTTATAAATATGGCCCATTAAGTTTACCTTTTAAGATGCAGAACTGACTGCTGTTATGAAAGTCTTTCAATGTAAATAGTGGTACAATATGGAAAACCTCAGGGGCACAAAAATAGTACAAATGTATGAGTTCTTAACACCATAATACCTGTAAATCATACCTCTGTTAAAGGATAACTGTATTGCCTCAATGCATTTTTTTTTTAAAACTGCTTTAAAAAGAGTAAAGGTATGCAGCCCTCCCTATACATTTTTTTTCTGATTTCGAGCCTCTCTCTGTCTTCAATTAGCCTTTAATTAGCCATTCTGTGAAAAGGGTGTAATGATTCTGTCTGCCTCTAACTGTCACTCAGAGCTAGCAAGAAAACACTCCTCCATCCACCCTTGATTAGCTTGATTATGTAGGCTGTATTCTAGCAACAGGACAGTTCAAGTTTGTTTGACTGGCAGAGGAGGAGGAGAGAGTTTGTAACAGACATTCCCACCAGCCAATGACAAGTGATATGTTAGTGATGGCCCTGGGCCGTCTAGAAGGCAGGCTGTTAGCACTCATCTTTACTGTGTGATATCTAAGGGAGTGCAGCACGGTTGTAAATGAGAGTAAGTTATTTCAGCTGCTGGAAGTGTGGACATGTAATGGGGGAGATGTTGTTTTTTGGGGTATTGTTGTCCTTTAAAATATGTGTATGTTATAAGAAGGGGTGGCAATCAGGAGGGATCTCTATACATCTCTCAAGAGCAGAGGTTTTAAGATTTATCAAGATACCATGTCTAGAGATCTACCTGGGGCAGGGAGGTAGGATTTGTACTTTCTACCCCCAAGTTCATTTCTATGAGGAGTAACGGCACAAAGAAAACACCTTTATTAAAGATTGCTTCTGCCAGTCTCCTGTAGCTTCTCAATGACACAATAATGAGAGGTAGGAATAATCAACTGCCCGAGGTACGTTTTATTTCTAAAAAACACATTTTTACAGTATAGCTGTCCGTTATTGGTTTTCATTTACATTTTTTAAATTAAGAAATATGTATTTTACTTTCTGGTAACCAAAAGTTTTTATTTCTTTGCTTTAGGTGCTATTGCAGCATATAATGCTGGTGCAGGAAGAATAAAAAGCTTTGAGGAAGTTGACAGCCACACCACAGGACAAGATTACTCTAACGATGTTGTGGCTCGTGCACAGTTTTATGCAAGACATGGATATTAACCTGCTACTGAATAACATCTGTCCAGGATTAATATAGGTACCATATATACTCAAATATAAGTCGTTCCGAGTGTAAGTCGAGGTACCTATTTTTACCTTAAAATGAGTAAAAATGATTGACTCGAGGGTAGAAACTATGGGCCCTATTTATAAAAGATCGTTATTGTTATCGAAAAAATAACGATCGATATCGTAAAATAATGACCGTTATTTTCCAACAACGACCGTTATTTACCGATAACGGCGGTTATTTTCCGACAACGACTGGTATTTTCCGATATCTGGAAATACTGGTCGTTATCGGAAAATACCAGGCGTTATCGGAAAATAACGGTCGTTATCGGAAAATAAGGGTTGTTATTTTACGATAGCGATCGTTATTTTTTCAATAACGATCTTTTATAAATAGGGCCCTATAACCACTACTGCCTTCTGATTCTGTATTGTTTTGAGGCTTTAGTTGCCTTTTAAATGGACAGCAAAATTCCCATACAGTAATAGCCAAATCCAGTATGGTTATTACTGTATGGGAATTCTGCTGTCCATTTAAAGGGCAACTAAAGCCTCAAAACAATACAGAATCAGAAGGCAATTTATTTAACAATAGATATCATCCTCCTGATTCAGTATTGTTTTCAGTTATTAGTTACCCTTTACATGCTTTAGATGCTGGGAGTTGTAGTTTACAAACTTCTGCAGTGGAACTACAACACCCCCCCCCCCCCCCACCCAACCTTCCCCTCCCTCCCTGCCAGTAAAAATAGAGCTGAATAACATTTGCATTTGGCAACTTTCACTAACTTGTAAGAAGAATCCGGCTGCCTCATCTCCTGACGTCACTACTCGGCGCCGGGAACTAAAACAGGCTCCGAGTAGTGAAGTCAGTGGATGTGACGATCGGGAGATGCAGCAGCCGGATTCTTCTTACAAGTTAGTGACTGACCCGAGTATAAGTCGATGTTCAGTTTTCAGACTTTTTTGCAGCTTGAAAACTTAGACTTATACTTGAGTATATATGGTATTTGAAGGAGACGACTTTCTTTAAAAAATTCCAATTTTTTTTCATTGATTTAGAAAAACATTATGGTCAATACAAGTGTGGCAGGTAAAAATCCTTGGTATCAAGTCAATATAGGAAAGGCAGGGAGGCCCACTCAAAGTAGAACAGCAAACTTTCATTTACTGAGTGCTCAACATGCAAGTCAGGTGTACCTGACTTGCATGTTGAACTCAATAAATGAAAGTTTCTGTTAAATTCTACTTTGAGTGGGCCTCCCTGCCTTTCCTATATTGACTTGAGATACTTACCTGATGTGGCACAGGCTTCAGGGAGTGCACCTTAAAACCTACCTGTTGGGAATCCACAATTTGTGGATATTTAAAAATCCTTGGTAGGTTATATAAAGTAAAGTGAGTCCAGTAAACCTACCACATGTTTAGAATATCCAAAAACATTGGTATTTGTTAGGGGTAAGTTGACCTTTAACATTTAAGCCACATTCTTTGAAGTGTTTCTCAATGAGTAAGGTTATACCTGCCAGGATATGTTCTCGAAACGCCCGTACGCAAGACCCCTGGCTTAATTCTTTCTTTTAAGCTTCCTGTGGTTCTACCCCCTTTGTTAAACAAAAGGAGTAGTTTACCATTTAAATGTAGGAATTGTTCTAACAATTAACATCATTATTTTTGCAGTATTTCACCGTTATCGAAGAGCTTACAGTACTTCAATTAAGCTGCATGCAATTCCGCACCTACTGCCACAATGATAGATACCACAAGCTTCAACCAATTTTTGGAAGTGGTGTCTGTTTGGATTTCTCCTACTATCTACAAGGCTAAGGGAAAAATTGGTCCCCAGGGTAGTGTCTCTCTTGGCTACACATTTCTGTCTCTAGGACCAACATGTGTTTATGTATTTTTTTTTTTTTTATCTCTGAACTCCTTGCTATATTGTGTAGAAAAATAAAAAGCTTCCTTGTTATCTCTAAGGTGTTCCTTATAGTGTTTATTTCCATGGAAAAGTTTAGATTTATTTAGGGAAAAGGCTTGTTCATTGCCTCTACTGGCTAGTCTAGATTCCAACTCCTGGCCCTGTTTGTTATAATCAAGATCTGAGACATTTCTATGCGCTTTGATTCCTTTAGGAGAAAAGCGCTTTACAAATATTTTTGTTTTGTATTGTATAAGATCCCTAGTACAATTCCTCCGAATTTTTACAAACTGCCCACAGGGCATACCTTTTTCGGGTAACAAATGTCAGCTCTAAGGGCCCTATTTATAAAAGATCGGTATCGTTATCGTAAAATAACTACCGTTTTTTTACCGATAATGACCGTTATTTACAGATAACGACCGGTATTTAACGATAACGATCGGTATTTAACGATATCGGTTAATACCGGTCGTTATCGGTAAAAAACTGGTCGTTATTTTATGATAACGATCGGTATTTTACGAGAGCGATACCGATCTTTTATAAATAGGGCCCTAAGGAGCATATTCCCAGTTGTTTTTCGGTAGGTACAGGTCTCTATGGGCCATATTTATAAAAGCACAGTATCATTATTTTGCGATATTAAGCCTTTAACGATCATTGCCATGACCATAAATTTACAATCGTGGGCATAACTCTACTATAGCAGTCAAATCTACAATTTCGGTAGTAAATTTGCGATCGTAGCTTTTACAATTGCCCGTACAAATGCGGGATTTTGTTACTGCACGATATTGTAGGAACGAATTTTAGCATTTACAAATACTCATTCGGAATGTTCTTTCCAACTTATATTTACAGCTGCGATCGTACTTAAAATATGCCCCTATGTCAGTATTATTCGCATCGCCGCATAGTTCTTAATCCAAAAAAATGAATTGTACTCCGGTCATGCTTCATGGTTAGTAAAATACCACATGCAAGGCGTGGTATTGTCTTACTGATCACCTACATTTATGAAAATACCATATGCATTGCTATTAAATACTGTTCCAAATCATCAGGTGGTCATCAGTATAACGGCCATAATACACTATGTGGGATGTCTCCCACCACCCCATGAAGAGGTTGGCTTATGCAGGTGCAAATGAAGCCCCTATCGCGATCCCACATCTTTGGAAACAGGAGTAAGTAAAAATTTTACCGATATGACTATCATATTTTTTAGATCTGAGTACATTGTATGAACCAAAAATACATAATGAATGGCCTGTAGTACCGTTTCAGGTGTTATGGAGGTGTAGAGTGATCTAACACATATACTCCTTTTTCCATGGGAATCTCTTCCAAAACATGACCTGAATTTCATATGTAGGAATGTAATTGTTTAACTAATTGCTGCAGACATCAGTCAACCCAATCCAATAGTTTTTTTTTTATCCTGACAATGTTAGGAGATCTCTCTATTAAATCCTGGTAATGATCCATAAATTTACTTCTTAAGTTGATGGGATGAAAAGTACACTCTGGCCATACACACTGGACATACACAAGTCCCACTACTGGCAATTTATCACTGTACCCTTTTAAATTTGGTTTGAAAGAGACAAATTCCTGTTATTTCACACAATTTTGTACAGATGTACAGTATACATTTAAGTAATGTGCTATTACCAAGCTAAGGAATCTGTGGAAGAGTTATTGGTAAATTTCAGGATATTTTTTCCCATTAACTATAATGGGTCCAATCCTCAAACATGAACGTTCTAAAGTTTCAGGGTCCTGTTATCAAATGTCAATTTCTGTATGAAATGCACCTGGGTCTGAGGCTACACTAACTACACACCGTCTCTCTGACAAACACACATTTATGCAAACAAACATAATTTCAAAATAAGTCCTAAAATATATACAATAAAAGCTCAATAATATGTAAAAAACAATGCATATTTTAAGTATTTAGAATTTTTTCTAAAATAGAAGTATGAAATTTAAGTTTATAGTGTGGGGGGGAAGCATTCCCTCCTGCTGTTCGTAAATGCAGAGATGTAGTTTTCAAACATCTGTAGGCCATAGGAACGACATTTCTCTTTTATGATCAAACACAAAAACATACGCCCAACGCCACAAAGACAAACACACCTACTAATACATCCTCACAGCACAATCTACCTTCTGTTTTCATGGCAACCATACCTTAAAACCAAAAAGTTAGTTTTATTATCTAATATGCAAAACATATCGCCTAACGCCACAGTCACAGGTACACCACACCCACTTTATCCATCCGTTTCCAAGTCATGCAAAATAGTTTCCACCCAGTAATCAAAATAAAAACAAAAAAAAAAAGGCTTTTTTTTCCCTTCTAATTTTGGTTCTGTAAGTTACCACAATTAAGTTTAAGTGCAACAACTCAGACGCAGTTGAAGTGCAGACTTCCAGCTTTAGTTCAGTGGGGTGACAAAACAATTGCATAAAAATGTGAGGCAACTAAAGCATTTTTAACACAAGCCCTTCATTTCAGGGGATCAAAAGTAATTGGCCAAATGAAATAACTGGAAATAAAATGTTCATTTCTAATACTTGGTTGAAAATAATTTGTTGGCAATGACAGCCTTAAGTCTGGACATCACCAGATGCTTGGTTTCCTCCTTTTTAATGCTCTGCAGCAGCTTTCTGTTGCTGTTTGTGTACTTTCCTGTCTGATGTTTATACTTTAACAATTGAAATGTATGCTCACACCATTACCTGTAACATTCCCAGTGCCAGCCAACTTTCCCATTACCAGTAACATTCCCAGTGCCAGACGACTTTCCCATTATCAGTAATATTCCCAGTGCCAGCATAATAGTGTCAGGATAGGGATCTTCGAAATGCCTGTCACAGAGGCTGCTTGTTGTGTTAAAAAAAGCAGGTAACAGCTTTTATTTCCCTGTGTTTGAACTGCTCTCCTGTATGTTTTGGCTGAGCTCCTATTCCCCTCCATTCACCTTCTGTTTGCAACATTGTTGCAGAGCAGGGTGTGATACACTCTGCTAAGCCTATTCAGCAACAATGTTGCAAACATTCTACATATAGAACATAGTGAAAGGGGGAGGAGATTAGCTAAAAGGAACGGGAGAGCAGTTTATAACACTGGAAAATGAAAGCTGCTACCCGATTTTTAACTCCCTGTACCCAGTAAACAATTTTTCAGTTGCCATGCCAACCTGGTGACCGGGATTTGTCCATTCCTGCGGTAAACATATGTTTGGAATTAGCAGACAGGCAACATAAAGGTAGAGCCCAGAATATAGTAAACTACATGATAATGAGAACATGTTGGCATATACTGCAGAAAAACATGAGTGTACCTAATGACTTCATTGTGAAAACTTTTCAATCACAAGTCACGTGCATGGCTAGCATAAGGTACACATTTTAAGGAACTGCTACACAGTTACAGCGGTCCCATAATGCTCTGTATTGGAAATTGTTTCTTTTTTTAAAGTGTACCTGACAAGCAGAGCCGTTTCTAGCCATCTTGGTGCCCTAGCATGATCAGATCTCAATACCATTGTGCTTAAAAGTGCAGTAGTGTGGCCTATCCCTCCAAGAGTATTGACAATAACACTTTCAGTGCCAACACTTTCCAGACTTCCCCAGAGTATTACCATTTACCTTTCAGTGCCAGCATACTTTCCTTCTAATAATTTTAGTTCCAGCACATTCCCAGAGTTTTGCCATTTGCCCTTCAGTGCCATCAGAGTATTACCATTAAAGGTCATGTTGACCCCAAAAATCATTTTTAAGCATGGTAGAACCCCCCTCAAACAAACGATTTTAAGTGCAAGCGCTATCTCGTTATCTGCTCCCCCCTCCACCTATCAATCATTCTCTTGACCCTGCACGTCAGTCTAATTGGATGTGAAAAATGACTTCTAGAACATATACCTGTTGTTTAAACCACAATCCACATGTAACAGGCAAGAATAGCAGATTACTGGATGCACTGTTTGTGCAGGAGTTTTTCTGTAAGTCCTGAAAATGGAGCATGCTGACTGGATGCCGATGTAAGCCATCTGATTGGCTGGAAGTTACCGGCTCTTCCTGGAAGGGAGGGGGGAGTTCCTTATCTGCAGTGAGCATGCATACTTTTGCTTGTAACAGGCTCGAAACAGAGGAGGGGAATGTGCTTGTGGTGATGCCATTCCCCTCCTAGTCAATGAAAAGGGGAAACATAACTGGAATGGCAGTTACACAGAGATTACAGAAGTCAGGGTAAGAGCTTTAAACTTATTTTAAAAGGGTCTATGTTTTTTAGAGATTGGACTTGTCCTTTCAGTGCCAGCAGACTTTCCTACTGATAATTTCAGTGCCAACACATTCTCAGAGTATTGCCATTAACCCTTCGGTGCCAACACGTTCTGAATATTGCTATTAATATTTTTAGTACCAGAAGAGCATTACCTTTAACCCTTTCAGCTGCTAGCATTGACATGATATACAGTATGTACCTGATTTCCATGTCTCCTCCATTAAATTGTTCACTCCTCACCCACACTAAGTTCTAATTGGAGAGTTGGGCATAAGGAAGAAAGAGGCAGGGATAGGGATCTCATGGCTGCTAGTCACAAGGGCCACTGGTATAAAGTCTGCAGCAGCTTTTACCTGGCATTTTAGAACTGTTCTCCTCAGTACTATTAGCTGAGCTCATCCTCCCCCCTCCTTCCTTCACCTTCAGTTCATTTGCAACATTGTTTCCAAGTAGAGGGAGCTGAGTTCAGGCTCCTTCTACTCACTACTACTCACTACAATGTTTCAAATTACAGCAGCAGAACAAGGAGAGCAGATCTAACACCAAGTAAAAGCAGACAGGGAGAACACAGGACGCCCTGGTTTCACATAGGTGCCCTAGCGCTTTGCCTAGGTGGCTTATGCCTAAAAACGTCTGACAAGTTCTAAGATGTTAGATCATGAGTTTCTACCTCCCCTTCTTTCTTAGGTACAGAGCAATCATCTGTGCCACTTTCTATATCTCCTGTCTTGTTCACAGAGTGGAGAAGAAGCTTTTAAAGCATAAGTTTGTACAGCTGATAAATCTGCAAATATAGAATTATAGGAGTTAAGAATACATGATCCTTCCTACCAGAACTATATAGCTATCAGTTTTCGAAAAATGGCATTTGCCAGTATTGTTCCCCTTAAATACACAACACTACCATTGTATACCTACAAAAAAATTGCAGTACGGAACAAAGGAAAAAACAATACTTTTTCTTGTTTAATGCAAAGTACTAGTTGCAAGATATCATTACGTTTCGCAAGGAGAACAAACATTTCCTGGACTTATCAGGCCAAAACCCAATGAATAGAACAATGTATCACTTATTCTTTGTAATTCCTAATCAAAAGATAAACACTAAAATCTAAGCCTTGTACACACTTCAAATTTCCCTCAGCCGCACATGTATGGGTGCTTAGTCAGAATGTGTTCATTGATCTGTCAGGACGCAGAACGATTGATCGGCCCTCGGGTGTTGCAGCCAAAGGAAATTTGCTGTGTGTAAATTTACAAGGCTTAACAAGGCTCTTACATGCACAGTGTACTCAGTAAGGCTAGGTATACACAAGCAAATATTTTGGACTGAACCATATTTCCATATTTTGGTCAGTCCGAAATATATGCGGTAATTTTTGAGTTGTCAGTTATTTTTTTAATTGTCAGTTATATATATGTTTTAAACCTGGTGTTGGACGTCAACATGTAAAACAAATGTTAAATAAAGTACATTTTAAATGTATTTTACAAACTTTGCTTATATTTACAATCAAATTTACATTTTATCTTTTGACTCAGTGTCAACAACATACCTTTATGTGGTTTACAGCCACAAAGAATCCTGTTTCAACAATACAGTTCCAAAAGGATTATGGTTATGTAAAGGTGATAAGTACTTTTTACTACAAAATGCCCTAGAGCAAACTTACTGTGAATGAATCAATGGTAGAGTGGACAATAAAGCGTGAGGAATTGAGTTCCTGACTTCTCATAGGTCTCTTTCCATTTAAGAATTGATTTGCCAATTTAGACTCAACATGAATATTAGAGAACAAATCCAACATGTTTTGAATTCCTCGAATGTTAGATAAACATTCATGGCCTGAGTGCCCATAGAACAAAATCCAACTGTCTATATAAATAGTGAAATCAATTAAAGCAGGATTCATGATGTATTAGAAGGGTTTGCATCAATTCCCTGCATGGATTTAATGTTCCCCACAACCATATAGGGATAAAGAAATGGTATCCTATATACAAATGTTTGAAAAGCAATATAGCACAGTTCCATCCAGGAGCATATCTGCCATTAGGTCATCTGAGGCGGTTTTCTCAGGCAGTACCCCATTGATGTCCATGGGATGTACTCCATTGGGGGAGGTGGATAGCTACTGGTTTTAGAAAGCAGGGTCCCTGTAACAGTGCTGATTCCATCTAAAAATCTTTACTGTTAAAATATGCATAAATCTGTTAAAAAATATACATTGTGGTACAGCATTGCATTTAGTGACCACATAAAAATAAATTGTTCTTAAGACATTTTAATATATTACAGAGAAGACTCTTTGAATCCGTTTCCATCATGTTTTACGGGTGTGACTGTTATGGAAAATGTCCACTGAAGTTTCATAGCAGGGTCGTAAGTCAAAATCGCAGTAACCTATGGAAAAACGGCCCTACAAAAAAGATGAATGAAAATTAAATAAAGTCATGGAACATTACCATAAACTAAACATTTTTTTTTCTTTCCTTGAGCAGAGCAATAGACAAAGTGCTGATTTATATACAAGCTAAAATACATACAAAGCCTCACCCTGCTTCTGATATCAGAGGTGTATGTGCAGAATTTCTTCATTTACTACTTGCAGCATTTGTATCATTTGAACAACACTGGAATAGTGTGGATACTAGCCAGTATTGCTTTTTTAAAACTTGCAACACTACATACAAGAACAGATAACCCGATAAGGAACAATACTCCCCCATGCTAACTAGTTACGCCCCCCCCCCCCTTTAAAGGTGTAGCTTAAAGGTTGGACTGGATGGACCTTTGTGTTTAAACTCCAATACTATGTTACTATGAAGAGAAATATCTCAGATGTGCTATTACGTCATATTCATACTGACCTTGCTACTTGGATTCACATAATCCCCTTCTTATTACAGGTTACACAAAGAATGCTTCCTCCCACCGCACACATATATTCGGGGATATATACGGTATTACATATATTAAGAACTAATACACAACTTACAAATGAAGAGCCCCTTAACATCTACATATCAGGAGCAAAACTTTTACAGAGAAACAAACAAACCCACAATATCTGGAGAACACTGTAACTTTAACAATACACACATAACAGTTAATATCAATACCAAATCAATCAAGCAACTTAACAATAAGAAAACCAATACTAGAAATCTCAGATTCTGACTAAATCCATATTTAAATATATAATTTAAAAAAGTATAAATTTTAAGATTAAAGGGTCAGTAAACTCAAAAAAGAAACTTACCTTGAAATGTTTGCATAAAGAAAGCTCTTTCAGAGCCTCTAGTTCCCTCCCCTCTGAGCTCTCTAGCAGCCAAGTATTCATCCACTTTTTTCTGCCTCGGCTGGCATGCACCTAAATTCACCGTCCTCCCCTTTGCCATTCCGCGACTCATCAAGAAGGAGCACGCATGCGCATAACTAGAAACCTGCGTCGCAGATCTCGAGCGTCTCTCTGGAGGCGCGCCATGCTTGCCTCCAATCAAAGGAAAGCTTCACCATTGCTATAGCAACGCATTCCTGCTCCTCATAGCTGCTTCCTTGTTGATCGCGTATGCACAACGCTTGTATTACCTGCCTGTAATATAGCTTGGTAGGTGCCCAATATGATTGATGCCTGTAAAGATTGGTCTTTGGATGAGGGAGTTGTTTGAGGACACGGGGGAAAGGGGGGACCAAGGGGAAGGGGTTATGGATGAGAAATTAAGTTGTTGAAACTGGGGTCTGGGGGGTTGTGTGTGTGGAAGAAGTTGGTGGAGAAAACATTTTGGGGGGACCAGGAGGAAGGGAGGATTTATGGATAGGAAATTAATTCTAAATGAAATGGTTGAAACTGGGGGATATTTGGTAGGAAATGACAACAAAATAGGATTATGAATAAGGAAAGGGATTATAGATGGAAATGGTTAATATATAAAAAATGCTGTATATGAGATTATAGATATCTATGGCTGCAATATGGAATTATGGGTGGATAGTGCTGCCAATGGGATTACTGATAAGGTTGATAAGGGTGCATATGGGATTATGGTTGGGAAATGGCTGCATGTGGAATTATGGGTGGGAAATGGCTGCATATGGGATTATGGATGGCTATGTCTGGATTATGGGTGGATATGGCTGCAAATGGGATAATGGATGGACTGCAGCCATACATTTACAACAATGCATGGTATTGCTAAATTGCAAAACCACGTTTACAAATGGGCACTATGAGTAGAAGAACACATTCATTTTATTAATATTTTTTATATTTTTTTTATTTTATTTATTATAATAATAATTAAGATTTTATTTTTTGACTTTAGTTACCCTTTAGTATCGCTGCCACAGAATGGAAGGGTGGGTCAGCAGGTGTGTGCACCTGTGTCAAGTTGAGGGGTAAAAATTTTTTTTTGATGAATGGGCAAATTTGTTTTTTGACTATAGTTACCCTTTATGTATATGGAAATGGAAGGGTAAGTTAGTAGGTGTGTGTGTACCTATGTCTGCGTTGGAGTTGGAGTGTTTGTGTTTATTATCACATGACCCTAAAATCTCGAATTGTCCACATATGAGGCAACATTTGCTGAAATTCGCTTTGGAGATATATGGATATATATTTGGATATGCAACTCACATCACTAGGTCAGGAGGTGGGGTTCTGCATATCATTGCAAAAGGCTTGATTGACAGCCCTGCCTACTGTAATAACAGATGACTTTAGAAGGAGAATGCAGACACAGGGGGCCAAATTTGAGAGAAAAAACTATGTAGATTAGGTAAGGGTAAATTATAGAGTTGCATATTGTAATCAGTTGGAAAACTTTGAGGGTGACTTTACATAGCCTTTAATGTTTTATTAAAGTTATTCATGTTCCAAAGTATAAATTAAAAGGTCTTTGGAATTATGGTTATTTAAATAAAATATAACAAGTATTCCCTTTTATTAAAAACAACACAATATATGTATTAACTTGTGTATTCTAAGAAATAATGTGCCCCTTCACATTATAATATAAGGCCATTACACCCCCTCGGGGTTCCCTGCCCTGCGGCCTTGTTCTTTTATATACTCAGGGAACTCCTCTGTGGCGTAAGAGACTTATGTTATACTGTAAAGGGCCTATTATCTTTTATATAAGTGAGAATTAGAGGGTAAAAGGGCCTGCGACCCCCTTCCATAGTCTCCTCTCCGCGATCAGCTGTGTTTAAACAGACGATTGCGCGTATGCAGTAAAGATAGTAAAGATACCTGTGATCAGCTGTTTAAAAGTTCTGCTGGTTCGGTATGGGACTTTTAAACAGCTGATTGTGTGTATCATGGCTGCAGACGCGTAACCTTGAAACAGAGCCGATCACGGTGGGGATGTGTGCCAGGGGCTCGGCCTCCAATCTTGTGTTCCGGCTTCTCACCTGCCAAGTGGTCAGGCAGCATCTCTCTAAGGCCAATGCTCTCTCGGCACGATATACTATAATTTCAATTATATTTATCTACGTATTTATGATTGTGGGGGAAACAGGAGTGCATGGTGGAAACCCACACAAGCACATAGAGAATATAGGACTTCCTTGCAGATGTGTCCAAGGGTGGATTTGAATTTAGGACTTCAGTGCTAACCACTGAGCCACCGTGCAGTCCAACTGTTACCAGTAAAAATACTCCCAAAGAGTCATGTGAAAATTTTATAACTGTAATCATATCAGAGCAATTTACTTTCAGTCCTCTGTGTGATGATCTATGTTTTTGCACAAATGGCAATGAGATCATATTTTTTCATGTTTTGCTTCCCTTACCTGTGGTTTTTTAAAGTAATCTAAACCTCTTCCAATCTTGATCATCCAACCATTGTTGAACCTGCAGTAAAAAAAAAAAGCTAAAACTTTCTTTGTAAAACCAGAAAATACAAACTAAAAAATCTAATATCAAGCAATAAATATTATGGAAAATCTTTCACTACAACAATCAATGCAGTTACTTTCAATCAGAAAAGGGGTGGGCAATTATTTTTCAAAGGGGGCCGCATGAGAAACTTGTCGTGAAGGGCCGCACCAACTCAATTCCCATTATAGGGATTGCAAAACTGGATTTTATAAAAATATTAAATTAATATCCCTGGGCCATTGTAGGTTTATTTTTAGAATTATTATTATTCTTAATAGAATGTTTGAAATATTTTAGATCCATTTCTTTCAATTCAAATAATCACGTCAACATTTTTTTAATTAAACTTAATAAAAATAAAGATAATTATCCAGCCAGAGAATCAATTAATATTAAAATTTTGGGTTCAGAATTGATATTGAGGGGCCAGTCAGGGACAGCCAACATGCCTCATGTGGTCCCCGGGCCTTACTTTGCCCAGGTCTGAATTAGACAGAGTAGACAGGTACTATTTCAGCTGACCACAAGATCTTCCTTCATTTACCGACCGCCGGATGTTGTTTAAAAATCAGTTGTGAGAGATCAGTCAAGGTGGTAATTCTGATATTACAACACAATCTTTCAAACATCACAGGTAACAGAGTTCTAACATCTTAACTGTAAAGATAAAAACTTCTTAAAAGGAAGCACACAAAGCATGCCTGAGCTCACTTAAATAAGGGATAAGCAGTAAATATGTTATTGCAAAATTGCAAATACTGTATATATTAAATGTATTTTGTATGTCTAGAAATCTATACCTAAAATATAGGATGATAAACAATAAAACAATATAATTATAACGTACATTTCAAGATTGAATTTTCTAAATAAATAAATGAAATCAGCTTGGGACCACTTAACTAAACGCCATTCCAACCTTGTTCAGCACACACATGCCAAGTATTAAAAATGCCAAATTAACAAAGAACAACATATTGTAAGTTAATGGGAACTCAGCAGAGCATTTTCAAGAAGAGCAGAAAAGAAACACAATAATTATTTGAAGATTCAGTTAGTTGTCTGGCTGCATATTATTAAAAAAACAACTACTACTGTAGCTGGACAGAAGTATCATTTTCACGAATTCTAACTTTTAAAGGTCATCTATAGTAGGAAAATGAACTTTTTTTTCCTTTCCTTCCATGTGTTCTATAATTCCCTCCCAACCCCCAGGGTCTCATTACTTTTTTCAAATTCTGTCCTGAGATACACAAATTAGAAGAAGACGTGATTGCATTCCTCTACTCCTACTTGTACTGTCAATCAAATCCCTGTGGTGTGACCCTCTGCCCCCCTCAAGTCCCTCCCTCCTCCATTCTCTGTAACAAACAGAGATAAGAGCATTAGCAGGGGGAGAGACGTAGCTTTAATGGCAGAGAAGGCTGCACTTGACCCCTCTTCTTGATAGCTTTCACTGATTGATGATGGGTCACAAAGAGAGTGATCGTACTGCAGCTGTAAACTACTGTTCTCCCTTCCCATTGGTGTCTCCAGGACAGCTTGCTTTCTATTTCCCACTCTCCGTGGGGGTGTTTTTCAGGATGTTGAACTTTTAACTCCTGCTGCACATAAGAAGCTTGTCGGGTAGCTGGTGTTTAGACATGGAGGATGTAACAGAGGGGAGGGGAAAGTGCTGCAGAGAGATCGGACACCATGGAAAAACATGGAGTCACTGACAGAGGTAGGAGAAAGGTAGCACAGAGTACATAAATTTAACTTTGCAATGGGCCAATTTGTTTTTCTCACTATAGATGCCTTTAAAACAATTTTTAAAAAAAGTACAAATAGAGATGTTCCTTGTGCCTAAATAAACAGAATATAAACCTACCTAATTTCCCTGTCATGAATCGAAGAAGAAAAAGTAACTTCTAGCATTACTCCATAGTCTTGAAGGGAACTCTTGATTTCTTGCAGGCCACTAGTTTGCTGTGCTTTTCCATTCTCCTGTTCCAATTATAAAAATTAACCTGTCAGATTAATCTGAATTAAATGAATTAAGTGTAATATTACTCTTAGCATTTACTCTCATATTAGATGTTATGGAAGAATTACAAGACCATATAAAAAGCATGGCTGTTGGGAACTTTAGACCAGGTCTAGTTCTTCACCAATAGGGTTAATGAGATATCCTTCCTATAGTATAAGATTATTTATAAGTTCATAGGAGATTGCAAGTTTTTTTAGGAGCTACCAATGAGGTGTGGTATAACAATTATACTATAGGAAAGGTGCATGTGAATAATGTCTCTCTATTACCATCTCAATGATTATAAATAAATATACATAACATAAAGTACTGGCTTATATTAGGTACAAGACTTAAGTTCGCACACACATCAGATAATTTTCGCATGATTTGCCCGATGAACGATCCATTGTGAGACATTCGTGCAAAAATAAAAGCTTTAATGATCTTCTAAGACAAACGATCCACGAATATTCTCGGCTTTTCCCACAGCTATCCACTAAGTTTAACTTGTTTTTACAGTGTTCATACCCTTTAAGTGTGTGTCTGTCTCTCTTTTTCTGTCTGCCCCCATTACTCAAACAAAGTTTACTATCTAAATAACCTTAGTAATGGTGTCTGTACCCATACCCACATAAATAACCCACACAACTATAAATGTCTCTTCCCATATTATGGTGTCTGTATAGGCACCTGCAGCTGTATAGGTAGCCAAGTGCTTCCATAATAAATATAGCACATTCACAATGATATCAATAAACACTGTCCACATGTCCATTACTGGGTTCATTTAAAGAGAGAAATGAAAAAATCCAATCTTAGGGTTGGGGGGGAGTTTATGGGTGCGAGTGGGTGGGGTTGGCTCAGATTGAGTTGGAATGGTTGAGGTGGAATCGTAGAGAATATTATGGTCAGTAAAGCAGCCCCAATAACTAGTAGGTTTGGCACTCCTAATTTAGTTAGTGTAGTATAGCACATTAAGTAAATTAATCTGCCACTTTGCTACCCATTTCAACAACCTGTCAGTTTATTGAAATAACTGTACATCATATGCAGATTTTGATGCCTTGTTTTGTATTGTCAAAGGCCCTGCTTTAAATACCAAATTCAAATTCTAGATAAACAGATTTACTATTAATGACCTCAATACAAAATAGTTTGGTATAGCACTTAAACAGGTGTACCTTTATTGCAAATAAATGAAGACCCACTGACAACACCTACTGCAATGATCTATAAATGTGTTTTTCAAGGTCAGCAACCGTAGTTTATTCATTAAATACCTATATGGAAAAGTATCAAAAGAAACATCTACAGAGGGGGGGAGGGAGGGAAAAACGAAATGTAAAAGTTGAAATATCATTCACTACTGTACAAATGTTTTCCTCTTAATATAACTGTATTCAACACTTACCACTCAATAAAAATATTGGGGGGGGGGGAATACTACATACAGCAAGACATTTATGCCAATTACTACTTCGGTCAGTCCCCAAAACATAATTCTTAATATGGTCCCTTATATACCAGGCTGTAAAAGAAAACCCTTTTTGAATATTTCAAAAAGAAATGTCAAGTGGATAAATTACTTTAGGTTAACCTTCTTCATTATTACCAACTTATTACATTTGTTTCATACCAGAAATTCAGAAATTATACAGGGATACAGAGCAAAAAAAACACTTAACGTGACTTTTAGACATAACTTCCCACGCGTGCATTATTCTCGTTAACTTTGTGTGTCTAGATAACACAAGTAATGTACCAAATTTTAACAGTTAACAGGAAAAGTCCTATGTACAGAGAGGCGGTATATGTGGGCATTGCTCTCATGTGCTTTCACCTTCACGATTGGCTCATTTTGTAATGTGTAATTGGTTGACACAGACCAATCACAAAGCACATGCGTGAAGCAAGCAAGCTTTTCTTTATGTTACTGTATATATACAACGCAAATATTTTTTGCTGCATATATATTTATGAATGAATGTTCATTCTGAAGTATCGTTTGTGTTGGTAAGCCAATTAGTTACCTGCTTACCTAGCCACTACTTACTAACATAAACCGTTAGTTAAAGGGTATGTCCACCCTAAAATGTATTTTTTTATATCCTGCTCCCCCATGTCCCCCAGCCCCACCGGGTATTTTTTATATTCAAAGCCCCCCAAACTCTTACTTACCTCTCCTCTTTCCCCCGCTGCGCTCCCGGCCTTCTGCTTGCAAAATGCAGCAGAGGGGCGGGACCGGCATTCGCTTCCGTGATTGGCTGCCTCTCTTTTTGCAAGCAGAAGACCGGGTCGCAGCGGAGGAAAGAGGAGAGGTAAGTAAATTTGGGGGTTTTTCTGAATAAAAAATACCCGGTTGTCTGGGGGACATGGGGGAGCAGGATATTAAAGGGGATTTACACTAGGGGGAGGGATAGTAGAACGGGAGGGAGAGGGAGGGAGAGGGAGGGGGAGGGAGGGGGGAGAAGGGCTGCAGTACGCATGGCAGAATTCTCCCGGAGGCCAGGTAGCAGGCAGAGCCCTATATGGACTCTGCTAGCCTCCTGGTCGTCAGTTTTTGGGACTTTGGGGGGGGGACTACAGGAGAACCAGATGGAGCTGGGATGTGAGGTAAGGATTACACTACACTACATGGTGGGGCCAGTAGTTGGGGGGATTATAGTTTTAGGGGTGGACATGCCCTTTAAAAATAATTTGGTTAATATACAAAAAAAATGTTTTTAATAGTTTTTTTTGCATAGTTATGGCAGAAGCATCACCAGGTCCCCTGCACTTCCTGCTCTGAAACCATGTCAGTCAATCTGCCCTGTGTCTCCTCCTCCCCTTTGCAACCCCCCCCCCGGTCCCTTCCACTCATGGTCCCTTCAGTTGCAGGCCCCCCCCGGCCCAGAGACACAGGCAGATTGACTGACATGGTTTCAGAGCAGGAAGTGCAGGGGACCTGGTGATGCTTCTGCCATAACTATGCAAAAAAAACTATTAAAAACATTTTTTTTGTATATTAACCAAATTATTTTTAAGGGCATGTCCACCCCTAAAACATAATCCCCCCAACTACTGGCCCCACCATGTAGTGTAGTGTAATCCTTACCTCACATCCCAGCTCCATCTGGTTCTCCTGTAGTCCCCCCCCCAAAGTCCCAAAAACTGACGACCAGGAGGCTAGCAGAGTCCATATAGGGCTCTGCCTGCTACCTGGCCTCCGGGAGAATTCTGCCATGCGTACTGCAGCCCTTCTCCCCCCTCCCTCCCCCTCCCTCTCCCTCTCTCCCTCCCGTTCTACTATCCCTCCCCCTAGTGTAAATCCCCTTTAATATCCTGCTCCCCCATGTCCCCCAGCCCCAACGGGTATTTTTTATATTCAGAAACCCCCCAAACTCTTACTTACTCTCCTCTTTCCTCCGCTGCGACCCGGTCTTCTGCTTGCAAAATGCAACAGAGGGCGGGACCGGCAGTCCGTCATGATTGCTGAGAGGCAGCCAATCACAGACGCGATGCCGGTCCCGCCCCTCTGCTTGCATTTTGCAAGCAGAAGGCCGGGAGCGCAGCGGGGGAAGAGGAGAGGTAAGTAAGAGTTGGGGGGCTTTCTGAATATAAAAAATACCCGGTTGGGGCTGGGGGACATGGGGGAGCAGGATATAAAAAAATACATTTTAGGGTGGACATACCCTTTAACTAACGGTTTATGTTAGTAAGTAGTGGCTAGGTAAGCAGGTAACTAATTGGCTTACCAACACAAACGATACTTCAGAATGAACATTCCTTCATAATATATATGCAGCAAAAAATATTTGCGTTGTATATATACAGAACATAAAGAAAAGCTGCTTGCTTCACGCATGTGCTTTGTGATTGGTCTGTGTCAACCAATTACACATTACAAATGAGCCAATCGTGAAGGTGAAAGCACATGAGAGCAATGCCCACATATACCGCCTCTCTGTACATAGGACTTTTCCTGTTAACTGTTAAAATTTGGTACATTACTTGTGTTATCTAGACACGCAAAGTTAACGAGAAAATGCAACGCGTGGGAGTTATGTCTAAAAGTCACGTTAAGTGTTTTTTTTTGCTCTGTATCCCTGTATAATTTCTGAAATTCTGGTATGAAACAAATGTAATAAGTTGGTAATAATGAAGAAGGTTAACCTAAAGTAATTTATCCACTTGACATTTCTTTTTGAAATATTCAAAAAGGTTTTCTTTTACAGCCTGGTATATAAGGGACCATATAAGAATTATGTTTGGGGACTGACCGCAGAGTAGTAATTGGCATAAATGTCTTGCTGTATGTAGTATTCCCCCCCCCCCCCCAATATTTTATTGAGTGGAAGTGTTGAATACAGTTATATTAAGAGGAAAACATTTGTACAGTAGTGAATATTTCAACTTTTACATTTCGTTTTTCCCTCCCTCCCCCCCTCTGTAGATGTTTCTTTTGATACTTTTCCATATAGGTATTTAATGAATAAACTACGGTTGCTGACCTGAAAAACACATTTATAGATCATTGCAGTAGGTGTGTCGTGGGTCTTCATTTATTTGCAATAAAGGTACACCTGTTTAAGTGCTATACCAAACTATTTTGTATTGAGGTCATTAATAGTAAATCTGTTTATCTAGAATTTGAATTTGGTATTTAAAGCAGGGCCTTTGACAATACAAAACAGGCATCAAAATCTGCATATGATGTACAGTTATTTCAATAAACTGACAGGTTGTTGAAATGGGTAGCAGTGTTCTCCCCAGAATTTTTTTCAAGCCGGGTGGCATGAAAAAGTAGCCGGGTGGGGTGGCGGGGAAAAATGTGTACTGCATCATGGTCATTATATAGTTGTACACATCTGCAGGGAATTGCAGTTCTACAACATCTGAAGTAACCCATGTAAAATGGCAGCACAATACATGTGCCACCTTTTGTGGCCTTGGGGATCTGGAAAAGTAGTTAACATGCTAAAATAATCTTACACGTGTAAAAAAAGGGTCTGGAGGGCAGTTTTGGCAGGAGTTTTTTACTGACATATTGGCACCATAAACCTACATCTAATTTTTTTTTTAAATACAAGTTCTCTAAGAAATTTTTTCAGCGGGTGGAATGAAAAGTAGCCGGGTGGGCGCCCGGCAAAAGACCTAGGGAGAACACTGGGTAGCAAAGTGGCAGATTAATTTACTTAATGTGCTACTACAAACTAAATTAGGAGTGCCAAACCTACTAGTTATTGGGGCTGCTTTACTGACCATAATATTTCTACGATTCCACCTCAACCATTCCAACTCAATCTGAGCCAACCCCACCCACTCGCACCCAAACTCCCCCCAACCCTAAGATTGGATTTTTTTCATTCTCTCTTTAAATGAACCCAGAATGGACATGTGGACAGTGTTATTGATATCATGTGAATGTGCTATATTTATTATGGAAGCACTTGGCTACCTATACAGCTGCAGGTGCCTATACAGACACCATAATATGGGAAGAGACATTTATAGTGTGTGGGTTATTTATGTGGGTATGGGTACAGACACCATTACTAAGGGTATTTAGATAGTAAATTTGTTTGAGTAATGGGGGCAGACAGAAAAGAGAGACAGACACACACTTAAAGGGTATGACACTGTAAAAACAAGTTAAACTTAGTGGATAGCTGTGGGAAAAGCCGAGAATATTCGTGGATCGTTTGTCTTAGAGATCATTAAAGCTTTTATTTTGCACGAATGTCTCACAATGGTGTCATCGGCAAATCATGCGAAAATTATCATGATGTGTGTGCGAACTTAAGTCTGTACCTAATATAAGCCAGTACTTTATGTTATGTATATTATTTATAATCATTGAGATGGTATAGAGAGACATTATTCACATGCACCTTTCTATAGTATATGTTTACCCACCCCTCATTGGTAGCTCTTAAAAAAACTTGCAACTCCTATGAACTTATAAATAATCTTATACTATAGGAAGGATATCTCATTAACCCTATTGGTGAAGAACTAGACCTGGTCTAAAGTTCCCAACAGCCATGCTTTTTATAGGTCTTGAATTCTTCCATAACAATCTAATATGAGAGTAAATGCTAAGAGTAATATTACATTAATTCATTTAATTCAGATTAATCTGACGGTTAATTTTTATAATTGGAACAGGAGAATGAAAAGCACAGCAAACTAGTGGCCTGCAAGAAATCAAGAGTTCCCTTCAAGACATGGAGTAATGTAGAAGTTACTTTTTCTTCTTCGATTCATGACAGGGAAATTAGGTAGGTTTATATTCTGTTTATTAGGCACAAGGAACATCTCTATTTGTACTTTTTTAAAAATTGTTTTAAAGGCATCTATAGTGAGAAAAACAAATTGGCCCATTGCAAAGTTAAATTTATGTACTCTGTGCTACCTTTCTCCTACCTCTGTCAGTGACTCCATGTTTTTCCATGGTGTCCGATCTCTCTGCAGCACTTCCCCCTCCCCTCTGTTACATCCTCCATGTCTAAACCACAGCTACCCGACAAGCTTCTTATGTGCAGCAGGAGTTAAAAGTTCAACATCCTGAAAAACACCCCCACGGAGAGTGGGAAATAGAAAGCAAGCTGCTGGAGACACCAATGGGAAGGGAGAACAGTAGTTTACAGCTGCAGTACGATCAATCTCTTTGTGACCCATCATCAATAGTGAAAGCTATCAAGAAGGGGGTCAAGTGCAGCCTTCTCTGCCATTAAAGCTACGTCTCTCCCCGCTAATGCTCTTATCTCTGTTGTTACAGAGAATGGAGGAGGGAGGGACTGAGGGGGGCAGAGGGTCACACCACAGGGATTTGATTGACAGTACAAGTAGGAGTAGAGGAATGCAATCAAGTCTTCTTCTAATTGTGTATCTCAGGACAGAATTTGAAAAAAGTAATGAGACCCTGGGGGTTGGGAGGGAATTATAGAACACATGGAAGGAAAGGAAAAAAAAGTTCATTTTCCTACTATAGATGACCTTTAAAAGTTAGAATTCGTGAAAATGATACTCTGTCCAGCTACAGTAGTAGTTGTTTTTTAATAATATGCAGCCAGACAACTAACTGAATCTTCAAATAATTATTGTGTTTCTTTTCTGCTCTTTGAAAAAGCTCTGTGGTTCCGTAACTTACAATATGTTGTTCTTTGTTAATTTGGCATTTTTAATACTTGGCATGTGTGTGCTGAACAAGGTTGGAATGGCGTTTAGTTAAGTGGTCCCAAGTGATTTCATTTATTTATTTAGAAAATTCAATCTTGAAATGTACGTTATAATTATATTGTTTTATGTTTATCATCCTATATTTTAGGTATAGATTTAGACATACAAAAACATTTAATATATACAGTATTTGCAATTTTGCAATAACATATTTACTGCTTATCCCTTATTTAAGTGAGCTCAGGCATGCTTTGTGTGCTTCCTTTTAAGAAGTTTTATCTTTACAGTTAAGATGTTGGAACTCTGTTACCTGTGATGTTTGAAAGATTGTGTTGTAATATCAGAATTACCACCTTGACTGATCTCTCACAACTGATTTTTAAACAACATCCGGCGGTCGGTAAATGAAGGAAGATCTTGTGGTCAGCTGAAATAGTACCTGTCTACTCTGTCTAATTCAGACCTGGGCAAAGTAAGGCCGGGGACCACATGAGCCATGTTGGCTGTCCCTGACTGGCCCCTCAATATCAATTTGAACCCAAAATTTTAATATTAATTGATTCTCTGGCTGGATAATTATCTTTATTTTATTAAGTTTAATTAAAAAAATGTTGACGTGATTATTTGAATTGAAAGAAATGGATCTAAAATATTTCAAACATTCTATTAAGAATAATAATAATTCTAAAAATAAACCTACAATGGCCCAGGGATATTAATTTAATATTTTTATAAATCCAGTTTTGCAATCCCTATGGGAATTGAGTTGGTGCGGCCCTTCACACAAGTTCCATGCGCCCCTTTGAAAAATAATTGCCCACCCCCTTTTGATGAAAGAACTGCATTGATTGTTGTAGTGAAAGATTTTCCATAATATTTATTGCTTGATATTAGATTTTTTAGTTTGTATTTTCTGGTTTACAAAGAAAGTTTTAGCTTTTTTTTTTACTGCAGGTTCAACAATGGTTGGATGATCAAGATTGGAAGAGGTTAGATTACTTTAAAAAACCACAGGTAAGGGAAGCAAAACATGAAAAAATATGATCTCATTGCCATTTGTGCAAAAAACATAGATCATCACACAGAGGACTGAAAAGTAAATTGCTCTGATATGATTACAGTTATAAAATTTTCACATGACTCTTTGGGAGTATTTTTACTGGTAACAGTTGGACTGCACGGTGGCTCAGTGGTTAGCACTGAAGTCCTAAATTCAAATCCACCCTTGGACACATCTGCAGGAAGTCCTATATTCTCTATGTGCTGTGTGGGTTTTCCACCATGCACTCCTGTTTCCCCCACAATCATAAATACGTAGATAAATATAATTGAAATTATAGTATATCGTGCGACGAGAGCATTGGCCTTAGAGAGATGCTGCCTGACCACTTGGCAGGTGAGAAGCCGGAACACCAGATTGGAGGCCGAGCCCCTGGCACACATCCCCACCGTGATCGGCTCTGTTTCAAGGTTACGCGTCTGCAGCCATGATACACACAATCAGCTGTTTAAAAGTCCCATACCGAACCAGCAGAACTTTTAAACAGCTGATCACAGGTATCTTTACTGCATACGCGCAATCGTCTGTTTAAACACCAGCTGATCGCGGAGAGGAGACTATGGAAGGGGGTCGCAGGCCCTTTTACCCTCTAATTCTCACTATATAAAAGATAATAGGCCCTTTACAGGATACATAAGTCTCTTACGCCACAGAGGAGTTCCTGAGTATATAAAAGAACAAGGCCGCAGGGCAGGGAACCCGAGGGGGGTGTAATGGCCTTATATATAATGTGAAGGGCACATTATTTTAGAATACACAAGTTAATACATATATTGTGTTGTTTTAATAAAAGGGAATACTTGTATATTTTATTTAAATAACCATAATTCCAAAGACCTTTTAATTTATACTTTGGAACATGAATAACTTTAATAAAACATTAAAGGCTATGTAAAGTCACCCTCAAAGTTTTCCAACTGATTACAATATGCAACTCTATAAATACCCTTACCTAATCTACATAGTTTTTTCTTCAAATTTGGCCCCCTGTGTCTGCATTCCTTCTAAAGTCATCTGTTATTACAGTAGGCAGGGCTGTCAATCAAGCCTTTGCAATGATATGCAGAACCCCACTCCTGACCTAGTGATGTGAGTTGCATATCCAAATAATTACCATATATCTCCAAAGCGAATTCAGCAAATGTGGCTCTCTATGTGGACAATTCGAGATTTTAGGGTCATGTGATAATAAACACAAACACTCCAACTCCAACGCAGACATAGGTACACACACACCTACTAACTTACCCTTCCATTTCCATATACATAAAGGGTAACTATAGTCAAAAACAAAATTTGCCCATTCATCAAAAAAAAATTTTTACCCCTCAAATTGACACAGGTGCACACACCTGCTGACCCCCCTTCCATTCTGTGGCAGCGATACTAAAGGGAACTAAAGTCAAAAAATAAAATCTTAATTATTATTATAATAAATAAAATAAAAAAAATATAAAAAATATTAATAAAATGAATGTGTTCTTCTACTCATAGTGCCCATTTGTAAACGTGGTTTTGCAATTTAGCAATACCATGCATTGTTGTAAAGTATGGTGCAGTCCATCCATTATCCCATTTGCAGCCATATCCACCCATAATCCAGACATAGCCATCCATAATCCCAATGCAGCCATTTCCCACCCATAATTCCCATGCAGCCATTTCCCAACCATAATCCCATATGCACCTTATCAACCTTATCAGTAATCCCATTGGCAGCACATCCACCCATAATTCCATATTGAGCCATAGATATCTATAAATCTCATATACAGCATTTTTTATATATTAACCATTTCCATCTATAATCCCTTTCCTTATTCATAATCCTATTTGTTGTCATTTCCTACCAATATCCCCCAGTTTCAACCATTTCATTTAGAATTAATTTCCTATCCATAAATCCTCCCTTCCTCCTGGTCCCCCCAAAATGTTTTCTCCACCAACTTCTTCCCACACACACAACCCCCAGACCCCAGTTCAACAACTTAATTTCTCATCATAACCCCTTCCCCTTGGTCCCCCCTTTCCCCGTGTCCTCAAACAATCCCTCATCCAAAGACCAATCTTTACAGGCATCATCATATTGGGCCACTACCAAGCTATATTCAGGCAGGTAATACAAGGTTGTGCATACGCGATCAACAAGGAAGCAGCTATGAGGAGCAGGAATGCGTGCTATAGCAATGGTGAAGCTTTCCTTTGATTGGAGGCAAGCATGGCGCGCCTCCAGAGAGACGCTCGAGATCTGCGACGCAGGTTTCTAGTTATGCGCATGCGTGCTCCTTCTTGATGAGTCGCGGAATGGCAAAGGGGAGGACGGTGGATTTAGGGCATGCCAGCCGAGGCAGAAAAAAAGTGGATGAATACTTGGCTGCTAGGAGCTCAGGGGAGGGAACTAGAGGCTCTGAAAGAGCTTTCTTTATGCAAACATTTCAAGGTAAGTTTCTTTTTGAGTTTACTGACCCTTTAATCTTAAAATTTATACTTTTTTAAATTATATATTAAATATGGATTTAGTCAGAATCTGAGATTTCTAGTATTGGTTTTCTTATTGTTAAGTGCTTGATTGATTTGGTTTGATTATAACGGTTGTGTGTATTGTTAAAGTTACAGTGTTCTCCAGATATTGTGGGTTTGTTGTTTCTCTGGAAAGTTTTGCTCCTGATATGTAGATGTTAAGGGGCTCTTCATTTGTAAGTTGTGTATTAGTTCTTAATATATGTTATACCTATATATCCCCGAATATATGTGTGCGGTGGGAGGAAGCATTTTTTGTGTAACCTGTAATAAGAGGGGATTATGTGAATCCAAGTAGCAAGGTCAGTATGAATATGACGTAATAGCACCTCTGAGATATTTTTCTTCATAGTAACATAGTATTGGAGTTTAAACACCAAGGTCCATCCAGTCCAACCTTTAAGCTACACCTTTAAAGGGGGGGGGGGCGTAACTAGTTAGCATGGGGGAGTATTGTTCCTTATGGGTTATCTGTTCTTGTATGTAGTGTTGCAAGTTTTAAAAAAGCAATACTGGCTAGTATCCACACTATTCCAGTGTTGTTCAATGATCAAATGCTGCAAGTAGTAATGAAGAAATTCTGCACATACACCTCTGATATCAGAAGCAGGGTGAGGCTTTGTATGTATTTTAGCTTGTATATAATCAGCACTTTGTCTATTGCTCTGCTCAAGGAAAGAAAAAAAAATGTTTGTTTATGGTAATGTTCCATGACTTTATTTAATTTTCATTCATCTTTTTGTAGGGCCGTTTTTCCATAGGTACTGCGATTTTGACTTACGACCCTGCTTGAAACTTCAGTGGACATTTTCCCATAACAGTCACCACCCGTAAAACATGATGGAAACGGATTCAAAGAGTCTTCTCTGTAATATATTAAAATGTCTTAAGAACAATTTATTTTTATGTGGTCACTAATGCAATGCTGTACCACAATGTATATTTTTTTACAGATTTATGCATATTTTAACAGTAAAGATTTTTAGATGGAATCAGCACTGTTACAGGGACCCTGCTTTCTAAAACCAGTAGCTATCCACCTCCCCCAATGGAGTACATCCCATGGATCAATGGGGTACTGCCTGAGAAAACCGCCTCAGATGACCTAATGGCAGATATGCTCTGGATGGAACTGTGTATATTGCTTTTCAAACATTTGATATAGGATACCATTTCTTTATCCCTATATGGTTGTGGGGAACATTAAATCCATGCAGGGAATTGATGCAAACCCTTCTAATACATCATGAATCCTGCTTTAATTGATTTCACTATTATATAGGCAGTTGGATTTGTTCTATGGGCACTCAGGCCATGAATGTTTATCTAACATTGAGGAATCAAAACATGTTGGATTTGTTCTCTAATATTCATGTTGAGTCTAAATTGGCAAATCAATTCTTAAATGAAAAGAGACCTATGAGAAGTCAGGAACCTCAGTTCTCACGCTTTATTGTCCACTCTACCATTGATTCATTCACAGTAAGTTTGCTCTAGGGCATTTTGTAGAAAAAGTACTTATCACCTTTACATAACCATAATCCTTTTGGAACTGTATTGTTGAAACAGGATTCTTTGTGGCTGTAAACCACATAAAGGTTGTTGTTGACACTGAGTCAAAAGATAAAATGTAAATTTGATTGTAAATATAAGCAAAGTTGTAAAAACATTTAAAATGTACTTTATTTAACATTTGTTTACATGTTGACGTCCAACACCAGGTTTAAAACATATATATAACTGACAATTAAAAAAATAACTGACAACTCAAAAATTACCGCATATATTTCGGACTGACCAAAATATGGAAATATGGTTCAGTCCAAAATATTTGCTTGTGTATACCTAGCTTACTGGTACACTGTGCATGTAAGAGCCTTGTTAAGCCTTGTAATTTACACACAGCAAATTCCTTTGGCTGCAACACCCGAGGGCCGATCAATCGTTGCGTCCTGACAGATCAATGAACACATTCTGACTAAGCACCCAACATGTGCGGCTGAGGGAAATTTGAAGTGTGTACAAGGCTTAGATTTAGTGTTTATCTTTTGATTAGGAATACAAAGAATAAGTGATACATTGTTCTATTCATTGGGTTTTGGCCTGATAAGTCCAGGAAAGTTTGTTCTCCTTGCGAAACGTAATGATATCTTGCAACTAGTACTTTGCATTAAATAAGAAAAAGTATTGTTTTTTTCCTTGTTCCGTACTGCAATTTTTTGTAGGTATACAATGGTAGTGTTGTGTATTAAGGGGAACAATACTGGCAAATGCCCATTTTTCGAAAAATAGCTATATAGTTCTGGTAGGAAGGATCATGTATTCTAACTCCTATAATTCTATATTTGCAGATTTATCAGCTGTACAAACTTATGCTTAAAAGCTCTTCTCCACTCTGTGAACAAGACAGGAGATATAGAAAGTGGCACAGATGATTGCTCTGTACCTAAGAAAGAAGGGGAGGTAGAAACTCATGATCTAACATCTTAGAACTTGTCAGACGTTTTAGGCATAAGCCACCTAGGCAAAGCGCTAGGGCACCTAGTGAAACCAGGGCGTCCTGTGTTTCCCTTCTGCTTTTACTGAGTGTTAGATCTGCTCTCCTTGTTCGCTGCTGTAATTTGAAACATTGTAGTGAGTAGTAGGGTAGAAGGAGCCTGAACTCAGCTCCCTCTACTTGGAAACAATGTTGCAAATGAACTGAAGGTGAAGGAAGGAGGGGGGAGGATGAGCTCAGTAATAGTACTGAGGAGAACAGTTCTAAAATGCCAGGTAAAAGCTGCTGCAGACTTTATACCAGTTTGTGATAGCAGCCCATGGATCCCTATCCCTGCCTCTTTTTCCTTATGCCCAACTCCCAATTAGAAACTTAGTGAGGTGAGGAGTGAACAATTTAATGGAGGAGACATGGAAATCAGGTACATACTGTATATCATGTCAATGCTAGCAGCTGAAAGGGTTAAAGGTAATGCTCTTCTGGTACTAAAAATATTAATAGCAATATTCAGAACGTGTTGGCACCGAAGGGTTAATGGCAATACTCTGAGATGGTTGGCACTGAAATTATCAGTAGGAAAGTCTGCTGGCACTGAAAGGACAAGTCCAATCTCAAAAAACATAGACCCTTTTAAAATAAGTTTAAAGCTCTTACCCTGACTTCTGTAATCTCTGTGTAACTGCCATTCCATTATGTTTCCCCTTTTCATTGACTAGGAGGGGAATGGCATCACACACGCACATTCCCCTCCTCTGTTTCGAGCCTGTTACAAGCAAAAGTATGCATGCTCACTGCAGATAAGGAACTCCCCCCTCCCTTCCAGGAAGAGCCGGTAACTTCCAGCCAATCAGATGGCTTACATCGGCATCCAGTCAGCATGCTCCATTTTCAGGACTTACAGAAAAAACTCCTGCACAAACAGTGATCCAGTAATCTGCTATTCTTGCCTGTTACATGTGGATTGTGGTTTAAACAACAGGTATATGTTCTAGAAGTCATTTTTCACATCCAATTAGACTGACGTGCAGGGTCAAGAGAATGATTGATAGGTGGAGGGGGGAGCAGATAACGAGATAGCGCTTGCACTAAAATCGTTTGTTTGAGGGGGGTTCTACCATGCTAAAATGATTTTTTGGGGTCAACATGACCTTTAATGGTAATACTCTGATGGCACGAAGGGCAAATGGCAAAACTCTGGGAATGTGCTGGAACTAAAATTATAGAAGGAAAGTATGCTGGCACTGAAAGGTAAATGGTAATACTCTGGGAAGTCTGGAAAGTGTTGGCACTGAAAGTGTTATTGTCAATACTCTTGGAGGGATAGGCCACACTAATGCACTTTTAAGCACAATGGTATTGAGATCTGATCATTGCTAGGGCACCAGATGGCTAGAAACGGCTCTGCTTGTCAGGTACACTTAAAAAAAGAAACCATTTCCAATACAGAGCATTAGGATGACCATTATTGATTAGCCAGCACGTGACTTGTGATTGAAAAGTTTTCACAATGAAGTCATTAGGTACACTCATGTTTTTCTGCAGTATATGCCAACATGTTCTCATTATCATGTAGTTTACTATATTCTGGGCTCTACCTTTATGTTGCCTGTCTGCTAATTCCAAACAATGTTATGAACTAAAGCTGGAAGTCTGACTTCAACTGCGTCGAGTTGTTGCACTTAAACTTAATTGTGGCTAATTACAGAACCAAAATTAGAAGGGAAAAAAAAGCTTTTTTTTTGTTTATTTTGATTACTGGGTGGAAACTATTTTGCATGACTTGGAAACGGATGATAAAGTGGGTGTGGTGTACCTGTGACTGTGGCGTTGAGGCGATATGTTTGCATATAGATAATAAAACTAACTTTGGTTTAAGGTATGGTTGCCATGAAAACAGAAGGTAGATTGTGCTGTGAGGATGTTAGTAGTGTTGGTTGTCTTTGTGGCGTTGGCGTATGTTTTGGTGTTGGATCATAAAAGAAGAAAATGTCCCTATGGCCTACAGATGTTTGAAAATACATCGCGATTACGAACAGCAGGAGGAATGCTTCCCCCCCACACTATAAACTTAAAATTTCATACTTCTATTTTAGAAAAAATTCTAAAACTCTAAAATATGCAGTTTTTACATATTATTGAGCTTTTATTTATAATTTTAGGGACTTATTTTGAAGTTAGTTTGTTTGCATAAATGTGTTGTTGTCAGAGAGACGGGTGTAGTTAGTGTAGCCTCAGACCCAGGTGCATTTCATACAGAAATTGACATTTGATAACAGGACCTGAAACTTAGAACGTTCATGTTTGAGGATGGACCCATTATAGTAATGGGAGAAAAAATATCCTGAATTTACCAATAACTCTTCCAAGATTCCTTAGCTTGGTAATAGCACATTACTTAAATGTATACTGTACATTGTACAAAAGTGTGTGAAATAACAGGAATTGTCTCTTTCAAACCAAATTTAAAAGGGTACAGTGATAAATTGCCATAGTAGTGGGACTTGTGTATGTCCAGTGTGTGATGGCCAGAGGACTTTTCATCCCATCAACTTAAGAATAAATTTATGGATCATTACCAGGATTAATAGAGAGATCTCCTAACATTGTCAGGATAAAAAAAAAACTATTGGATGGGTTGACTGATGTCTGCACAATTGTTAACAATTACATTCCTACATATGAAATTAGGTAATGTGGAAGAGATCCCATTGGAAAAGGAGGTAATGTGTTAGATCACTCTACACCTCATAACACCTTGAAACGGTAACTACAGGCCATTCATTGTATTTTTGGTTCATACAATGTACTCAGATCTAAAAAATATGATAGTCATATCGGTAAAATTTTTACTTACTCCTGTTTTCCAAAGATGTGGGATCGCGATAGGGGCTTCATTTGCACCTGCATAAGCCAACCTCTTCAGGGGTGGTGGGAGACATCCCACATAGTGTATTATGGCCGTTATACTGATGAACCACTGATGATTTGGAACAGTATTAATAGCAATGCATATGGTATTTTCTAAATGTAGGTGATCAGTAAGACAATACCACGCCTGCAGTGGTATTTTACTAACCATGAAGCATATACCGGAGTACAATTCTTTTTTTTGGATTAAGAACTATGCGGCGATGCGAATATACTGACATAGGGCATTATTTTAAGTACGACGCAGCTTGTAAATATAAGTTGGAAAGAACATTCCGAATGAGTATTTGTAAATGCTAAAATTCGTTCCTCAATATCGTGCAGTAACAAAAATCCCGCATTTGTACGGCAATTGTAAAAGCTACGATCGCAAATTTACTACCGAAATTGTAGATTTGACTGTATAGTAGAGTTATGCCCACGATTGTAAATTTATGGTCATGGCAATGATCGTTAAAGGCTTAATATCGCAAAATAATGATACTGGCTTTTATATAATAGGCCCATAGAGACCTGTACTACCGAAAAAAAACAACTGGGAATATGCTCCTTAGGGCCTATTTATAAAAGATCGGTATCGCTTCTCGTAAAATACCGATCGTTATCAGTAAATAACGACCAGTTTTTTACCGATAACGACCGGTATTACCGATATCGTTAAATACCGATCGTATCGTAATACCGGTCGTTATCTGTAAATAACGGTCATTATCGGTAAAAAAACGGTAGTTATTTTACGATACCGATCGGTTAACGATTTTATAAATAGGGCCCTTAGAGCTGACATTTGTTACCCGAAAAAGGTATGCCCTGTGGGCAGTTTGTAAAAATTCGGAGGAATTGTACTAGGGATTTATACAATACAAAACAAAAATTTTGTAAAGCGCTTTTCTCCTAAAGGAATCAAAGCGCATAGAAATGTCTCAGATCTTGATTATAACAAACAGGGCCAGGAGTGGAATCTAGACTAGCCAGTAGAGGCAATGAACAAGCCTTTTCCCTAAATAAATCTAAACTTTTCCATGGAAATAAACACTATAAGGAACACCTTAGAGATAAAAAGGAAGCTTTATTTTTCTACACATATAGCAAGGAGTTCAGAGATAAAAAAAAAAAAAATACATAAACACATGTTGGTCTAGAGACAGAAATGTGTAGCCAAGAGAGACACTACCCGGGGACCATTTTTCCCTTAGCCTTGTAGATAGTAGGAGAAATCCAAACAGACACCACTTCCAAAAATTGGTGAAGCTTGTGGTATCTATCATTGTGGCAGTAGGTGCGGAATTGCATGCAGCTTAATTGAGTACTGTAGCTCTTCGATAACGGTGAAATACTGCAAAAAAATGATGTAATTGTTAGAAAAATTCCTACATTTAAATGGTAAACTACTCCTTTTTGTTAACAAAGGGGGTAGAACCACAGGAAGCTTAAAAGAAAGAATTAAGCCAGGGGTCATGCGTACGGGCGTTTCGAGAACAATCCTGGCAGGTATAACCTTACTCATTGAGAACACTTCAAAGAATGTGGCTTAAATGTTAAAGGTAACTTACCCCTAACAAATACCAATGTTTTGGAATTCTAAAACATGTGGTAGGTTTACTGGACTCACTTTACTTTATATAACCTACCAGGATTTTTAATATCCACAAATTGTGGATTCCAACAGGTAGGTTTTAAGTGGACTCCCTGAAGCCGGTGCCACATCGGTAAGTATCAAGTCAATATAGGAAGGCAGGGAGGCCCACTCCAAAGTAGAATTTAACAGCAAACTTTCATTTATTGAGGTGCTCAACATGCAAGTCAGGTACACCTGACTTGCATGTTGAGCACTCAGTAAATGAAGTTTGCTGTAAATTCTACTTTGAGTGGGCCCCTGCCTTTCCTATATTGACTTGATACCAAGGATTTTTACCTGCCACACTTGTATTGACCATAAGTTTTTTCTAAATCGATGAAAAAAATTGGAATTTTTTAAAGAAAGTCGTCTCCTCAAATACCATATATACTCAAGTATAAGTCTAAGTTTTCAAGCTGCAAAAAGTCTGAAAACTGAACATCGACTTATACTCGGGTCAGTCACTAACTTGTAAGAAGAATCCGCGCTGCATTCCCGATCGTCACATCCACTGACTTACACTACTCGGAGCCGTTTTAGTTCCCGGCGCCGATAGTGACGTCAGGAGATGAGGCAGCCGATTTCTTCTTAAGTTAGTGAAAGTTGCCAAATGCAAATGTTTTCAGCTCTCATTTTTACTGGCAGGGAGGGAGGGAAGGTTGGGGGGGGGGGGGGGGGTGTTGTAGTTCCACTGCAGAAGTTTGTAAACTACAACTCCAGCATCAAAGCATGTAAAGGGTAACTAATAAATGAAAACATACTGAATCAGGAGGATGATATCTATTGTTAAATAATTGCCTTCTGATTCTGTATTGTTTTGAGGCTTTAGTTGCCCTTTAAATGGACAGCAGAATTCCCATACAGTAATAACCATACGATTGGCTATTACTGTATGGGAATTTGCTGTCCATTTTAAAGGCAACTAAAGCCTCAAAACAATACAGAATCAGAGGCAGTAGTGTTATAGGGCCCTATTTATAAAGATCGTATTGAAAAAAAACGATCGCTATCGTAAATAACAACCCTTATTTTCCGATAACGACCGTTATTTTTCCGATAACGCCTGGTATTTTCCGAAACGCATATTTTCAGATATCGGAAAATACCAGTCGTGTCGGAAAATAACCGCCGTTATCGGAAAATAACGGTCGTTGTTGGAAAATAACGGTCATTATTTTACGATATCGACGTTATTTTTTCGATAACATAACGACTTTTTAAATAGGGCCCATAGTTTTCTACCCTCGGTCAATCATTTTTACTCATTTTAAGGTAAAAATAGGTACCTCGACTTACACTCGGAACGACTTATATTTGAGTAATATTGGTACCTATATTAATCCTGGACAGATGTTATTCAGTAGCAGGTTAATATCCATGTCTTGATAAAACTGTGCACGAGCCACAACACGTTAGAGTAATCTTGTCCTGTGGTGTGGCTTGTCACTTCCTCAAAGCTTTTTATTCTTCCTGCACCAGCATTATATGCTGCAATAGCACCTAAAGCAAAGAAATAAAAACTTTTGGTTACCAGAGTAAAATACATATTTCTTAATTTAAAAAATGTAAATGAAACCAATAAGGACAGCTATACTGTAAAAATGTGTTTTGTTAGAAATAAACGTACCTCGGGCAGTTGATTATTCCTAACCTCTCATTATTGTGTCATTGAGAAGCTACAGGAGACTGGCAGAAGCAATCTTTAATAAAGGTGGTTTTCTTTGTGCCGTACTCCTCATAGAATAGACTTGGGGGTAGAAAGTATCAAATCCTACCTCCTGCCCCAGGTAGACTCTCAGACATGGTATCTTGATAAATCTTAAAACCTCTGCTTTGAGAGATGTATAGAGATCCCTCCTGATTGTCACCCCTTCTTTAACATACACATATTTTAAAGGACAACAATACCCCAAAAAACAACATCTGCCCCCATTACATGTCACATTCCGCAGCCTGAAATAACTTACTCTCATTTACAACCGTGCTGCACTCCCTTAGATATCACACAGTAAAGATGAGTGCTAACAGCCTGCCTTCTAGACGGCCCAGGGCCATCACAACATATCATTGTCATTGGCTGGTGGGAATGTCTGTTACAAATCTCTCCTCCTCCTCTGCCAGTCAAACAACTTGAACTTCCTGTTGCTAGAATACAGCCTACATAATCAAGCTAATCAAGGGTGGATGGAGTAGGAGTGTTTTCTTGCTAGATCTTAGTGACAGTTAGAGGCAGACCAGAATCATTACAACCCTTTTCACAGAACGGCTAATTAAAGGCTCAATTGAAGACAGAGAGAGGCTCGAAATCACAGAAAAAAAAATGTATAGGGAGGGCTGATACCTTATTTTTAAAGCAGTTTTAAAAAAAAAAATGGCATTGAGGCTACAGTTATCCTTTAACAGAGGTATGATTTACAGGTATTATGGTGTTAAGAACTCTACATTTGTACTATTTTTGTGCCCCTGAGGTTTTCCATATTGTACCACTATTTACATTGAAAGGACTTTCATAACAGCAGTCAGTTTGCATCTTAAAAGGTAAACTTAATGGGCCATATTTATAAGGGCGTGGGTATCTATTTTTAGCAATACCGTGCATTTAACGATCGTTGATTTATGACCGCCTGCCAGTAAATGTACAGGCACATAATTGTAAATGTCCGATAGCGAATGTACATTGTTTACTGGGGGGGGGGGGTGTTGTTAGTTCACTGCAGAAGTTTTGTAAACTACAACTCCCAGCATCTAAAAGATGTAAAGGGTAATATATAACTGAAAACAATACGAACAGGAGGATGATATCTATGTTAAATAAATTGCCTTCTGATTCTGTATTGTTTTGAGGCTTAGTTGCCCTTTTAAATGGACAGCAGAATTCCCATACGTAATAACATACTGGATTTGGCTATAAGTATGGGAATTTTGCTGTCCATTTAAAAGGAACTAAAGCCTAAAACATAAAGAATCAGAAAGGCAGTAGTGGTTATAGGGCCCTATTTATAAAGATCGTATTGAAAAATAACGATCGCTATCGTAAAAATAACAACCTTATTCCGGATAACGCGTCCTATTTCCGATAACGCCTGGTATTTTCCGAACGACCAGTATTTTCAGATATCGGAATAATACCAGTCGTTGTCGGAAAATAACCGCGTTAATCGGAAAACTAACGGTCGTGTTGGAAAATAACGGTCATTATTTTACGATATCGATCGTTATTTTTTCGATAACAATAACGATCTTTTATAAATAGGGCCCATAGTTTCTACCCCGAGTCAATCATTTTTACTCACTATTTAAGTAAAAATAGTACCTCGATATTACACTCGGAAACGACTTATATTTGAGTAATATGGTACCTTATTAATCCTGGGACAGATGTTATTCAGTAGCAGGTTAAGCATCCATGTCTTGCAAAAAACTGGGCACGAGCCACAACATCGTTAGAGTTAATCTTGTCCTGTGGTGTGGCTGTCAACTTCCTCAAAGTTTTATTCTTCCTGCAACCAGCATTATATGCTGCAATAGCACCTAAAGCAAAGAAATAAAACTTGTGGTTACCAGAATGTAAAATACATATTTCTATTTAAAAAATGTAAATGAAAACCAAAAACGGACATGCTATACTGTAAAAATGTGTTTTTTAGAAATAAAACGTTACCTCGGGGCAGTTGTGATTATTCACCTCTCTATTATTGTGTCATTGAGAAGCTACAGGAGACTGGCCAGAAGCAATCTTTAATAAAGGTGTTTCTTTGTGCCGTTACTCTCCATAGAATGAACTTGGGGGTAGAAAGTACAAATCCTACCTCCCTGCCCCAGTAGTATCTATAGACATTGTATCTTGATAAATCTTAAAAACCTCTGCTCTTGAGAGATGTATAGAGACCATCATTGCACTGAGTCACCACTTTCTATAACATACACTATTTTAAAGGACAACATACCCCAAAAAAACAACATCTCCCCATTCATGTTCCACACTTCCAGCAGCTGAAATAACTACTCTTCATTTACAACCGTGCTGCCACTCCCTTAGATATCACACAGTAAAGATGAGTGCTAAAAAGCCTGCTTCTAGACGGCCCAGGGCCATCCACTAACATATCACTTGTCATTGGCTGTGGGAATGTCTGTACAAAACTTCTCCTCCTCCTCTCTCTGCCAGTCAAACAAACTTGAAACTGTCCTGTGCTAGATACAGCCTACATAATCAAGCTAATCAAGGGTGGATGGAGGAGTGTTTTTCTTGCTAGCTCTGAGTGACAGTTAGAGGCAGACAGAATCATTACAACTTTTCACAGAACGGCTAATAAAGGCTATTGAAGACAGAGAGAGGCTCGAAATCAGAAAAAAATGTATAGTGGAGGGCTGCACTACCTTATCTTAAAGCAGGTTTTAAAAAAAAAAAAATGCATTGAGGCAACTACAGTTATCCTTTAACAAGGTATGATTACAGGTTATATGGTGTTAAGAACTCATTACATTTGTACTATTTTGTGCACCCTGAGGTTTGTCCAATTGTACCACTATTTACATTGAAAGACTTTCATAACAGCAGTCCGTTCTGCATCTTAAAAGGTAAACTTAATGGGCCCTATTATAAGGCGGTGGTATCTATTTTAGCAATACCGTGCATTTAACGATCGTTGATTTAATGACGCCTGCAGTAAATGTACAGCCATAATTGTAAATGTCCGATAGCGAATTTTAATTGTTTACTGATGATAGTATTTACAGACGAACATTCGTACAACGAAAAGCCCATATTTGCGAGTTTATACATATGGCACAATGTGCTTAATATTGCCCAATAGCAAATAATTAGCAGGCAGATGTTTCTGCAAACTTCTGAGTTTTTTTTATTTGCTTATTTCAAGTGAGCAAATGCAGTAACAATACTGTAAACACAATCGGTTATAACATTATTATTCCGGGTATACAATAATCACAGCGTTTTTTATTTTTTAATTGTACCAATAAAATACGTTTATTACGTAGATACTTGAATATAAGTCAATCCAAGTTAAGTCGAGGGTCCCTATTTTTACCAAAAAAATAGTAAAAAGTGATTGACTCGAATATAAGTCGAGGGTAGAAATTATTACCCACTGCTGCCTTCTGAATATGTATTGTTTTGATGGGCTTTAGGTGCCCTTTAAGTAACAAAAGAATTCCCATACAATAGTCCATACAGTATAAGCCAAATCCAGTATGGTTATTACGTATGGCTATTACTGTATGGGAATTCTCTGTAATCCCTATAATATCTTTTGGCAGGTGTTTGTATACTACAACTTTAGATGCCGGCAGTTGTAGTTTACAAACATCTGCAGTGGAACTGCTAACCCCCCCTACCCCCAACCATTCCCCCTCCCTCCCTGCCAGTTGAAAATAGAGCTGAATAACTGAAGCATTTGGCAAATTTTACTAACTGTAAGAAGAATCAGCTCTGCGCCGCATCTACTGACGTCACTATACTCGAGTTATACGGTACGTGTATATTTCTGCCTTCTGGTTTTTTTTACTAGTCAGGGTCCCATCCATTGCTGTAGTTGCATTTCTAAAGACATTCACTTTAGGGCTGTGGGTTATGGTGGCGGCCGCGATCGAACCAACGACTGTTCGCTCGTCCAAATCTGACGATCGGACAGGTCGGAAAAAAACATGGCCGTATCGTGTGGTCCTCTATGGGGACCCGCACACTCGGCCGGTCCCTATGGTTTGGACAGATTACAGCTAGAAGCATGATCCTGGAGTTGTTTTAAAGGTGCTCTTTCTAATAAAGTAAAATACTATACCATCATTATGTACATATAATGCCATGTGGATGTCTGTGAACTAACTTGCAGTTATAAATGAGGCCCGTCTTTCTTTAGCTTTGGGTGATGTCTATGTACGGGGATATCACTTTTGTATACAATAGAATTTTGTTTTCCTTTTCAAGGGACTGGATAAAAAAATTTTGAAAACACATTCCCGTGATTCCCCTTACATTTTGATTACCTTTAAATGTGTTTCACGTGTCCATCCACTGTATTTTTCACTGACAGTCTGATTACATATCTATTAAAATACGAGTTGCTTGCAGGAAAATGTTCTTCCACCGTCCCAGTTCCTATAGGTGTATGCAATCTTTTATCAACTCGAGAACGAGTGATGAATGGACATGTTTTGAAACTATTCTGTACATTTTTGAAAGAGACCAATTATAAAACACTGACTTTTATCTGAAGCATGTCAGTGTTTTGGTTGGTCAGGCCGAATAATTATATGGTTTCCTCTCTCAGTGGCGAGCGACCGCCGTGACCGTTGTTTAAACACACAATCGGACATGTCAGAAAACCATGGTAATCATGTGGTCCTCTATGGAATGTACGCTCGCCCACGAAAAACGGTTGGCTGCGACCACTATGTTCCACAACCATCAGTCCTTTCCCCCGCTGACCGAAGCAGAGTTGCCAAATGGCTGGTACAGGAGGCAGACATCACAACTTGTGTAACCAGGTTTATCACTGCTGTCGCGTTTTAGGATTCAGCTTTCATGCTGTGTGGTGCTGACCACTGATTTAGGAAGAGGAAGGTTGGGCGTGATAAGGTGGGAATTATATAGTGCATGGGCTCCTGTATTGGGGAAGTTTCCTCTCCTTGCTCTGTGCTGATAATGTGATTATTGGGGGAGGGGGGTGTCTCACATTGATTGGCACACATACAGCATGAAGGGAGAATCCTGGTATTAGCAGTCAGCAGTGATTTACTTCTCCTGTTCTCCTCCAAGAGGTCACGCACTGTGGGTTTGTCTTCCCCCTCCCAAAGGATGAAATGCAGGGCCACTGCTAGTGTGTCTATGATTGACACACCGATAATGTTCGGAAATTTGTGACTAGTAAAGTGTGTTAGCACTAATCTCTCTTTGCCCAGAAGTCTATTTTAAACTTCTCTCTTGATTCACACAGTTCAACATATTTATAATATAATTTTCAAACATGTGAATGAGATATAAATGCCGCTTATAATGAAATCTTGATTCCCCAAATCCCCGGGAAAAGTCTAGGTTACTAACTACTGTAAAATATGGTTTGGCTGATGGTAAATAGTCTGAAAACAGAAACATATCTACCATGTTTTGGATGATATATTATTAAATCAAAGGTATTCTTAAATAAGGAGGGTGAAAATCATACCAAAACCATAGCTTACCATACCATGAGCTCCATCAAAAGTATACAGATCCTAAATAAGAATACTCCTTGCAAAATTAGAAATTTTGCTTCCTAAATAACAATACAGATCCTAAAAATAATCGATACAATAACAATACTGATGTGATTAAATAAAATAAGGAGTGGTATTTTACACAAGAAGATACCACTGTTTTAAACATTTACAGGGGTTACTTTATAAAGTCTATTGTTAAAAGGTGCTACTGTTGCCCCAACCAATCAGATGTTAGCTTTAAATGTTAAATAAGAATCTGATGGTTGAACTTTTATTAAATTGCAGTTTGGAGTCAGGAAGGAATTTCCCCCCTTGTTAGCTGGGTTTTTTGCCTTCCTCTGGATCAACTGTTAGGTAGGGTTAATAAAAAAAAAAAAAAGAGGGTGAATAGTTGGACTTGATGGACGTTGTCTTTATTCAACCTTATTACTATGTTACTATGTAATCCCATGAATCCTATAAACCATATCCCCCAAATTAAAACATGGATTTTTTAAGAACACTCAAGTTAAAACAAATTTCTAATTTTGTTTTCTAAGCTATAGGCTAATGTATTTTAGTTGCATATTTCTTCACAGATGTATAAGAAATGTATTTTACAAAATTATAAATGGGTATGTATGTACCTACCTGCATAATACCAAAGCATTACCCCCGTCACCCCATCCTTTGTTAAGAAGGCGCCCAGCACGAGATTCCCGATGAAATACCAGCTATTACTGCTGCTGGCATTCCTGTCTGACGAGCTACAGAATTTATCTTCAATTTAATTGTATCCATGTCTCAAGATCTCTGTGCCAGTGTGCTCAGAGTGTGGATGCTACGAAAAAGATAAGATCGTACAAACCAAGCCTACAAACATGCCCTTCCGATAATGAATCCAGTTAATTATTATATTGTGGATTTATATTGCGCCATATTTCTGTATGCTTACACTTTACATGTATACATTACATCAGGCACTGTCCTGAAGAGCTTACAAATAACGCACATTTATTGACATATATAATAATACTATCGTATGCTTTATGATGTGGGTGCCTGGAGGAAACCCCACGCAAGCACAAGGAGAAAATACAAACTCCTTGCAGGTAGGTGGATTTGAACTCTGGAACCCTCCACACCTCCCACCCCTAAACAGCAATTCACCTCCATCTCTCAGACATGGATGCGCATGTGCCTATATTAGAGGGGGGAAAAGCACCAAAACGGCAGTGTCTACACCAGTTGTGCATCGCGGGGACGTTGTGTGTACGATTTGGTCGATCGTACTTTTGTATAATTAGTTGAAAGAAAAGCCATCAATGTTTGTCAGCAGACAGAAGATAGCACAGATATTTTGGGTCAATTGACCAAAATCTCTTGTGATACAATAAAGATTGGCATGGAGGACATGTAAGAACAGGAAACCCAATCTCACTATCTGTCTTCTAGGATATCTTTTGAGTTTTTAGTGCACTGGCCATATAGTAGTGCATTATCCCTTATATTATAAATAACGTACCTGCATAATGTAAGGGGTCACTTGGGCAGGTCAAAGATGCTCACTGGTTGTTGGGAACGTTTGTGAATATTAATATTCGGAATGATGGAGAAATAATACAAATTTGGCATCACACTAGGCTCCACACTGATAATCCTGGCCCTTTCTGTATACACCCAATGCAAGTGAGAAATTATTGGGCTGCGCACACCGATAATACTAATGTGCGGTGGTGTTGGGTGGGCTACAGCTGACACACTGCCATGTGCAATGTGGACTATGATGTAGGCATTGCTGTGCTATGGACAAACAGTATATTGGCTAGTAACAGTGCAATGGGAATTTCTATCATGGTTATTCATAAAAAGTTCTTACGTTAAAATGGTGCCTAATTTTGCCAACCATTCAGATCTTATGTAACATTTGTAAAGGCAACAGTCTGAGTGGTTGGGCCAAAAAATAGCACCATTTTATAAGTAAGACCTTTTGTGAATAATCCTGATATGCGTTTTTGATAGCTCCATTTCCAGCCAAAATAGTATGTTGAGATTCTTAATCGATACTTCACACTACTGATAAATAACAGTAATTGTCTATTGCGCTGTGTCACATAACACTCACACACAATTAAAAACATACAACATGTTAGAAACAAGGCAGCCAGTTGCCATAATAGGTTTCAGGCTCAGCTGAAATAATTAGTTTATAGATCTAAATTAAAGGGCATCTCACCTCCATTATAAACCTTAATCTATATTGGCAGGACATACCCTCCCACCTCCCCCAACAGCTATGTTAGAAGTTTGAAAAATTAAATTCCAAACTAACTCATTCCAGCTAGCTCCTCATTCCAGCACTCTGCTGGTATGCTCCACGATTACAAGCCACTGGTGCCACGGCCGGCATTACATGGCTGTGAATTGGTGAGAGGCAGCCAATCACAGCCGTGGCTGCCAGCAATAAGTGGAAAACCGCTGGAAACAGGGCCCATTTACTAAAAAATCGTTATCGTTAGCATAAACTACCGATCGTTAGCGTCAAATAACGACCGTGGTGGTTTTTACCCGATAACGACGGTATTACCGATAACGGTCGTATTTCACTGCTAACGGACCGTTTATTTACCGATACTGGTCGTTATCGGTAAATAACAGACCCTGTTATCGGTTAAAAACGGTCGTTATCGGGTAAATAACGACCGGGTATTTACGATACGACCGGTATTTACGATATCGGTAAATACGGCGTTATCGGTAAATAAGGTTCGTTATCGGTAAAAAAACCAGCTCGTTTATTTTACGATAACGATCACGCTTGATTCTACGATAAAGATAACGGATTTTATAAATAGGGCACCAGGAGCGTAAGTACAGTTGGGAATTAATTTGTAACTTCTCAACTTTAATTTTAAACTTTTTAAGTTTAACTTTAATTTTAAACTTCAAGCGGTTGGGTGGGAGGTTGAAGGATTTTGAGAGCTCCTCCTCCCCTTTGCACCCCCCCCCCCGGTCCCTTCCACTCATGGTCCCTTCAGTTGCAGGCCCCCCTTGGCCCATTCTCTTACAGCCCCATGTGGCCCTGCCCACCCACGGGTGATGTGGCCCTGCCAACTGGTGGGTGCACAAGCCCCACCCACCGGGGCACAAGCCCCACCCACTCACAGGTGCCATGGGACAGAGACACCACCCACCAACCCCCCTACAGAAAACTCTGTGGAAAGGCTGTTTTCACATAGTGGGAAAGAAGGGATGTAGATTCCCTTACCTACTCTGCCAGGACTTCACACAGCAGAGAGGAGGAGGGACTTCCTGTCTCCCTCACACACTCAGGGAGACTGAGGCTGTGCTCGCCGGTGGCACTGTGCAGGAGAAGCCTTAGGAATGTCACATGTCAGCCTCCCACCCATTATTTGCTGGTCATCATTCACTTTTACATCTTGGGCTGTGGAGCACGTAGAGAGGTGGTTGATGGCTCAGAGTATAAATGCGTGGCTAAGGGAGTGGGTTAAGAGGATGGGTTTGGTTTTTAGAGAACTGGCTGACTTTTCTTTGTTGGCTACAGGCTCTTTAGTATGACGGATTGCACCTCAATGTGGTGGTGCAACTTGTTTGGGGAGAAAGATGGCTAGGGGGTTGGAGGAGATTTTAACTAGGTATGGGGGGGAGGGAACGTTTAACTACACAGGGTAGATAGAGAAGTTAGGGATCTGGGCGCTAGTACACAACAGGGAGGAGAAGAGGAGGGGGGCATAGAGGATAAGGAGGCATGTACGACCATGTATGGAAGTAAATCAATTGATATCTAAAATGTATGTTACAAATGCAAGGAGTTCGGCTGGAAAACCGGCGAACTTGAAATATAGACGTTAAAGGAAAGGTATGATGTAATTGGTATAGCAGAATCTGCTATGATTCACACGACTGGACAGTTAAAATTGAAGGGTACTCCTATTTAGAACTGACCGAGTTAATAAGAAAGGAGGGGAGTAATGTATGTATGTTAAACAGGAATTGAAGCCAATTTAAAGATGGATAGATGGGGAGCAACACGATGCGGCAAGAAACATTATGGGTGAACTGTGTACAGGCAAGAGAGGTAGGTAATTAATTGTTGGAGTGTTTTATAAGCCGCCAATGCCGGGGAAGAGGTGGAAATGAATCTCCATATGCAGTTGGCGAAGGCTGCTGATGGGGCATTTTCTGGTTATGGGGATTTACTACCCTGAAATAGAGGGAGTATGGAACTGCAACCTCAAAGGTATAAGTTCTTAAATTTCCTATATGCACTTTTCTTTCACAGATGGTAGAAGTTCCTACTAGAAATGCGTTGTTGGATCTGGTGAATCTATAACCCAGAGCTCATTTTGGAGATGAAGGTAATGGGAAGCTTAGGGAATAGTGACCATGATATAGTGTCATTTAATAGAGTTTGCAGACCTAAAGTGCACTGGCTTAACAAAACTTTTAACTTTAGGAAAGCTAATTTTATGCTTTTAAAGGATCACTCCTGCTCATAGACTGGGGGGAACTGTTTCTAGGTAAAGATACTGACAGATGTGGACCACTTTTAAAGGATTTAACATAACATTTCCAAATCGGTACCTTTAGGAAACAATGTAAAAAATTAGGTCCACTCCTGCATGGCTTAATGCTCAGGTAAAAAGGGAATGGAAAAAGAAAAGGGCTTTTAAATTTTGAGCAGAAGGCACAGAACAGGCTTACAGGGACTTCAAAGTTGTAATAAAGAGTGCAAGAAAGCAATAAACTAGCTAAATAGAAAATGAAACACGGATTGCCGAACAAAGCAAGTCCAACCCCAAGAGTTTTTTAAGTATATAATGGTAAAAAAATGAGACTGAGAATGTGGGACCATTAAATAATGGAGCTGAGGTGGTTTGTAGAGGATGCCGAAAAGGCTAACTGCTAAAACCGTTTTTTTACATCGGTTTTTACTGTTGAGAATCCTTACAGTAGGGATTGTAACAATTGTCAGGAGGAAATGAAAGTTTTCACATTGGATAACGAGGATATGGTACGGAATCAATTAGACAAAGTTAATATCAATAAAGCGCCAGGACCAGATGATTGCATCCTAGGATTTAAAGAGCTGTTCAGTTCTAGCAAGACCCTGTGTCTCATCTTTTCAGATTCGCTTTTGTCTGGGGTGTGCCGCTGGATTGGAAAAAGCCAATGTAATACCAATATTCAAAAGGTAGTCGTTCGCAGCCTGGTAACTATAGACCTGTAAGCCTACACATCAGTGGTAGGGAAGGTGATGGAAACTTTGTTAAGGATCATTCCTTGACTTGTCTCCGAGATTATCTTTTAGTAGTAGTCGCATGGATTATGAGAAGAGTCATGCCAGACAAATTTAATTGGTTTTATGAAGAAGTGAGTAAGAAGTTAGATTCAGGCACAGCTGGGGATGTGGTATATTTGGATTTTCAAAAGCCTTTGATACTGTGCCACATAGCGACTAATGTATAAACTGAGGACTGTTGGCCTTGAAGAAAACTTGTTCATGGATAGAGAACTGGTTTTTGGACCGCAAACAGAGAGTGGTGGTTAATGGAGCTACATCTATGTGGGCTAAAGTTCTAAGCGGAGTTCCTCAGGTTCTGTCTGGGGCCGCTTCTGTTAATCTGTTTATAAATGAACTGAAGGGGGCATTGAGAGCAGGTCTCTGTGTTTGCTGATGACACTAATTATGCAGAGCTTTGGAAACTTCCAATGATGTGCAGTGCTGCAAGCAGACCTAGATAGATTATCAAAATGGGCACAGAATGGCAGATGAGATTCAATGTTGATAATTAAGGTGATGCATTTGGGATTTATATCCCTGTGCCACCTACACCATAAATACTCTGTGTTTAAGTGCATCTGAAATGGAAAAAGATTTGGGGTTCTGGTAATATACAACTTAGCTGTAGCAAACAATGCCAGGTAAGCAACAGCTAGAGCTAGCAAAATATTGTCCTTGTTAAAGAGGGAATGGAATCAAGAGAGAAAAATATTATTCTCCCCTTTACAAACTGTAAGGCCCACATTTGGAATATGCGGTGCAGTTTTGGAATCCCATATCAAAGGGACATCTTGAAATTGAGGCAGTTCAAGAAGGGCAACTAATTAATAAGGGGAATGGAGGGGCTTGAATATGCAGGCAGATTAGACAAGTTAGGGCTGTTTACATTGGAGAAGCGGCGGTTGCGTGGGGACATGATAACCTTATACAATATATTAATGGCCCATACAGTGAACCTCTGGTGCATTGTTCACTAATAGGTCATATCAGAGGACTTGTGGACATCCTTTAAGATTGGAAGAAAGAAGTTTCCATCTTCAAGTAGGAGAGGTTTCTTTACAGTGAGACTGTGAAACTGTGGAACTGTCTTCCACAGAGGTGGTAATGGCAAGTTCATTGAATACCTTTAAAAAAGGCCTGATAAGTTTCTAAAACTAAAAATTATTGAATTACTGGTATTAATGCATATAGATCTGGTTGTTGATCCAGGGATACTTTCCGATTGCCGTTTGGGTCAGGAAGGAATTTTTTCCCCCCTTTTTAGCTGGGGTTTTTTTGCCTTCCTCTGGATCAACTGTTAGTTAGGGTTAAAAAAAATAAAAAAAAAAAAAAAAAAAGTAAGAGGTTGGACTTGATGGACGAATGTCTTTATTCAACCTTAATTACTATGTTACTATGTTACTATGTTACTATGTAGTTTTAAAAGGTAGGAAACTGGCCTTTAATTTAATTTGTTTGGATACCACAGTTCCTCTTTAAATTTGGCAATAAATGGAGTGAGAAATGTTATTGATTCTATGTAACGCAATGTACCACAATTACGCTCTTAACGTGACTTTACCGCTATGTATCAAGTCTTACGCAACTGTAGTACTAAAATACACGTTAAGCTCTTAACATGACTTTCTAACGCAAACACTTATGTACTATTAATCATAAACGGTTTATTGAATACAAGTAACACTTGTTCACTTTACACCATCTTTGCGATACCGGCTGTCGGTACATAGCCCTATTAGACTCGTATGCGTAGATATTTAAAGCCTTTTATTGAAGTAGTGGACCATTACACTCTCTAAAGATATGATTTGTGAAAATTCGATTTTTTGGAAGAATAGATACCCTTTAATCTTCTTGCATCTGTTTCCTAACACTTTAAATTGCATTATATAATGGTTTAATGCAGTTTTACTTCAATTAAGTATCCGCATATTCTGTGTGTTTCAGACATTTTTTAACAAATTAAAACTTGTAAAACAAATTAAATATCATAGAGGATGTTTTCCAGGCTTTCCATTACTTGGTTCCTGTTCAATGATCAAAGCATCATGTGACAGGAAATGCTTAAAGTAAATTTAAGAACATCCTACCCATTGCTGTATTGGCAGTTTCACGAATTCAGGGTAATTACAATCCACCATTATCAAAAGTTTCCCCAAATCTATCAGCATCTGTATTCGCTTCCTTTTTACTGTAGCATTTGGTATCTTGTAAAAGACACCTACAATCAATTTACCTGCCTGTACAGTTCCACCTTTAATCTGCCAGATTAGTGCCATGGGCCTTACTGTATTAAAGATAGTGATGAAGCACTCAGGAAGACTAGCAGAAACAGTTTTCTTCATGCTGCCGCTTCTTATTAAAATTATATTGGGAGATACTATCAAAGTGCCCTGCCCCAGGTACTTTTCATTTTTGAAAAAAAACTTATATGCACTATAGTTCTCCTTTGAGCAATAACATTTTTTTTTATTATGTCGACGTTTCAGAGCCAAGACCCCATTCGTAAGACAAAACAGGAGATTGTTGAATGAATGTCTGCCCTGTCACCTAAAACCCAATAATATAAATACTAGCTTTTTTAGTCATTCATTTTCCTGAGATGCCATAAACTTTCTGAAGTAGAAGTGGCTCAAATCTATTTCAAAGCAGGACAGTTTCCTTTGACAGTACAAGGGACCAGGTTTGAAAACTACTTTATACAAAAATGGATTGTTATATTGAAAGCATGCAATAAGCTTTATGGCAAATATAATAACTAAAAATACTTACTTCATCCATGGAGGTCAGTAAATTTATTTTCCTTACTTTAGAAGGCCCTTTCACAAGCATTTCACAGAAACGCAGAAAGTTGTACAACTTAGGAAAAAATAAAATAATAAGATTTATACAGATATCAATCATAACTTATAAACTGTAGTGCTTTCTATATTCCAGTGCACTTACTTGATGCACATACCGGATATAAGGGTCCTCCACCCAAACTTCTGTTAATGTCTCATCAACATAAGGCTTGAAAAGGTTTTCATAGCTGTACCCCGTTGCATTCTCTAATATTTTGATTTGCTTGTGGTATTTTCCCTCTTAATAATTAAAGAAAATAAAACCGGATTAAGACATTATTTGGTGAAATGAGTAGAACAGTGATAGTCAAAGGCTAAATCTATTTCTAGATCATCAAATGATCAGAAAATATTGACTATATATATATTATAGAATATATATATTAATATATCTTATATATATAATCTAATGCTATGTATTCATTAGTTCATATATAAGCGCACAGCAGAATAGTGGCTTTAGATATGTATCTATGGATATGTAACAAATGGCTGATGGGGCAACTGTATTTATTGGTTTAAATTTTATAAAGCTACAGTACCTATTTACAGAGTTTGGGGATTCTATCTCTCAGTCTTTTACCTATTCCTAATAGAAGAGACTCTAGTAATAAGAAAGCTATACAAAAAACACTAAAAGGGACTTTGTAACAAAAACAGTCTATAAAAAGAATAGCTAAAAAAAATTCCACTTGTACTTCACACCAGATAGGTAGGAACACTATAAGGGACTCGGTAGCAAAAACCTCCATTAACACGGTCTATAAAGACAATGGCTAAAAAATTGTATTCCACTGTTACTTCACACCAGATAGTCTTCATAATATATTACAGACACATGCTAGAAGTGTGGGACACAGAAGGGATTACTTTTACATATCTATTGGCCTTGTCCAATAAAATTAGATTTTATATACATATGTATTTGTTTTAAAAAAAATTTGTGATGCTTGCATCCAGAGGATGATGAAACAGACTGTTTAAACCATATATAAGTAGTAACCAGTGATTGGTGTAAAAATTAATATTTGTATATGATTGGTGATATTTTAAAATAATTTATTCTGCCGTTTTTAGACCTTTTATTTATATTGATTTATTCATTCGCTGTGTTTGCAAGCAGTGTTTCCATTAAGGCGCTGGTGACTGCACAAAACAAGGATTGACCTATACTTTGTGTTGTGTTTTAACAGCTGCTAGGTGTCTGATCGCCAAATACAGGTATCATATATTGGTACGAAACGTCACGAAACGCGTCAGGCACACCTGTGTTCCGCGAGTCTGTCCATATTGTTTGTATCCAGTGCCACATGTTTTAAAGGATTTATGTGAAATAAAGGAATCATTTTAGTTACTGAGAGCGTGCAGCCTGCTTCATACACATTCGTTACAAGTTCCGGAAGGATACATACACCTCTGTGGTCAGGAGGAGGAGGAAGCGTGAGCGCCGCCGGACAGTACAGGGGTAGAGCACCTGTGAGTATATACCTACCTTTATCCTTTTCTGACTATATGATACTTATATATTGGTGCCTTCAGTACTGGAAGGACACTATGTCAGGGCTGGACAAATCATCAAATTATTTAGGAGCATGCTCTAAAGTTATGAGCCAGCAACTTCGTACCTCCCAGTGTCCCATAACTGACATGTGACCCGTCCCCTTCCACCCTAGCACCACCCAGTCACCTTTAGCCCCACCCATTACACACATTCTATAAACTCAAAGGTATTGTACATTGAAAAAAAATGACTTTGCCTCATTTCAATCTATAAATTAATATATTCTTTATAGCCGAAATGTTAAGCCCCCCATACACATGATCGTCATTATGAGGGATCCAATAAATTAAATTGGATCCCTATATATTGATCCCATGTACAACTTTTTTGATCGACCACTTGACAATTTATCAGTTAATCGGAAAAACAAGGGGAAACTTCGATCAGTACTTTCGACAGACAGAAAGATATAAAAGGATAGATGGAAGACAGATTGAGATGTTTAGGGGAGTTTGAGATCCCTTCCCCTTCCCTTTTGACGTTCCTGTGACATTCTAGTAATGCAGCAAGAACTGCCTGACTTGTGCTTTATTGCAATTGCAAAATGAATAGGCCAGGCAGGCCTGTCGTGGAAAAACCGGAAGGTAAAGCACTAAAGACATCAGATAGATTAGATGTACATCTTATCTTAGTAGTGTATGGGCATCTTTACTCCTTTATCGGAATTTCCCAGTACCATTAACTTTCCCAGTGCCAGCAGACTTAAGCTTTGTACAGACAAACAATGTTCCTGCAGACCCATGACCTCCGAGCATGTCCACCCGCACGATGAACGTCCGTTCCTTCCGATAGCCACATGTGTGTATGCATTTTGTTGTTAGTCAATTCACCATGTGGTGGTAGTGGTGGGTTGTTTGCATAACACCACTTTCTCAATATATACTAGATATAGGATGGGTGGATGTATGGACTCATACACACCCACATACAAAAGCATACACTTGCCACTCAGCAACCCATCGAACACTATCTAGGATAGACTATGTGTTTGTCTCTAAATTACTTGTACCCGCAATACAAAAAGGTGGTTATGTTACCAAGAGGACCTTCGGATCATAGACCTATAATAAAAAAAAATTAAACCAAAAACACAAACACAAGCGCTCGCATCTGGAAGTTAAATCCATTCTGGATAACTTTATTACCTCAACCTGATCATATTGAACAACAATTAAATGATTATTTAAATATTAACAAAGGTGAGGTATCACTGTTAATACAATGGGACGCACTAAAAGCATTCTGGAGAGGAACACTCAAATCAACAGTATCCTATATCAAAAAAATTAGGTTGTCAGAAGAGGCTCAAGCAAACAGGACACAACAAGCAGAATACACATATATACAGCAACCTACAACAGATAAATATGCAAACTGAACCTGAACAAAGCGCCTACGAAATACTCTTGCGAGACAAAGCGGCATATTAACCATTTTTTACCAAACAACGCTTTATTGAGCAGGGTAATCATTCAGCCAAATTACTAACATGCATGTCAAAGGGTCTCAATACGCCCACTACAGTGATAGCTATTCAAGATCCAACTGAGGGATACCTAACCAACCCAGCAGCAATTCTAGATAGTTTTAAGTCCTTATATATTGCCCAATTATATAAGTCACAATCCAACTGTAGCGGCAAAGACATTGAAGATTACCTATCAGAAGTCACAAACCCACGCCTGACAGTGAAACAGCGCAATGGCTTGGAATGAGAACTAACAGTGATATAGGTAGTGATGACCATACAACAACTACAGCCTGGAAAAGCACCAGGGTTAGATGGTCTACCAATAGATATATTTAAAAAAAAATAATAAATACACTGGCATCTTAAGCAACCCTTTACTCACGCTTTATCAAAAAGCGATGGAATTAGGTAGTCTCCCATCCACCATGTCTGAGGCCATTATCATACTTTTCTAGTAGATAACAGACTTAGCTATACAAACAGCGACAGAAAGCAACAGCTAGAGCTAGCAAAATATTGGCTTGTATATAGAGAGGAATAGAATCTATGGAGAAAAATATTACTCTCTTTACAAACACTGGTAGGGCCTCATTTGGAACCCTGTATATGAAAGGGACATCTTGGAAATTAAAAGAGTTCCGAGAATAGCAACTAAATTAATAAGTTGTTCACCAATAGATTATTTTCAGAGAACATATGGATGTCCTTTAAAGGGAATGTTCACCCCCAAATCTAAAACTTTACCCACTACTGGCCCCACTGTGTAGTGTTAAAAAAATCTTTATCCAAAACTTTCAGTGAAGTACACGCCAGCACACCTCAATGGCACGGCCTTTGGTTGGTAGGTGCAATCCTCCCAGCCCTCCACCTTAAGGGCCACAGCAATATGGCAAATGCAAAAAAGTTGGAGGAGCAAACTACTTCGTTTTCAGTGTTTTATTTCAGCAAAAAGACATACATGGCCCCACTGTGTAGTGTTTAAAAAATCTTTACCATACTCTACGCCTTACAGTTCTCTTGTAGTGACTGTCTAAAGTTTCAAAAAGTGAAGAGTAGGAGGTGTCCGCGAGTCATCCGGTCCCAGCTGCTTCCTTACCTCAATAAGGACAGTGATATGCACAGGTCAGCCCTCCTCCCTACCAATTTATCTTTATCCTGGTGCATTATCTATAAATTATTTTTCTGTAGTGTAGGGCACCCTATCCCACTTCTAAGGCCATTTGTTAGAAAAAAATCAGAACTCTACTTACATTGCTTCGTTCCCCTGGCTTTCTCCAATTCTGGAAGCCGTGTCCATGATCGGTTGTCTCTCAGCCAATCACAGAGGCGGCTGCCAGTCCTGCCCCGCCTGCAGTTCTGGCAAGCAGAGTGCCGAGATCTGAGCTCCAGGGGAATGAAGGCATGTAAGTACCATTATTGTTGTTTTAACAAACTTGGAGGTTGAGGGTGGGATAGAGTGCCCTACTACATATAAAAAGAAAATGCTAAGGGTGGAGATAACCTTTCAATTAGAAGAAAATATGTTTTATTTCCAATAACCTTTATGAAAAGTTCATTTACCGTGAGAATGGCAAATCATGGAACGGTCTATCATCAGATGTGGTAATGGCAAGTTCATTGGAGAGAATAAAGAGTGAGCTGGATACGTTTAAAAAATATTGAAAATTACTGGTATAGATTTATTCAGGTACTTTTTTTTTTGCTTTCCTCTGTATCAACTTTTAGGAGAGGCTAAAAAGGTTAGACTAGAAGGACATGTGTCTTTATTCAACCTCCAATACTATGTAACTTTCTGTGAAATATACTACACACTTAGCAGTTTAGGTCCTCACCCTGGTTACCCAGGTGAGGAGGGGAGTGTACTTAAGAGATTGTTCTTTAACATCAAACAATGGGCCACATCCCCAAAACACACCTTTTTTCATATGAGAAAACAGCCTTTTATGTAGAAAATGGTAAACTGCAAAAAAAGAGGGAGATTGACACCTGCCTTTGCTACCACAGGAGTAAGCCTACTGTGACTAATGGTAAATCTCACCCTGATCCTTTACAACCCTCAAGAGAGTGATTTGAAGTGACATCCCACAGTTGTTTTTTAACTAGTGTTTAAATTAGATTCACAAAATTTATGAAAAAAAAAATATCACCAATGTTCCTTTAAGGTTATGCTCTGCGTGGAAACTTTAGGACACCAATCTCCTCCTCTTATTTTTTAAAGGGCATGTCCATCCCTTTTAAAAAAAAATTCTGTAGTGTAGGGCTCTCTCACCCACCCCCAACCGCTATAGCACTTTGTAAAAAAACTTAGCTGATCACTACTTACTTTGCCTGTTTCCCCCGGTGTTCTGTCACGGCCCTCTGCTTGCATGAAACGGCAAGCAGGGGGCCAGACTGGCAGCAGCGTCTGTGATTGGCTGAGAGGCAGCCAATCACGGACGTGGCTTCCGGCATTACAGAACGCGGGGGGAAAGAGGCAAAGTAAGTAGTGATCGGCTACGTTTTTTTACAAAGTGCTATAGCGGTTGGGGGTGGGCAAGGAAGCCCTACACTACAGAAAATGGATTTGGAGTTAGGGGGAGGGAGAGGGCTTCTCTGCGCATGTCATAATTCTCCTGGAGAGACAGGAGGCAGAGACCATTTGGGACACTGCAGGACAGCCATTTGGAGCAGGGATGTAAGGTAAGGATTTTACAACACTACACAGTGGGGTCAGTATTGGGTTAAAATATAGTTTTGAGGGTGGACATGTCCTTTAATAAACTACTAGCATGTTTTCCCTCTCTTGTGCAATTTTGCACTTAATCCTGCATTATTTTTGTTAAAGGGCATGTCCACCCCACCACCACCAAAAAATTCCAACTAAACCTAGACTTCGGTGAGCCATAGCTGCTGGTCCAACCCCTTCTGATGCAGAAAAAGGCAGCCAAACAAGGGCTGCTAAGTATATTAGGAACCGATTTGATCTATTTCAACCTAGCAAAGACTAGGTTTGGGGAGGGGGTTGTTCCTGCAGCATATTCTTTTTGCCTCTTTAGATGTTACGTGTATGAAAGCAGCAGAAGAAGGCAGCCAGAGGGAGGGGGGAAATTCCAATGTCCATGCCAAAAACCTCTCAGGCTCAGTTAGAAGTGAAAACGGACTACACCATGAAATGTGTAGATACTCCCGAGTACAACGATACCAGATATATGTAGGTACCCCACTTTTCCTGTACAGGAGACCCCCCAAACTAAAACTGCACCTCCTAGAATATTACACCAAATTAAAATGTGTAACCACTACTGACAGTTAACATAGAATATCTACCAAATTATCTAAAATATCCCCACAAGTGAGATATTTTTAGAAACTACACACTCGCAGGATTTTACGAGTGAGGTTAGTTTCGATCAAAATGCAGATACCCGGACGCAGCTCTTCGTCAAATTGTAAGTTATTTTCTCACATTTTCCTTTTTTTCCTCAACTGTAAAATCAGAGACAAAATCAAATGCGAATTTCAGCTAAAAACTGTGGAGGAAAGTTCAAACGCATCTCAAATATGAAAGCCTAACCCCTCCCGAATAAAATGGTATGCCACATTCATGGGTGTACCCAGAGACATGGCTACCAACTAACCCAGAGCGTGACCAGTGCCAAATGTCAGTAGCATCAAAAAAAAATTAGCCAGTTTTGTATTTGAACAGTCTGCAGTTTTTCCACAAAACACCCCCCAACTCAAAAATACCCCCCACAAACTATATATTCCCTTTTAAAAAAAAATTCTGTAGTGTAGGGTTTGCCATATGTGTGGTAACACACGCAGACGTGGAAGCGAAAAGCCACAAAGTGAGACAATGCACGATGGCTCAGAAACAGCGAAAATATTTAGCCAACTCCGAATTTGGACAGTCTGCAGTTTTTTCCACAAAACACCCCCGTAACTCAGAAATAACCCCCACAAACTATATATTCCTGAAATCTAAACACCTTCAGCTATGTAGCACTGTAGTTCATACCATCAATGGTGTGGGCGCAGTTCTTCGTAGAATTTCGCATTTCTACACAATTTTCTGGAAAAATAGAGAAAAATACATTTCAAAGTTACAAAATCACACCAAAACCCCATGTAATGTAAAAAAAACTTACCAAATATCAATCTCCTAAATGTCCTGAATCAAACGGTATGCCATATGTGTGGTTACACACACGGACGTGGAAGCGACTAGTCAAAATGTAAAACAATGTGCAGTGAGCCAATAACAGCATTTTCCCAGATTTTCCAAACTGAACACCCCTCTAACTTGGAAATACCCCCGCAAAACTATATATTCTCAGAATCTACATACCTTCAGCTACGTAATGCTGTAGTTTGTTCATTCATACAATCAATGGTGTGGGCGCAGTTCTTCGTAGAAATTCGCATTTGTCTGAAAAAATGAACAAAAACAACTTCAAAAGGTAGAAATCATGCCAAAACCCCATGGAATGTAAAAAAAAGCTACTAAATATCAATCTCCCAAATGTCCTGAATCAAACGGTATGCCATATGTGTGGTTACACACGTGGACGTGGAAGCCAAAAGACACAAAGTGAAACAATGCACAATGGCTCAGAAACAGCAAAAATATTCAGTCAAATCTGAATTTGAACAGTCTGCAATTTTTCGCCACAAAACAACCCCCACAAACCATATATTTCTCGAATCCACACACCTTTATCTACGAAATTCTGTAGTTTGTTCATTCGTACCATCAATGGTGTGGGCGCAGTTCTTCGTAGAAGTTCACAGTTTTAGCAGATTTTCTAAAAAAATTAAAAAAAAAAACACTCTCAAAAGGTAGAAATCATGCCAAAATCCCAAGTAATGTAAAAAAAAGTTACCAAATATCAATCTCCCAAATGTTCTGAATCAAACGGTATGCCCTATGTATGGTTACACACGCAGACGTGGAATCAACTAGCCACAAAGTGAGCCAATGAACAGTGGCCCAATTACAGCAACTTTTCAGATTTGTCAGACTAAACACCCCTCTATATTAGAAATACCCCCCAAAACTATATATTCTTGGACTCTACACACCTTCAGCTACACAATGGTGTGATTCTTTTATGCATACCACCAATGGTGTGGGTGCAGTTTTGTGTACAATTTCGCTTTCTTACCAGATTTTCAAGAAAAATTTATAAAAATACAATTCAAAGTTAAAAATCATGGCAAATTTCCATGTCATGTGAAAAAAACTTGTCAATTATCAATCTTCCAAATGCCCTGAATCAAACGGTATGCCATATGCGTGGATGCACACAGGGACGTGGCCACCAACTAGCTCAAATGGGACGCATGCACCAGTGTAATTACAAGAAAAATATCAAAGTGCTCTGTAATTTCAAACAGCCCCAAAACTTTGAAATGCCCCACAAATAAAACCCCCAACTAAATATCAATCTCCCACATGTTCTGAGTCAAACGGTATGCCATATGCATGGATGCACATAGAGACGTGGCCACTAACTAGCTCAAATGGGACGCATGCACAAATGCAATTACAAGAAAAAATCAAAGTGCTCTTTAATTTGAACAGCCTACCCTTTTTCTAAGGAAACAGTCCCAAAACATGAAAATTCCCCCCACAAACTATATATTTTTGGAATCTACACACCTTCAGCTACGTTACGGTGCCATGCTTTCATACATACATGAAGAATTACAGACCAAGTGATCCAAAGAACTCTGTTTTTAGGAGGTTTTGTGAAAAATAAAATAAGATGATTCAAGGATTGAAATCCTACCTAAACCCCTTGACAAGCAAAAAAACCCCACTAAATAGCAATCTCCCACATATCCTGCATCAAACGGTATGCCATATGTGTGGGTGCACACAGAGACGTGGCCACCAACTAGCTCAAATGGGACGCATGCACAAGTGTAATTACAAAAAAAAAATCAAAGCGCTCTGTAATTTCAAACAGCCCCAAAACTTGTAAATGCCCCCCACAAATAAAACCCCCAACTAAATATCAATCTCCCACATGTTCTGAATCAAACGGTATGCCATATGCGTGGATGCACACAGAGACGTGGCCACCAACTAGCTCAAATGGGACGCATGCACAAATGCAATTACAAGAAAAAATCAAAGTGCTCTGTAATTTGAACAGCCTACCCTTTTTCTAAGGAAACAGTCCCAAAACATGGAGATTCCCCCCACAAACTATATATTTTTGGAATCTACACACCTTCAGCTACGTTACGGTGCCATGCTTTCATGCATACATGAATTCCAGACCCAGCGATCCAAAGAACTCCGTGTTTTTACAAGGTTTTGTGAAAAATAAAATGAGATGATTCAAGGATTGAAATCCTACCTAAACCCACTTGACAAGCAAAAAAACCCACTAAATAGCAATCTTCCACATGTCCTGAATCAAACAGTATGCCATATGCATGGATGCACACAGAGACGTGGCCACCAACTAGCTCAAATGGGACGCATGCACAAATGCAATTACAAGAAAAAATCAAAGTGCTCTTTAATTTGAACAGTCTACACTTTTTCTAAGGAAACAGTCCCGAAACATGGAAATTCCCCCCACAAACTATATATTTTTGGAATCTACACACCTTCAGCTACGTTACGGTGCCATGCTTTCATACATGCATGAAGAATTCCAGACCCAGCGATCCAAAGAACTCTGTGTTTTTACGAGATTTTGTGAAAAATAAAATGAGATGATTCAAGCGTTGAAATCCTACCTAAACCCACTTGACAAGCAAAAAAACCCACTAAATAGCAATCTCCCACATGTCCTGAATCAAACGGTGTGCCATTTGCGTGGGTGCAAACAGAGACGAGGCACCAACTAGCTCAAATGGGACGCATTTAGAAGTGCAGTTACAAGAAAAAAAATTAAAAACGCCACAACCCACCCCCACACACACACTCTCCCCCTTTTAGTGGTATTTTAGTGAAATCGTTTAGTATGGAGAGTCACACACGTTTTTGCACACTTAACTGATCCTAAAAATTCAATACGGTCTTTATTTGGTACCTCTGCAAAATTTCCTTATAAAAAATAGGCTTAGTTTCCCTTGAAATAGTACAAATAAGTATCCGCGTTTACTTTAACCGATATCACTGGGGACATTGGGGAGCTTGGAGAAGACAACGTTTTTTTCTAATTTATAGTTTTAGGGTAAAAAAAAAAAAAGGGTGTGTGTATCACTTTAAGAATTTTTGTGTGTGTATTTCCCCTTTTTTTCCCCGGTCATTCCCAAAGATAATCATCAGATCATCTTAGGGAATGATACCGAACTTGGAATACGGGCATAAATGCCCGTTTTCCAATTCGAAATCCGATCGGAAAAATCACTTCCCGGAAATCATTTTCCAGGAAGTGATTTTTCATTCATTGGCAAAGATCAATAATTTGGTGATCAGAAGTGATCACCAAATTTTGATCTCTGTCCCCATTTTTTTTCTAAGTCTTCACTAAGTAGCAAAGACTTAGAAAAAAATCCTATTTGTGAATGGAACTTTGAATTCCATTCACAAAATGTATAGTAAAGCTGTCAAGCATGACAGCTTGTACTATACTAGGTACTGCAGCATGATCTATATGGAGATCACACTGCAGTACCTCAACTAGACCACCAGGGGCAGTCTCCTACCACTTCAAGGGAGACCCCGGTGAAGGAGGAAGCTCCGTGACGTCACCGGGGTCTCCCTTTCCGCTTCCTGCAGATTCCTCCTCTTCATCCACGTGGGACCAGAAGCTCCTATACGGTCACCGCTAAAAAGGTATGATAACTCCCAATCCCCCCCTCGGATTTGGACACAACCGAGGGGGGGTCGAGGGGGCTAGGGGGGCAGCTGAATGCTGCCCCCGGGTCGGCCCTAGCGTGCGGTGTTTTTCCAAATTTAAAGGGGAAGCCACAGATCGTATATTCACGATCTGTGGCAGTTTGAGCATTCACTGCACAGATCGTGAATATACGATCTGTGGCAGTTAAAGGGTTAAAGGGGATCTGTGGTCCAAAAATGACTTTAGCTAAATTGATAGGAATTGCTCTCCTGAGAATTTTTGCAATGTATTTTCATTGTTTATTTTACATAGTTTTGAAGATATTTACATTTGTGTGTGTGATATGGCAGCAGCATCACCAGGTCCCCTGCTCTTCCTGCTCTGAAACCTGTCAGTCAATCTGCCCCGTGTCTCCTCCCCTTTATAGCCCCCTGGTACCTCCCACTCATGGTCCCTCCAGTTGCAGGCCCCCTTGGCCCATTCCCTTACAGCCCCATGTGGCCACGCCCACTTACGGGTGCCTATGCCCAACCCGCTCACAGGTGCCGTGGGCCACTCTGACATCCCTCCTACCCCCTCCCCCCCCCCAAAAAAAACTCTGTGCAAACAGCCTTTTCAGGCAGAGTGAGAACAATGTTACAATAAATAGATCAAAATATTAATTTAGGGGATGTGAGACTAATAGAACCAAGATTTCATACGATTTCTTTTATTTTTAACATCTTGCCTTTATTTTTTTTGTACAAATCCCTCAATTTTATAGTAGCGTGTATAAAGATTTTATATCATCTGTATCCACATGTAGCTAAACATACACCCACATATTTCCCACTGTGCACCAACAGGCACAATTTTGCTAGTAAGGATTTAAAAAATTAAGTTTAGTTCTCCTTTTAAAGAATAGGAAATAATAAAAGGAAATCTCTTTTTACTGCTGAAATGCAAAACAATAAAAAAAAAATTCAAGACTAGTATGACAAAATAAAATTTATGTTTTTCACCTTCTTTCTCTTTGACAACATGCTGTTTGATTTCTTCAGCTCGATCCATGTAGCTACTCAGCTTTTGCCTGTAATGTGCTTTTTTGCCATCTTCTTTTGTACCTATAAATAAAAGAAATCTCACCTTAAAGATATGTGCTTACAAACTACACATAAGGCTATTTTAATACCATTGCCAGACTTCTCCTGGTCTCAAAATACTTGTACATTTCAAAAAAGTAAACATAAGCATTTTATTAAGACAAGGGTGCTGGATCACCAAGACAATGTTTTTTTAAACTATGTACTAGCCCATCACTGAACCCTGCACAGGCTTAAAGGATACCATATATACTCGAGTATAAGCCGACCCGAGTATAAGCCGAGGTACCCTTTTTTACCTAAAAAAGTAGGAAACCTAAAAAAGTTGAGCAACCATAATATCGATGGTTGCTCAACTCCAAATCCGGAGGTGACCAGGGCAGTGAAGGAATCAGACCGTCTCCCTCTCCTCTGGGACCCCTTCGCTCTGTTCTACGCGCCAGGAATTCATATGCTGGAGCTGCTGTTCTTTCTCTCCTAGCGGGGCTGTCAGTGCACAGGGATCACAGGCACGAAGCTGCACTCCAGGATGATCGCCGTCTCAACCCCTAATGGCCAAATCTGGCTGCCGCACGCTGGGTAAGTCCTGTGGATTTTCCGGCTGACGTCACTACTCGGTGCCTCTCACAGCCCGGCGCCAAGTAGTGACATCAGCCGGCAAACCCACAGGACGTACCCAGCGTGCGGCAGCCGGATTTGGAGTTGAGCAACCATAGATCGGGGTAAGGAAGGACCTTGACTCGAGTATAAGCCGAGGTAAGGTTTTTAGGTTTATTTTCAAACCTAAAAACCTCGGCTTATACTCGAGTATATACGGTAAGTATACTGTAAAAAGAAGTTAAGTTTAGTTGAAGCTGCAGCTTTAAAAAAAATTGCCATTTTTTTGGTATGCCCCTCCAGAGCCGTGTGTGCACGGACATGTGCGCACATGAGGTCATCTAGCCGAGCACACACACAGCGCAAAGAGATGACATCACGTGTGCAGCGACATCAAGTGCATGCCAGGGCGTGCGCTTGGAAACAACGGAGATTACCTTTTGCGACTAATGAAGCTGGAGGAACCAGGAAATACAGGAGGGTGGAGCTACACATTCAACTAAACAGAATCAAGATGTCAGCAACTTTGAAGCAGGAAAGGTAGGCTTTTTAAAGCTGTAGATTCCAACTAAACTTTTTTTTTTACATAATTTTTCTTTTTATACATGTGCGCTGGGTTAATGCCCCAATCCAAAATGTTGTTATAGGGCCCAGTGATTTCTAGCATCAACCCAGGTTGGCCTAGATAAACCAGAGTAACAAGTTCCTTCAGTAGCCAAAGACTGAGCATGTGCAGAACATAATGGCCATTGATACTGCAATGCTGAAAAGTAAACCACATAAGCCCAGTAAAGATTCCAGCACCCACATTAAAATAAGAGGTGAGACACAGGGATTACTTTTTTATGTCAAGGAAACCTGCCATCTGTAACATAGTTATTTAGGTTGAATAAAGACATACATCCATCAAGTACAACCTTCTCACCCTCCCTTTTAACTCTACCTAACAGTTGATCCAGAGGAAGGCAAAACAAAATCTAAAAAGATGGGCAAAATCTTTCCTGACTCCCAATGGCAATCAGAAATTATCCCTGGATCAACCAGATCTACATACAGTATATGTATTAATACCAGTAATTCTCAATATTTTTTAGTTCTAGAAACTTATCAAGCCCACTTCTAAAGCTATTCAATGAACGTGACATTACCACGTCTGCTGGAAGACTGTTCCACAGTTTCACCATTCGCACTGTAAATAAACCTTTCCTAAGCTAAAGAGGAGACTTATTTCCTTCCAATCTAAAGAACAACAATATAAAAAAATCACCCCCATTACATGTCCACACTTCCAGCAGCTGAAATCGCTGAGTCACATTTACAACTGTGCTGCCCTCCCTTAGATATCACACAGCAAAGATGAGTGCTATAAGTCTGCCTCCTAAACGGCCCAGGGCCTTGGTTAACATAACACCTGTCATTGGCTGGTGGGAATGTCTATTGCAACCTCTCTCCTCCTCCTCTGCCAGTCAAACAAACTTGAAATGTCCTGTTGCTAAGATACAGCCTACATATTCAAGCTGATCCAGGGTGGGTGGAGGAGTGTTTTCTCGCATGCTAGCTTTGAGTGACAAACAGTCAGACAGAATTGTTACCCACCTTCACAGCATAGCCAATTGAAGGCTAACTGAAGGCAGAGAGAAAAAATTTGGGGAGGGCTGCATACCTTTACTCTTTTTAAAGGGGAAGTTCAGTGCAAATACATATGCTTTTAAGAAAAAAAGAGCAGTATTTTTCCATCCCAATGACCTTAATCTGCTCATTCAGCATTTTGTCTGTGTAAAAATAAATACTTCCAAAATACTAACTTCCTCTTAGCAGGACCCCCAGTGCCTGGGTTGATTTATTTGCTCAGCAGAAAAAAAGGATGAGTATGTTTGACCCATCCAACAGCCAATCAGTAAAAATTACTGTTAAGCTAGGTACACACCTAGAGATTTTTCCTCCTGACCGACCGTTCGATACTTTCGGCCAGGAGGAAGGACTGTCAGTAGCGGCAAAAGCAGCCGCGTCCGATAGTTACCGCGACCGATCGTGCGGTCCATAGAGGACTGCACGATCGGACGAGGTTTTCCACCATGTCCGATTCGGACGAACGGTCGGTCGGACATGGGAGCATTCGGATGCGATAATTTCGGTCCGATCGACCGATAGTTCAGTGTATCGGTCGATCGGACCGAAATATCTCATCGTGTGTACCCAGCTTTAGGAACATTGCAAGGATGTGGTGCATGCTGGGAAGAAGGACCGTTAGAACCTGAAATGTTCTGATGCTTTAGTTGTCCGTGAATAAATATCAGTTGGGACGGATTGCTATAATTGTATATGATATAATAGTATAGAATGTCTAGGATGTATTTATACATTACACAGACACTATCCGGTCCCCTGCCCTGTACTGACCCCTCAGCACCTGGAGCAGCAGTTCGATTCCTTCCTGGTAGCAGACTAGGCTCTCCTGGTAACGACCGTTTCCATCCAGTTCCACTGCCCGGCGTAACACTCCGACAGCAGCATTTTCCACCAACGAGAGAGCGGCCATAAGGGATCCAACCAGTGGTCGCACAACTTACATAGTTACCAATAGTGCCGGATTTACCGGGACAGTCCCGATATCATAAAGTCCCGAGATCTGGGCCAAACCGGAACCCTGTACCTTTGGAATTAAAACTTTAGCGTGGCGCCGGTAATGCTCCCATAACCTGGCAAGTTGCGCTTGTTATGATCAGTGCGTTGTCACTTTCTCTGTGCGTCACCACTTCCCGCACGCAGTTGGAGGGGTTACAATAAGACTACTGAGCAAGGTACCATATAGATAGGCCTGTCAGTGGCTGCGCGTAGCTGACCCTCCCGGCGGCGCAGAACTCTGATCAGAGAGAGTTACTGAAGATTTGCCCTGTACTTCCGCTTTGCTCTTACTGTAACCATTTCCACCGTGTGCGGGCGGAGACGTGGTGACGCACTAAGAGGCCGACGGCGCACAGGTCACAATTAGCGAAGTTTGCCAGGTTATGACCGCGCTTGGTGCCATACAGGATTTTTAATTTGAAAGGTACAGTGTTCCGATTCGCCCAGATCTCGGAGCTATATGGTAGAGGGTCTACGACCTAAAACCGGGGACTGTTGGCAACTATGGACATTTCCTGCCTAACTTGATCTACAATGAAATGGAATTTAAACCAATAAATGGAATCCAGGGCATCTCTGCTTACATCAGGGTTTATAGGTGTAATATAAACACCTAAATCTATATAATGTATATAAATATAACGGATCTATTATATAGATAAAACAGACATATTACATAGATATATAAATATAACGGATATATTATATAGATATAACGGATATATTACATAGATATAACAGATATATTACATGGATATAATATATAGATATAACAGATATATAGATATGGTTATATTACATAGATGTATTATGTAGATATAACGGATATATTCCATAGATATAAAGATATAACAGATATATTACATAAATATATACTATTGATATATTACATAGATATATATATTATATAAGGGATAATGCACCCTTACCGTGTAATATAAAGATATAAAGCCACAGAGGAGATCCCTGACCATATACAGGGCAGGGAAAGCAGAGTTGACTTTATAAGCCTTATATTACACTGTAAGGGGCGCATTATTTCTTAAAATACATAAGGTTAATTATTTTAATTCAGCAATGGTTATTGGGCCGTGTACAGCTTTAAATACTAGCTGTGTAATTTCTGTGTAAAAAGTACCCTTCATACAGAATATTGTTTCTTCTCCCTGCAGTCAGTGTAAGTCTGGTGCCTATGATGACTCGGCATTCAGTAAAGCTCGAGACCTTATGAGTAATAGGAAGGGGTTCGGTTTCCCTTTGAGTCTTCGCGGACACCGGATTAACAGCACTGACTGGAGGGAGAATAAACCATGGGCTGTTTGAGGGTATTTCTTCTGTTAAGGTCTGTTCTGTGTTATTCCTTTTTGCACAGAAATTTCAGGAATCTTTTATTGTTAAGGTGACAGTCTGTCAATGGGGAGGTGCAGTGAAATTTATTCTTATAAAAATCTCTTTGCTACGTAGCCAAGAGGTTCTTATAAGGATATAGTCCACTGCCCTTCCCCATTGAAAGTCCAGAGCCTTATGTATTATTTATATATATATATATGTATATATAAAAGCAAACAATCGGAGCACTCCTGGGTCTTCATAAACACTTTTTAATCACACATGTAAGACGCCAGCAATGCATTTCGGCCGCCATATTGGCTGTCCTCAGGAGGTACCAATATATATATATATATATAACATCAAGTCAAAAGGGAATCCTGACTACGGCACGCATGTTGCTGAAACGCGTAGATCACACATCTCTTTTGTAAAATGTTATAATAAAATACTATGTTTTTATCTAAGCCCCGAGAGTGCAACCTTTCCCTCTTTTGACTTGATGTTTTATCGTTTTGGCTCTCACCCGGGCACTGTACAATTGTTTTGGTGTGCTAACCTATTTTTTGTTTATATATATATATATATATATATATATATATGTAATAGGTATGAAGCACTCCACAGACTAGTAAATATATTTATTAATAGACATGGAGTAGGTCTGAAGCACCTACACGTTTCTGCCCATCAGTTCCCGGCTCTGATGACGGCCCGGAACTGATGGTCTGAAATGCGTAGGTGCTTAAGACCTACTGTATGTCTATTAATAATATATTTCTAGTGCTTCGTACCTATTACCTATTGATCTCACCATTACTGGAGAACCCCGGCAGAACCCCTTGTGTGTGTGTGTGTGTAATATATATATATATATATATATATATATAAAACAATCAGACCCCAGGGCACTCACGGACTTGTACCGAATATCATATAACACTGTCGGAACTGCGATCAACGAGTTTCAGCCATTACATCGCGTTGATCGCAGTTCCGACAGTGTTATATGATATTCGGTACAAGTCCCGTGGATGCCCTGGGTTCTGATTGTTTTGGATAAGTTGCTTTCCGGTACGGCACCTGGGCTATTGACAAGACGGAGGAGTGCAAGAGGAGTTTGGCGCTATATATATATATATATATATATATATATATATTTATATAATAACGAAGCCGAAGCACTCCACGGGCTTAAGTAAACCATTTAATAACACATAGTAGGTCTTGGTATCCTACGCGTTTCAGCCCTATACCTTTGGGCCGTCCTCAGGGTTCAATATATATATATATATTGCATAGATATATTGAAATATTACATAGATATATTTGTGTTCACCAGAATGATTTATTTGTATAGGAAAGTAATGAAACCTTGTTAATCCATTCCTTTTCCCCAGCACACACAATGATGACTGGACTGTGCCGAAGTATTTCTCAGCTCAAGGTATTGTTAAAAATTACTTTGAATGTTCACGGATAGGTTATATCAGAGGACTCATGGACAATCTTTAAGATTGTAAGAAAAGTTTCAACTTCAGGTTAGGAAAGGTTTCTTTACAGTGAGAACGGTGAAACTGGGGAACAGTGTTCCAGCAGATGTGGTAATGGCAAGTTCATTGAATAGCTTTAAAAAAGGCCTGGATAAGTTTCTATAACTAAAAATTACTGGTATTAATACATATTCTGTAGTTATGGTTGATCCAGGGATACTTTCCGATTGCCGTGGAGTTAGGAAGGAATCCCCCCCCCTTTTTTTTTAGCTGGGGTTTATTGCCTTCCTCTGGATCAACTGTTAGGTAGGGTTAAAAAGAGGGTGAAAAGGTTGGACTTGATGGACGTATGTCTTTATTCAACCTTATTTACTATGTAATGTCGTTTTATTTACATACATTCCTGAAAATAAACAAATATCAAAACACATTTAGTATCACAATGAAAAAACACAAGCTTGGCTGAAAAAGGGGCAGACAGCATTATTATTCCAGAATCTGAAATATGGCAGAGCAGATGCAATGTTGAAATAAAATGAAGACTAGGAAAGATAGTGGAAGGGAAAGGCAGAGAAAAAGATTTCTGTGTTAATTTAAAATCTGGGATGGGGTTACACACCTGTAATCCATTCCTAAGAGGCTAAAATGTTTCTAAGTAAAAAATAATTTCTTGTTTTGAAGTTTTTTTTTCAGAAGTGGAGTGAAAGCTAATGAATTTATGTTTCTAGATCTTTTTAGATAATCCTGCATTGTCACTTACGTGGACTGGCTGTGTCCGCCATAAATTCACAAAGTCCCGTATCCCAGATGAAGTAAGTATCTTGTATTTTTTATAGCATGATGTATAAGAATACATCTTTAGAAGTTTAGTTATAAAAACTGGTTTACTGCATGTGAAAGTTTTATAATCTTTAAATCAAGCACAAAATAATCCACTGTTTCTAATTGGTGTCTCTTTGAAAACCCATTGATAAACCTCTAGGAAGTGGTTAACTATAGTAAAGGCAGATTTAGAGATTTTTCGTTTATATACAAACAACCCCTTAATCTACAACTGTGTAAGAGGCAGGAGCAAGTATTCTCCTGTTCTGCTTTAATTTAAAAATAATTAGCTTAAAGGACAACTACACCCTCATAAGAACATCTTTTAGAAAGAATGGTCTCATTAAAATATGTTGATATATATCATAGTTTGTTCTATGAATTCATTACTGTATGCCTGCTATGCTTCTGGAGGCCTCATGGAAACTTAGCAATTTAGAAACCTGTACTGAGCCTGGGCATGCTCAGAAGGGGCAGCTAGGGGATTAACATTCAGTCATTGGCTGTGATGTCAACTGTCAAATCCATGACAGTTGCTACCTGGAAGAACCAGGAAGAAGAAACAGGGGAAACAGGACATTGTGCAGGATTTCAGGTTAGACTTCTATATTTCAGATTTCAAACTATTACCGTTTAGGGTTTTTTTGGGGGTGATTTCCCTGTATGTAAGTTTTTATTTTGGGGCTGGGCTTGCCCTTTAACCACTGAGAGCCTAAATATTGTTAAGGTAAGTAATTTCCCTGCCTGACAAGTAACTATTTATTTAGGCCTCGGAGCCTAAAAGCTACAAGCACTGCAAAAGTCTTAAGTAATTACTTTATAATGAAAGCAGAACAGGAGGTAGGAATACTTTCTTCTACCATACATATGCATATAACCATGCACATAGGTATACACACAAACATACACTTCATAGAATGTAATATTTCGCAACCCTGCCTTCCCACAAGTAGCCAAAATATCACCCTCAGCCCTTTACATAAAATTCACAACTGCTTGGTAACTCCATGTACAGATCAGTGGACTATGGGGTGCATATCTAGTCTTACACAAACACTCTTAAGGGCAGTAAGGGCTTAGACATGTGATACAATCCTATAGTACACAGATCTGTCCAGGGAGCTGCTTAAGCTGTTGCTATTTATTAAATGAAGAATGAGCAGTTTTTTAATTACATTTTGGCTACTTATGGGAGAACAGAGCCATGATAGAAGGAGAGCGCTCAGATTTCTCTAGGCATGTATCTGCAGCATATAACAAGCTCCTCTGGCTGAGTAAGGGTGGGTACAAATGGGCTGATATTTTAACCGGTTGGTCGAAGTGACCAATTGTGCAGACTCCAATGGACCGTAATTTATGGGCGCTTCTGATTTGGACAAAAATTCAACTGACATTAGCCTCTCACAGTCAACATAAATTGCAGTTGCTACGTTCTATCAGGCTAAAATATTGGATCATAAACTGCAAAATAACGGGGAGTGACCCCCAAAGACCCCACACAGCAATCTATCCTTGTGGCTTCTAATTATAACAATGTTCAAATAGGCAAACCGCTCACAATCTTGAAATATTGTTCACTATCCATAATAAATATCCAAATTAATAAATTTGTGTGATTTTTGCAATAAGATTCATCAAAACAACATCCCTATAAAAACTCTGGCGAGGTAAAATCCCCCCACTCTAAAAACATCCTGATCCCATGCGGAGGTCCTAGGTTGTAAAATATGAGTGTCTGTTACACTGTCTCAGTGTAACAGTTCCAATTGGAGCACCAGCACGCCAAACGGGCATCTAATATAGATTGTCCATTGTTCCTGAATTCCTAGAACAATTGTGGGTATATCATCACATAGAATATGAGCGATCACCAGCAAAATTTAGCTCACAAACCGGAACTTGTGTAACACTGCTTAATCAGCTGGGACGTTCAGTCCTTACTCACAGTTCATGAGGCTAGCCCCGAAATGAAAACTTACATACAGGTAAATCACCCTCCAAAACCCTAAACGGTAATAGTTAGAAATGTGAAATATATAAGTCTAACCTGAAATCCTGCACAATGTCCTGTTTCCCATTTCTGCTTCCTGGTTCTTCCAGTTACCAACTGTCAGTTATGGATTTGACTTAACAGCCAATGACTGAATGTTAATCCCCTGTCTGCCTCTTCTGAGCATGCCCAGGCTCAGTACAGGTTTCTAAATTGCTTAGTTTCCATGAGGCATAGCAGGCATGCAGTAATGAATTCATAGGACAAACTATGATATATCAACATATTTTAAAGAGGCCTTCTTTCTAAAAGATGTTCTTATGAGGGTGGAGTTGTCCTTTAAGCACGCTGCACATTTCCTCCAACAGAGGGATTCCGAGTGCCAAATTAACACTCAGTCAGCAAAGCAGCACAGTCTCAATCTTCATCCAGTATGTTCGCTGAGTTGCTCATGCTCCTAACGATACACCTTCTGGACCATCCAACTCTGGGATCACATCAACCGATGTACATTTTGCCTGAAAGAATCAATCATCAGGGTCGGCGAGTTTAGCATTGAATTACCCCTTAGCACCCCCCATATGCGGGTTTTTGGCATCCAGGCTTTTTAATATTAGCGAGTGTGCGCTCCCGCATTTCTTAATTTATAAAATATTTTTATAAAATGTATACACAGCCTTAAGCCTCGTACACAAGTCCGACATGATAGACACAGCAAAATGCCCGAGCACACGAATGACGAATAGCCGTTGTGGCTGATTATCGTGCATGTGTATGCATTCATGCAGGCATCGTTCTTCCCTGATGGATCAACGAACAACACCGGAGCAAATGCATACACATGCACGATTAAGAGCACATTTGAGCATTTAGAACCTTGTGAGATTTTGGGGGGCAATTAGTCTAAATGTTTTTGTTTGAGGGGTGGACATCCTTTAAGGCATGGAGGAGACCAGAACCACCAATTTCATCATTTGATTATGTAGACACATATGCAACTGCTCAAACAGAGATAGAAGTGCACGTACATACACAGTGTTCTCCCCAGAATTTTTTTCCAGCCGGGTGGCTTGAAAAAGTAGCTGGGTGGGGCGGGACGGGGAATTTGGTGGTGGGGAAAATTAAATGTGCACTATTTTTACTAGTTAATTATTATTTTCAATTACTTTTGACATTCCCTTTAACCTCATGTGGTATAACTTCATTAAAATAAATACTGCCTTCTTCATATTCTAATGGAAATACTGAACAGCCTGGCATCATGGTCATTATATAGGTCAGGGATGTCTAACTTTCGTCCCACTAGATGTTTGAAACTATGACTCCTTGGTTGCAGAATTTTTTCCAGCCAGGTGGGCCGCCCGGCTAACAGACCCTAGGGAGAACACTGCATACATATATATTTTAGCTTGCAATTTATGTGGTGTAACATACATCAACTGTTGTGTAGACGACACGGTAACACAGATTATACTGCAAAGTTACATGTAGAAATCTACATGTTTCAGGCAGACATAATGCCTTTTGTCAAGCTTGATAATAAATAAATTGTGTTTTTCTGTATAATCTGTGTTGCTGCTTTTTCTTGGGAGCGGTGAACTGAGTGACTGTTTGGACAATACTTGTATTTGAATTTATGTGGTGTACCAGCGGGAAAACATATTGTTAATGTACATAATATTTCAGTTGTATAAATATTTGTATATAACAGCTCCTGTTATAAACAAATATGGTAGAAATGTGTAAATTTGTCTATTTACATATAGGCACTACAGCCTCAGCCTGGGGACCATGAGAAGTATGGAGGGGATCCAGAGAAACCACACAAATTATATCTTGTCACTAGAATAAAATCTGGAATTGGTCGACCATACTGGGAGAAGAAAACCCTGGAAATCCTGGGCTTGCAAAAGGTAATAACATGTCCTCTAAATGACAATATATTTTCAAGTGATGAGCCAAAAGTGTTGTCATTTAAAAATTACTAGTGGAAAAAAAAAATCTATCTATCTATCCACCCCTCCCAGAAATAACACTCCTGGGTCTTCTTCAAAATTCCAAACAGTGCAACAAAGGTGAAGTTTCAGTCTGTGTTCTAAGACCTTTCTCAAGCCAAATATTGCAATCATTATATTCTATATAATAAAAGCCTAACTGCTGCATCGGTGCTGTGTGTGTCACTGCAGTTCCTATGTACTCACCACTAGAGGGAGATGGTAAGATTGTCTCTGCAGTTCCTATTGATTCACCACTAGAGGCAGAATCACAGAAAACACACATGGAGGCAGAACACAGCAATTACATAGACTGCAGGTAAGGTTGCTTGGGACAGAGGGGGGGACCCTGGATGGGGGGGCTGGATTTGGGACAGGGGGGACCCTGGATTTGGGACAGAGGGGGGCGCCCTGGAGATTGGGACAGAGGGGGGCACCTGGAGATTGGGACAGAGGGGGGCACCCTGGAGATTGGACAGAGGGGGGCACCCTGGAGATTGGGACGAGGGGGGCACCCTGAGATTGGACAGAGGGGGGCACCCTGAAGATTGGGACAGAGGGGGGCACCCTGAAGATTGGGACAGAGGGGGGCGCCCTGGATTTGGGGCAGAGGGGGGCGCCCTGGATTTGGGGCAGAGGGGGGGGCCTGGATTTGGGACAGAGGGGGGGCCTGGATTTGGGACAGAGGGGGGCACCCTGGAGATTGGGGACAGAGGGGGGCACCCTGAGATTGGACAGAGGGGGGCACCCTGAAGATTGGGACAGAGGGGGGCACCCTGAAGATTGGGACAGAGGGGGGCGCCCGGATTTGGGCAGAGGGGGCGCCCTGGATTTGGGGCAGAGGGGGGGGCCTGGATTTGGGACAGAGGGGGGGCCTGGATTTGGGACAGAGGTATATAAATATAATATATATATATCCCTTATATATAATATATATATATAATATATAAATATATTTATATCTCCATAGGAGATTGCATTGAGTTTTTAGGAGATATCAATGTGGTGGGGGGTATATGATATTACATATAGGAAAATTGTATATATATGTGTGTACTATCTCACTATTACCGTTTAAATGACCATCAGTAAATGTATATAACGTATAGCACTGACTTGTATTAGGTACAACACAAAATATACAAAATACATAAACTTACTTACAGAGCTGAGATCCCTATTTGAACATGGTTTCGTCAAAATGGGAGGTTAAATCACACCCCTGGGTCTGCTCCATTTGAAAGGAAGTGTAATCCAGAAAAAAATTCTGTCTGCTACACAGGATGTGATGTGTATTGTAATGGACATATACACCAAGGCTCATTTTATACCACCTCCAGCCTGCAGGTTGTGTCAGTGATACAAGACATCCCTGCTCTCTGTGGCTAGGAGGATTGAAAGTGAAAGTAGATTGTGGTGTGTGCTTTGGAGGGATATTGACTGCAAAACTAGTGTATAAGATTTTGTTACCTGTCTGGGAGGACAGATTATTGGACAGACAATTTACCTTATTGGACAGGGACACCCCTGATTACTGCACATGTTATGTGGGGAACCTGTTTATGTGCTCAGTCTGCTTTGTGCCAGACCACCAGAGTAACCCACTGTGTACCATACTACCCATAATCCTTCCATAAAGCAGTGATCTGATAAAAATTGGGGGCAGTGGTGCTGGTAATACCATTTATTCTCCCTGTTTTCTCTGTATATTTGTTCTTTGTATTAAGCTATGGAGGCTGCTAGTATTGATTTAAATCCTCCTGTCCTGGTACCTGCAGATGAAATTCCCCTATTAGACTCAGTAGCTCTACCAGGCCCAATTGCCAAACCTATTTTTAAACCTGATCCATTTGATTGGGTAACTAGGGAGTGGACTGATTGGCTTGAACAATTTGAATTGGCAGCCACTATTAATGGTTGGGATGAAGGTGCTCGCTTGCAAGTCCTTAGCCTTTTGCTTAGAGGTAAAGCCAGGCAGGTATACCAAGGATTTACTGTAATACTGACATAAAAAGCAGTTATCAGTTTATAAAAATTGCTCTGAAGCAGTTTTTTTCTATTAGATCTGTATAAGAGTATATAAAGGATAAATCCATCTCTTTAGGTAAACTGGGAATGAGAAATGTTTATTTATACGTTAAATTATTAGGGCGATGCTATTATAATAACATGATGCTGTGAGGTGCCTTTTGTTATAATATATGAGGTACCATCACCACTTGCTGTGGTGAATACTAATAAGTATTAACCTAGCATGTTTAATTTCAACCACACAGTGTGGCAGGATTGCCTGGGTCTACTCTCAGACCTGCAGGGTTATCCTATTTGGTTCCGCTGGAAGTTGGTGACTGTCTAACAGTCTGAGTAACAGTTTCCAACTGGCTATCTTTAGCTGATAGAGTCCACACTTGTGCCTAATTCTGAATTTATAAGGCACATCTTTGTGCAATTTTAAAATTACATACAATTAAACCTATTACTTCCTACACAGCGTTGTTCTACCCCATCCCTGATTAATCAACCAGTTTAAGAGCTGCAGAAAAAGTCCCATCAGTACCCAGGAAGAAAAATTTTACGCTCTCTAATGTATTTGCTAAACTATACTATGGACAATATATAGTGAAATGAATATCTTCAGTCAACATTTATAGCAAATTTTCAGGGAAAGAAGTCACAGTAGGAAATATACACCTAATGGGGCTCAAACACGATGCAATTTTGTTGTACGATCGTCATATGAACTCCACGATTGTATATCAATTGTTTCGTAAATGGTATAGATAAAGCCTGGTGTGATTAAATTAGAAGATCTGAATGTGAAGGTGATGGTCAGTACAGAAAATTTTAATCTGCTACAACAAAATTGTTTATGTGTATGGATGATCGTCCAACAAACGTCTTCCAACTCGATCCTGGAGTGTCAAATAAACGACTTCCTGGAAAAAGCAGAGCTCACAGTCTCGAAGGTGTGAGACCATAGAGTGTATATTTGGTTCATGATGGCAATGTGTGCTGCGGTACACATGACAACAACAGGCGCATTAATTGATGTACCAACACACAGCGAGTTAGCAAAGAAAATATATTAAAAAAAAATTCATTACCATTCAAGGCCTCGACCCCAAAATATGCTTTGTACGTTCGTCATTTCCGCCACATTACACTATCGGCAACAATGAAATCTGCCCATATATCGTGAATTGGTTGCTTTCTAGCAGCACATTCTATTCTGCAACAATTTACATCTTACACAATCATATTTGCCCATTAATGCCAGATTGTACACAGCAATGCCAACAATTTTATCTTGTTCGTTTAGGTCAGATTGTATGACTTCCAATTTAAATCTGGTCGGTAGTTCATCGACCAATTTCATTGCATCGTGTATGGGCCCCTTTAAAGAGAAAAACTTATACCTTGTATAAAATAAAACGGCCTCACAAAGATATAAAGGAATTCACTAAAAATAAGTTATTAAATAGAGAGAAATACAGGTCTACTCTTTCAGACCCATTACCCACACCCAACCTGCAAGTGTATAGACCCAGCAAAAAACAACCAGGACCCGTAGACCCTTTTTATTTATTTTTATTTTTTTAACGAAAACGAAAATTTGGAGGGATGATTCTGCTAAGCTTAAAGGGGAACTGCGGCCCCTAAACATGTGCCCTCTATTAAAAAGAGCACATTCCTACCTTTGAAATTACTCCAGAATCATGATTCTAGCTGCAATCTATCCAAACTTACAACAGTATAAAAGGTGGAGCTGTTTCATCACCAGCAAGCCCCTGGCTTGAGCATGCCCACTTGTGTCCTACTGCTGAGACAGAGGATCATAAGCTGCATCATATGCCCTGTCCCCCCATTTTTTTTAAAGCTAGCCACAAGCCTGAAAATACAGAGGAAATCGCAGATATTGATGACAAGCCTTTAACAAGCTTCAGAAAAGAGAGATTTCTTTGGGGGCGGGGCTTCTGACACTTCTAAAACATACCTAACAAATTAACACAGAGTGCAGAGTAGCAATGTAGACTTTACCTTAGCCTGTAACTTTGGATTGATAACACCTAAAGGGCACTCATATGAAGGCCACAGTCCCCTTAATTAGAGGCCTTTTGTCTGTTTACATTTTCATATGAACATCTTTTAATTGTTCTTGTTTTCTGTTACAGGCTCACAAGGCTGTAGTGCACAAGAATATTCCTGCAGTTAATGCAAAACTTAAAACCATCAAACACCTAGTCAGGTTTGTGCGTTGATCTTTGTCAAAATGATAATTTACAGGTACAAATGTATGTATGGATTTCCTTATAAGAAAATGTGTTTTTTTTTTTGCCCACAGAATTAAACCTTTAAAACTCCCCCATGGGCTTCCAACAGAACAGGATCTGTCGGATACATTTCTTAAAAGCTCTGGAGAACTAGTCATTCGTAAAAAACTGAACCCAGCAGAGATAAAATCAGTTGAATCTTAGTCTTTAATGTTTGTAGTATTTGTAAAATAAAGCATGATATCTGATCCTGTAAGTAATGTTTGTATTGGAAAAAAAGGTGCCCTGAATATGATATAAATGTGGTGTAATGGATTGAATAGTGTGTAAATGAAAATTATTAAGCAGAGCAAAAGTTCCCAGCACCGGCTTGCCTTATCACAAAGTCAATGTATAAAAACAGTTTTCTTTATTTCATTCTTATTAAAAACATGCTAACAGGTTTTTTCGGTGAGCAAACCATACAAATCCGTAAGAGAAGCACCCTGTAGGTCTGACACGTTTCAGGCTGAAGAGCCCTTACTCATAGACTGAAGGTTAGTATACTGGTACCTCCCATTTAAAAGACAACCAATTAAGAACCAAGTAGAACGCAAATTTAACTCTTAAGTGTGCTTATCTCACATCCATATACAAAGTGTCATTTAAAAGGTAACATTGGAGATCATATCCTTATTTCTTTCACAATAAGATACAAAAGAGTTAAGTTACAAAATAATTGACACATACAATGTTAGAAACAATGTTTTATTAAAACTAACTGTTTGAATTGTAACTTAGTTTTATGTTTTAATATGAAAATAGTATCACCACTAGTGGCTGTGCAATAGTTTCAAGAAAGATCTACTCACCGGGAGCCTCATTAGAATATATAGGAGATATCCCAACGGGAGCTCAAGCTTCCCTGTGCCCTGTAAAAACCCAGAAGTATTCTCTCATGTTTAATATCTCCTCTATGTTACCACCTCTTAGTTTATTCCTAACGTTTTCGATTCTCTGAATTAAAGGGGAAATGTCAGAGTTCTCTGCCTGAAAAGGCTGTTTTCAGTTTTCTGTAGGGGGGGGTCTGAGTGTCCCACGGCACCTGTGAGTGGGCGGAGCCACAGCACCTGCCAGTGGGTGGGGCCAAAGGGGGCCTGCAAATGGAAGGTCCATGAGTGGGAGGGACCAGGGGGGCTTGCAAGATAAGGGGGGCTGCAAGGGGAGGAGGAGACACAGGGCAGATTGACTGTCATCTACTGACATATTTTCAGAGCAGGAAGTGCAGGGGACCTGGTGATGCTGCTGCCATATCACACACAAAAATGTAAATATCTTCAACAATGCAAAATAAACAATGACAATAAATTACAAAAATTCTCAGCAGAGCAATTCCTATCAATTTACCTAAAGTCATTTTTGGACCAAAGTTCCCCTTTAAACATTTGCCCGGATCACTTCCATTACACAAGGCAAAGTGCCTGCCCAGTGGGGACTTTTGGTCAGCATGTGTTCTCTATCCTGTTCTTTTAAAGAACGTTTTGTGCGGCCCACGTATTGCTTGCCACATCCAGCGCAAGCTATTAAGTAGATAACACATTTGGCATTACAAAAAGAGTCGCCCAATCTCGGTGCTTGGCACACTTTACAGGAACATGCCTCACATTTATGGCAGCCATTAATAGATAGCCAATTAACACTCCCTTTTTTGTTTGAAAAATGGCTATTTGGTTAAAGGTTTTAGTAACGAATTTTATAAAATCAAGCAGAAACTGCAGAATCAAGCAGAACTGAAATATATTAAGAATTACTGCTATTACTGCATATACTGTAGATCTTGTTGATCCAGGGATACTTTCCGATTGCCATTTGGAGTCAGGATGGAACCCCCCCCCCCTCTCTTTAGATGTTTTTTTTTGCCTCTGGATCAACTGTTACGTCGGGTGAAAAGGTTGAACTTGATGGATGTATGTCTTTATTTAACCTCAATAACTACAGTTTCTAACAAAAGTCTTGTCGCCTGTGTATTTTGCAGTAACTCCTGCTATTAACCTGATTTTTAATTGATCAATTGGTGTTAGAAATAGCTCATATGAAAAGATAAAGCCCTCCCAAATAATATTAAATGTACTGGTAAAAAATAGTTTCACTGAAAAAAGATTTATCATTTTGTCATTTAATCAAGACAGAAATGTTACAAGACAAAAGTGTAGTCGCCTATACAGGAAATTATCTACTTTACAGCCAATCCAAAAATATGTCAGCAAATTAAATAGTGGTGCTGTGAGATCCAAATTTAATATCTTGTATGACTTCCATGAGCTTGAAGGACAGCATCCATGCGGTTTGGCAAGGATTCATACAATTTATTGATGAAATCATCAGGAATAGCCAAGATGCCTCCCAGAGTTTATCAATATTCTTTGGTTTCGTCTTGCATGCTTTCACTTTCTTTCTACCCCACATATTCTCAATGATGTTCATGTCAGGTGACTGGGCTGGCCAATCCTGGAGCATCTTAATCTTCTTCGCCTTAAGGAACTGATGTGGAGATGGAAGTATGCGATGGAGTACCATCCTGCTGCAGAATTTGGCCTTTTTATGGTTGGGAATATATGAGGCATCTAAGATTTCTTGGTATTTTACACTATTGATGTTGCCTTCCATCCTGCAGATCCCTCGCACACCCCCATACTGGATGTAACCCCAGACCATGATTTTGCCTCCACCAAACTTCACTGGTTTTCTGGTTAAATCTTGGCTCCATGCGGGTTCCAGTAGGTCTCCTGCAATAATTACTGGTGTAATTCAACAGAAGATTCATCTGAAAATTCTACCTTTTGCCACTTTTCTAGCGTCCATCCTTTTAGCAGACTGTGAGACATGGCACATGCCTGAGAGACATTAAAGGAATGCACCACATCAGTGGATTTGGTCTTCAGCCTCTTAATAATCAACACTTTTTAGTGAATCTTAGGCATGTTTTCAGATGTCTATTTGCAGTTGATGTGAAGGTGTAGTGTACTGGGGTTCTTTAGAAACACACCTGGCACCTAATTGATCCATTATTAGTCACAGGTGAAGCCCATATGACAAGGCGACAACACTTCTGTCTTTGCAAAAGCTTTACCAAGCCGTGAATATTAGAATACTTTTTGTTAGTTTCGTTTTGCATTGAAACATTATTACAAAAGCAGTTTGGGGTAAAATGAACCAAAATCTGCATTAGAATTATTGTTAAGCGGCACTATAGGTCTATTTGTACACAAGCGACAAGACTTTTGTCAGAAACTGTTATTTTAAAAATGTTGCTATATTTTGTAGCCTTTATGTGTTAGAAATTATTCAATTCTATTTTTTTTACAGTCATTTAAGCTCCACCTACATGAGAACTAGGCTACAGCATCTTATGAAGGGGGTGAAAATCTTGCTCAGGGTGTGGCAACCCTGTTCGATGCAAGTCAATGGCGGTTGTAGGAGAGCCCCGCCATTGACTTTAATTGTAAGGGAAGCGATGCAAGGGGAAATCTGTGTAATTGTTTTTTGTTTTGTACCTTGAATACTTTTTCCTTTGCTGCGTATACTTTTTAATCTATCTTATTTTACAAAGTTAAATAGATTTGGAAATTGATTAAAGGCTTGTGTCAACCTAGTCCAGTCTTTTAAGCCTACCCCTGAACCTAAGAGTTCATTCAGAGCAAGGCAAAAAAAAGTATGAGGGCAAGGAATTCCTTCCTAATTCCAAATGGCAATTGGAAAGAATCCCTATATCAACCAAAGCTGAATGAATTAATACCAGTATTGTTAATATTTTCCAATTTTAGAAACTTCATCAAGCCCTGTTATGAAGAAACATTTCCTTGATAATGAAACCTCTTCTAATATTAATGGATGTCTGAATGTCCTCTGAAATGACACAATGGTGAACAATATACAACAGAGTTTATTGTACGGCCCATTAATGTAATTGTACAAAGTGATTGTATCCCTGTGCAGATGCTGCTTATCCAGTGTAAAATGGCCTTGGCTTGTTTAATCTGTCACCATAATCATGCTCATGTATTCCTCTTAACAATTAAGTTGCCCTTCTCTGTGTGGATCTTTGTATATATTTTGCTTGTTGCATTGGGAGGTTTTGACCAAGCCTCTGGGAAATGTGTACTCCAACCATAGTGGGTCATGTGTTCAAGTACTTAAAGCTGGAGAGTCAGTCCCAAGACAGTAAGCGAATGAGCGACAGGGATTTTCATCTCATTAAAGGCAGGTACTGTTACAGATAAAGTTTGAGAATTACATCTCTTACGAAGGTAAAATTTACTAAGATTAAAGGTTAGGAATGACACACACTAGTAATTGTCAATTTTATCTTATTAAATACCTTACTAAAATTAAAATGACAGAATTTGAAGTATCTTTGACATGTTGACAGCTCCTTTTAGACAATCTAGATAGCAGGGAATTGACACCACAATTTTCATGTAGCCGCAGTGTCCATGCAATGCGCAAAGCGGATTCTATGTTAAAAACTGATTGCACAGCTCACATTATTGGTAAAGTGGGACCTACACCAAAAACACCAAAACGTCAGCACCAGAAACTCACCATTCCTGGTTGTTTTTGGAGGAAGTTAAAGTTACTGAAACTTTTCATTTACATGAATATAATTAGGTTCAAGTGCAATTTGCTACACACAGATTGAAATAAAATAAATCGTTTATTTAAATACATACAATTATAGTTTTTCATTATATACTGTGCAAGCAGCAAACAAACTCTTCATGATAAAATAATCCCAAAAATAATGTTCAGACCATGTTTAGCACAGTTCCTTAATAAATTCTCTGTATGATTTCAGATATAGTATGCTACTTTTGTGAATATTTTATTACCGTATATTGTTTCATGGGACAACACGGAAGAAATGACTTTGATTCAATGTAAAGTAGTTTGTGTACAGCTTGTATAACAGTGTAAATTTGCTGTTCTCTCAAAATAATGTTCAGAAATTATCCTTTTGGCATAATGTAATTTACCGATAATGCACGTCAGCTGCGTCTGTGATTGGCTGAGAGGCAGTCAATCACAGACGCGGCTTCCGTCAATGTGAGTGCCGCGGGAAAGAAGGACTGTACGTAGCGTTTTAAATATTTTTTAACAAAATGATATGGCGGTTGGGGGCAGGCAAGGATGCCCTACACTACAGGAAAAGGAATTAACGCTAGGTGGATGGCAGCCATGGATGGTGGGAGGGAGGGGGGAAGGGCTTTCCTGCACATGCCAGAATACCGCCTGGTGGCAACTAATACTCTTAAGTTTCCTGGACATTGGACATGCATTGCAGGAGAACCATAAGGAGCAGAGATGTAAGGTAAGGATTATTTTTTAAACTACACACTGGGGCCAGTAGTGGGATAAATTTTAGTTTGGGGATGGACATGCCATTTAAGCAAAAGTATATTTGAAATAGACAGGAGAACTTGCTCCTGTCTCCTACTTATCACATATACGTGATCCAGCGATGCTGTTCTGTCTCTCCTGTCAGCTCCCCCTTCCCCTCTTGCACACTCGTGCCTATGTTAAAGAGTTTGCCAATAAACCAGAGGCCTGCACTACACTGATGATGGCTCAATAAAGCTGAAACTGGTCTGTTGTTGGCAGTCTGGAGCTCCATTACAAATATAATTTTGATTAAGAAACCGTTATTTTATTGGTTGAACTGTTCCTTTAACAGGACAGGCTCCACTCAGAACAGGCCTCATCATGGAAGAAGATTTGAGTTTGTGTGCTCAGTGTCATATCCAGAGGTTGTCTTTTGCAAGAAGATGTATGAGTTCTGCAGGGGCAGGAGGTCAGCCTTCCCATGCTCAGACTATATTCAGTGCAAATTGGTCTGCATGGCAGTTGTCCAAGAGGGAAGCCTCTTCTAAACATGATGCACAAAAGAGCCTGCAAACAATTTGAAGACAACTGACTAAGGACATGTATTAATGGAACTGTCATGTAGTCTGATAAGACCAAGATAAAGTTATTTGGTTCAGATGGTGTCAACAACCAGGTTAGTACAAAGATAAGCAAGTCTTGCCAACATTTAAGCATGGTGGTGGAAGTGGGATTTTGGGGCTGCACGAGTACTGTCGGCATTGGGGAGCTACAGTTCATTAAGGGTACCATGAATGCCAACAATGTACTGTGTACTGAAGTAGAGCCTCTCCCTTTGGAAACTGGGACGCAGGGCAGTATTCCAACATGATAATGCCCCTAAGCACAACTCCAGAATGACCACTGCCTTGCTAAAGGTAACCTAAACCCTATTTAGCATTGTGGAGCATCCTCTAATGCAGGGGGGGCAATCACATTTTACTAGTGGCCGCATGAAATACTTGGATCGTTGTGAAGGGCCAGACCAATAGGTTCAAATCAAATCTCATTACAGAGCTTAAAAAACTGGATTTTATAAAAAAGATTAAATTAATATATCTGGTTCATTGGATAGTTTTTTATAGTGTGTGCAATATTTTAGACCCATTCCTTCAATTCCATCAAATCAAATTTATTGATTGATCAGCTCATCATTATTTTTATAAAGTAAAGTTAATAAATATAAATTAATAATTCAGCCTTAGAAAATCAATTAATATTAAGATTTTTTGGGGTACAGGTCTAGTATTGAGGGGCACAGTCAGGGGCAGCCCCTGGGCCTTACTTTGCCCAGGTCTGATCTAATGGAAGGTGGAAGAGTGAAGGTCTCAAACATCCAACAGATTTGTGATGTCATCATACCTATTAAAGCTCTAGTGAAATTCATAGTAACATAATTATTGAATAAAGACACATGTCCATCAAGTCCAATCTTTTCATCCTCCTTTTTAACCCAACCTAACAGTTGATCTAGAGGAAGGCAAAAAAAAAACCAGATCAGTGTTCTCACTGTAAAGAAATCTTTCCTAACCTGAAGATAAAACTTCTTTTCTTCCAATCTTAAAAAGATGTCCACATGTCCATGCCCAAGAGAGTTAATACAGTGCTGAAAAAAATGCCCACAGGAAATATTGCCACTTTGGGAACAATTTGCTCATTTTTTCCTTAGGGGTGTATTTATTGCCAGCGGTTTATGTTATTTTGAGGGGACAGCACATTTACATTGTTATACAAGCTGTACACTGACTACATGTATCAAAGTGTCATATTTTTAGTATTGTCCCATGAAAAGATAATAAAATATTTACAAAAATTGAGGGAGAGCTCACTTTTGTGACATACTGAACTGAATAAATAGCAGATATTTATAGTATTAAACAACTAGAAACAATCACAAAAAACACATTCAGTACCGATCAGCAAAATAAAGCTACAACTTGGATTTTTTTTAACAATTTTAAACCATTCACAATCATTTGCTTGACACATAAAATTCTTTAATTAGGATGAAAGTTTTTAATTAGTAATTGTGAGCAAGGGAAGTTCCAAAAAAGGAAAGTATTCTCACAGTCTGCATATTGTTTTAATACTTAAGCTGGGAATTAAAAATAAAACATTACAGTTTATTTAATACTAATTGCAAGTCTCCCTCATATGAACTCTCTTACTTACACCAATATCCTATATACTAACCAAGAGGTGTAATTAAAATGGATCACAGCCGCAAAAGCTTGAGTGGCACATCATCAGCCCTCTTCCCACTGTGTGCTCATCACTGCTGTTGGAGGAGCCAACCCCTACTTGTTCGTGCATGCACCCTAGACACACACAAGAGACTGTATTTTCCAGGAGGGGGGCAGAGAGGGAGAGAGAGCAAGAGAGAGAGAGAAAGAGAGGGGGAAGAGAGTGAAAGGAGGGAGAGAGAAGGGAAAGAGTGAGAGGGGAGAGAGAGATGGGAAAGAGAGAGAAAGGGGGGAGAGATCTTTAAATGCAGGGTTGAACGATTCTTTAAAGAATCAGGGATTTGTTAGTATCTAAAACAGCAATTTTTTTGCATAGTTTTAAGAATGGAAGCAATGGCGACAATACTCAATAGGAATCTACTCAAGCAATGCACTGAAAGTTAGATCCACCCTTAAAGGAAAAAGGCTGCATTCATTGGTGACATCATTATAGAGTAAAAATTTCTCTTAATTTAAAAAATGGTGACATTCTGTTTATAGCATGTTGTTGTAACAAATGTGGCAGACCAACCACTGTCACACAGTGCTCAGAAAGACCCATATTCTATAAAAACAGAAAAATTCCAACATAGGGATGAAGCAAAAATAGTCATGAAATCCAAAACTGATTTAAAGGGCATGTACCTCCCAAAATCATTTGTCACGGTAGTGACTGCGAGTCTATATGTAAGAGAGGGGGATTAGGCCTGCAAACACCGGTATCGAACTTTGACAATATCTCTCTTTCGGAACTAATCTATGGTCTGTATCAATATTTGGGGAGGGTTTCCTACAGGGTTCTAAAATGACTTTGGGTGTGGTCATACTCGTTAAATAACATAAAGCAAAGCCACCACTATACATAATCCTAGCAGCTTGGCAAATAAAAATGTAAAACCCGTATGATTTTTTTAAAATACTGTAAGTTTATTTACAGGCTATTTTATTGCATTTTGACCCATAGGGCCCTTAGGTTATTAAATAAAATCTATGAGATTTTTCGGTTTATTTCTGCATTTGATTCAATGGTTTTAATACAACACAGATCAAAAAATGCAGTTATTCCAAAAAGATGTCAACTCTGTGAAATTTATTAAAAATTGTTCATAGATTTTTTTATTGTCTGATTACAGGCAGTCCCCTGGTTACAAACATCCCACATGCATACAACTCCTACTTATAAACGGATAAAATGGAGGGGCATATGGGCAAATACGGTACAGCATGGGGGTCAGCAGGATCATACAGCCAGGTGGTCCGACGGTGGTTGGCTACCCACCACTATTTAACTTTTACCCACCTTGCGCTGCACCAGAAGAAGCTGTTAAAAACAGCTGATGGTAAAACAGGCCAGCACCGTAATACATTTAAAAAAATGCGTCTAACATCTGTACAATCAGATGCTAACGTACACGAGCAGCTGTTTTCAAACAGCTGATCGCATGTATGCAGTGAAGATATGCACGATCAGCTGTTTTAATATCCGGTACCAAACCAGCAGAACTTTTAAACAACTGATCACACATTTTTACTGCATACGTGTGATCAGCTGATCAGCCCCCACCGTGGGCCCAGTAGTTACACCACTGTGTCTAAGTTGCATTTAATTTAAGGTATATGTGCCTGTTCCAACTTATGGTTCTTAACCCAGGGACTGCCTGTATTTTGTTTATCTAGAAAGTAACTAAACATTATTAAAATAGGACCTAGATATGTTAGGAAATAAATAATACAGAGAAAAGTAAAGGTTATTTTATGTGTTTTTAGGTTTCTCCAAAGGCATATGCACATGACAGTCAAGTAGCATAGAGCACAAACCCATTATGGGTGGTATTCATAAATGAGCAGTGTTGGTAAACTCTGATGGTACCGGTATTTCTTTTGACCACGGTGTTGCTAAATCCTGATACCAAGAAGAGTTTCACATCCAGGCAGTTTGGCCCAATTACCAACACTAGTATTATTTTCCAACTGCAATGTAAAATATCGCTGTTGGGCTGATGAAGCTGACAATCATGCTAACTCTGGATAAAAGTACTTTTAGTTGATTTAGTTGTTGACCTTGGCCTTCCATGACTTTAAAAACATCTGGTTGTGGAGAATATGGAAGGGTATAGCAGGCCCTCTTAGCTTCAGGGGCCCCACTCGACGTGGGCCCAATTATTACGCCACTGTCTAAGTTGCATTTAATAGGTATATGTGCTTGTTCCAACTTACATGGATTAAAGTACTTTTAGTTGATTTAGTTGTTGACCTTGTCCTTACATTTACTGTAGGAAATGAATTTATTTTTACAAATATTCATTTCCACTGGTGACACTGGTAGACAACCATGCTGTAGGCAAAATTAGATTTTTTCTGAAGCTGTTGCCATAGCATAGAATAGCGATCTCTCATTGGACAGTAGTGCTGAAGGCTTTTCAAACTCCACTATCTGTAGTAAAGAAAAAAAAAACATAACTGCACTTTTTCAGAAACTAATTGAACTACCAAACACAACATCTTGAATATAATTAATATATATATTGCCATTATATAAATAATGCCATAGAAAGGTCTTAAAGGACAACTAAACATCATTGTTTCAGAAGGCTTTATTTTTCAACATTTCAGTATCATACAGTGTGGTCAATGACCATTGTGTTCTTTACACATGCTCAGCCCTCAGCTACTACAGAAATGTGTTACCAATGGCCACGCCCACTAGCAGTCCGTAGCCAATCCTTTTACAGGGCAAATTAGGCAAGGGAGCATGTGATTGAGTACAGGAGATGTACCCACACATACACAGTTATTTAATCCAGTTCATCATTTACTTTAAATTTACTTTAATGCCATTCACTGGAGTGAGATTTTACAGATTGATGTTTGGGGGGGGGGGGTGTTTCAGATTCTTGAGTATGAAAATTTGGGTTAAGTTCTCCTCATAAATACCGTTCACTATCAGTATTGCATGACCGAAACATGGTCACAAAATAATAGTACCATAATGACATTCCTCTAGAAAATTAAATTACAAGCAACATTTCTTATTACCCTTAATTTCATGACATCATTTCATGACATCAAGTACGCAACGCAACACGAGCTCCATCAACTGGCAATTTGTTCAAATGAATAAAGTTAGTTTACAATTATGCAGCTTCTATCTATGCAGTCTATCCATGAATAGCCAATCAGAATATGTTATAGTCATACATATTCTCTTTTACATGTTTCATACATACTAATACATTTTTATACAATAAGGGATATGGGCCATATTTAACACTTTTACCAACATACAGTGTAAAATACAGACACTGATCTTTATTTTTAAAAGACGTTAAAGCCAATGCTGTATTTATTCATCATACATTTTCAACCATTGCCATAAAATAATGATGTGGCTGTAAAGTAGCACTGGGCTGACCACGATTGACAGTTCATTTGTCCAAATTGGCCAATAGTGCGGTCCTCTTGCCACCCTTTTGCCACCACTGACAGTCCATTGTCCTGGCCAACCTGGCTCAAGTTTCGAACGGTCTGTTAGGATAAAGGATTCAAACGTGTGTACCCAGTCTTTACCTGTGGTATTGGTAATGTACAATATTGTGGGTTTAGAAATAGAGCCTAACCACTGTTGTTCTTTTCCCAACCATCTTGTAGACAAGTGTTTTTTTCAATCAGAATAGATTTTAAGCTAATTGGTTAATTTAGCCCTCTTGGGTCAACTGAATTCAAGAGTTTATATCCACATTACCATAAAAGGATCCCATGAATAATACGGTAACCTCTTCTCTCCTCTATTTTTCTTTATAACCTCCATTTTCACCAGCACTACAAAGACATGGATGCCATTCTCAAATGTTTCTGCAGTAATCTTAAATGCTTTCTTAAGGGATATTTAACACCCTACAACTTACATTTTGACACTCATATCCATGATTGATCTTTGTGTAACAGGTGCTGTAGAATCAGGTGTGATTACACAACAGCATTTCTGGTTAACATCCTAGGGTACAGTATTTTTATATCTTGCATTGTTATTCCTACCTCATTAATATTTTATTTGTTAGATCTGCTTACATTGGTTTTGACAAACAATTACTTTAAATTTAATGAGATACTATATCCATTTACAGGGAACCGCCATTGGCAGTTACTTTGCACCTGGATATGAGAATATCTTTATGCATTCCCTAGAACAAAATATGTTGTTACAAAAGGAAACCTCTATAAGCCACAAATCAGGTATTATATAGGTGTTTTCTGATTTGGAAATACACAAGAGAACATCTAAATGAACTCTTCATAAAACAGTAAAAAGTGTACTGCTGAAATATGAGAACATTTTCCACAACCTTGATGTGCTGGTGGAAAAGGTGGGCAGTATGGATTTATATAAAGGAATGGTGGGGGGAAAACATGCTGAGAAAAGGTAGCATTAATGCTTTATGAAAGCTATTCAAAAAAGTAATTCCCAAAGAGTTAGACATATACGGGCCAATCAGGGGTGCCCCTACCATGAGGCAAATTGAAACATTTGCTCAGGGCACACCAAGGGAATGTCCAGCCCCAAAACTAAAATTTACTCCTATACTAGCCCCACTGTGTAGTTTAAAAAAAAAATCCTTACCTTACATCTCTTCTACAAATGGTTCTCCTGCAGTGATTGTTCAAAGTCCAGGAAAGTGAAAAGTAGAAGCTGTCTGTGAGTTATCCGGTCCCTGCTGCTTCCTTAACCTCAATAAGGACTGTAAACATGGGCAAGGGAGCCTTTGTCCCCACGCTCTCTTCAGATTACTTCAGTCTGCTGCATCCCCCTAGCGCCAACCGCCAAATTGTTTTGCAAAAAAAAACCTTCGAAAGTTACTTACAGACCTTTGTTCCGAATACAGCATCTGTGATTTGCAGCCCCTGGGGATCAAAGGTCTAAGTAACTTTCTGGGGATTTTTTTGCAAAACTAACTTGGCGGTTGGGGTGGGATGGACTGTACATGGTAAAAGTTTAATTTAGGGGTGGAGATACCCTTTAGGATTAGTGCAAAATGGTTGCGCCTTTACTACATATGCTACGCCGTGCTATTTCCAAAAAGTTTTGGACATGCCGCGACCAGTGCAAAATTAGTGCAAAACCCATTGAGCAGCGAGGGTTTTTCACTAATTAAGTACAAATATGGCCAATATAGCATCCGCCTGATAGCATCTAATGAGAAGTATTTGCAAGCCTATACATTAAAAGGAAATAAAAAAAGTTATATCTGTTACTAATTTAGTGATGTATTTCCTTTAATGTGATTGCGGTAAGATATACATTGGACAGACTTCAAGGCCCATAACAAAAAGATTCAAGAACATAAATGTTCATTTACGAAATAAGATTTAACAGAGAAAAAACACACTAGCTGTAAAACATTGTTTTATTAAGAAACATAACCCTGCCAACCTGGCATGGATGGGCTTGCAAAATGTCTGAGTTCGCCCACAAGGTGGTGATCTCAAGATGTAAAATGTAAGTAAACATGGATAGACAATTGAATGCAACTAAATGGCTAAAAAAATGCAGATGGCTTTAAATGTAATGTATCAAATGTATCAAAAATGTTAAACATGTAAATGAGGATATGCATAAAAGTGTAGGACATTGTCTAATACATAGATGAAGCTGGCATGGAAAGTCTGAATCCTAATTAAATGTAGTGGTCATGTTAATTTTAACACCTAGTCAGTAGACAGAGTTTGTGTTGTGTCCTGAACTTGATGACGTAACTAAACGAAAGGGCTGAGTGGACAGTGGAGTTTGGATTTGCTTCATTATCATTTTTTGGACACGAATAACAAGGTTAATCTGTTCTTTTGAGCATGAGGTGACAGCGCATTTCCGTATAACGTAATTAACACAGACAAGATGTTTTAAAACTGCACTGTAGAGAGGGAAAGCTGGGAGTTACACAGTGTACATAGGTGATGCTGGGAGTTATACTGTGAATGCTGGGAGTTTTACAGCGTAGAGAGGGAATGCTGGGAGTTTTACAGTGTAGAGAGGGAATGCTGTTATACTATGCAAGCTGAAGGTACAGATTAGATTTTGATGAGAAGGAATATACTCTGCAGATTATCGTACTTTGGGCAAATGTAAGGAACGGAGAGGCAGATTGGGCAATGGGTAAATTACAGAATAAATGCAATATCCTAAATTAAATTTTTTCTTTTGCGGTCTTTTTTTATTTCTAAACATACCCCAATTCCCTATGAGTATCTTTATCCCGTCCATTATATCCACTTTAATCCCTTTAATCCCTTAAAATTAACACAACCACTACATTTAATTAGGGTTCAGACTTTCCATGCCAGCTTCATCTACCGTATGTATTAGATTTTTTTAGTTAACCCTGCATGTCTGTTTTATGCAATTCATTTTACCCATTTAATAAATATTCCCTTCCTAAAACAGCATACAGAACAGACACCATTGTTCAGAAAAACCGTTCCCTAAAGGACAACCCAATTTAACCTACCGCCTTCCCCCACATACACTAACACATCTCCCCCTCTTAAAGGGCAATTATAGCCACCCATTTCCCCCACACACACCTCTCTCCTAGTGTCAGTATCTAAGGTGAGTACCTAAACCGCTAATTGCCCTTTAAGGTACCAAGGGAGAGGACCTAAACCCCTGTGGGGTTTTAATTGATCACTAGAAATACTTACCTTTAAAGGGCATGTCCACCCTTTAAATTTTTTTTTGACATATTGTAGGGCTTCCTCCCCCAGCCCCAACCGCCATAATAGAATTATCAGAAAGTCCCCAGATCTTTCCTTACCTTTCCTCTTTCTTCCGCTGCACTGCCCGGCCTTCTGCTTGCATGAAACTGCAAGTAAGGGGCCGGAATGGCAGCCGCGTCCCTGATTGGCTGAGAGGCAGCCAATCACGGATGCGGCTGCCGGCTGCTTAGAATGCCAGGGGAGAGGGAAGGTAAGTAGAGTTCGGGGGACTTTCTGATAATACTATTATAGCGGTTGGGGCTGGGGGAGGAAGCCCTACAATATGACCAAGGGGATTTACACAAGGGGGAGGTGCGCATGGCAAAATTCTCCCGGAGGAGAGACAGGAGGCAGTCCTATATGGACTCTGCCAGGGTCCTGGTGGCCAGTTTTTGGGACTTTGTGGGAACATTACAGGAGAACCATTTGGAGTTGGGATGTGAAGTAAGGATTTTATTACACTACACAGTGGGTCCAGTACTGGGTTAAATTATAGTTTTGGGGTGTGGACATGCCCTTTAAAATTATTATTACACCACCACCACCCCCAAACCCCACCTTTGTATTGGTTTACATATTTCAAAGATACCCCTCACCGATTCTGCTCTGTGGCTGCTGCTGACAGCCGCTCCACTTACTGGTTGCGGCTGTCAGTTAAGGCACAACATGCTGTCACACCCAATCGACTGACAGCCACGATCAGGAAGCGAAGCGGCTGTCAGCGCAGAAGTCCCCTGCTCCTGCTTTTGCTCTCAACAAGCTCGAAACAGGGGCAGCGCTTAGACGTTTTGGGGATCTTTGAAATATGCTAACCATGCAAAAGTAGGGTTTGCGGGGGTAATAATAATTTTAAAGCTAAGTTATTTTTAAGCTGGACTTTCCCTTTAAGTATTTCTAGCAATCTATTGGAATCCCAAGGGCAAGGATGTAGCAGTTATGGTCCTCCTCCTGGGTACTTTAAATGAAAGGCGATTGTTTAAAAATATTTAGTTTTTCTTTAAGCTCCAGCAGTTTGGAAATATCTGACAGAATATGCATTGTGAAACAGACATAATTCACAAATCACAAAGCGAAACCATTAGTTTATACTTTACCTTTCCACTGTCCATCACCATGACTCTATCACAGTTGAGTATGGTGTTTATGCGGTGAGCTATGATGAGAACAGTGCAGTCCTGAAAGGCTTCCTTAATAGTTTCCTGAATAACAGCATCTGTTTTATTATCTATTGCCGCTGTTGCTTCATCTAATAGCAATATCTAGAATGCAGAACAAAATTACAATTTTAAGTACAACCTATTGATTTCCTTTACTGATAATTTATTTTATATAAAAACCGTTTTAAACACATTTTATTAGCAAATATTTCAAAATACATCAAAGGAAAGTGTAAATACTGAAACTATACAGAAGGTAAGGCAGCAATTGTCTAGAATTTGTCTATAGATGTTTTACATTAATGAAAATAATGCTCTAAAATGTTTTTAATGAACAGTCAGTGTTAACTTAAAGGAGAACTAAACCCAATTTTGTATACTCCAGAATCTGAAAACAACCCCCTAAAAACACCAATAAACTATAAAATGCCACTTTAGTAAACTCTGTTAAAGTAAATCAAAGCCTGTTAAGAACTGGATGAAGTATCTGTGTGTATGTGCAGTGTTAGACCACACCCCCTGACCTCAGTCACATGCTTCCTTGCTTTATCTGTCCTGTAAAAGGATTGGCTAGAGATTATTAATGGGTGTGACCAACTGTAACAAGTTTGTGCCATAGCTAAGGACTGAGCATGAGCAGAACATAATGGTCGTTGACCAAACTGTGTGATATTAGAATGCTGAGAAGTAAAGCACAAATCACATGTTATTTAGGTAAATTTCCCAGCGCCCGTATCAAAATGAGAGGTAAGACACAGATTACTGGTTTTATATCAAGGTGTTCTGCCTTCTGGTTAAGTGTTGTTCTGTGGCTTTAGTTGCCCTTTAATGTTGAGATGAAATAGCACAAACCCACGCGCCATTACGGAATTTATTGCATCGCGGGATCAGGGCAAGGTAAGAAACATTGGTTTTCCACTGTTCACGCTATCATTTTCATGCTACATAGAAGTGCAAAACAAAACTAAATGGGATTTGCATCGGGTGTGCCGCTCTATTTCCGAAAATCTTCAGAATCGTGCCTTATCTTAACCTTATTCTTAAATTAGACAATTGTTAAAGACCATACAGGGTGGTTTCCCCACATCAAAGGACAGCTTGCCTTAAATTAAATGCAGTCACACTGGGTGCCTACTACAGTTCTTGATGACAGAAATGGAGAAATTATAATTTAAGTACACTAATATTGGGAGAGAAGCTTTATTTTTTAATCTCTTAAATCTTCAGGAAGGGCCTGATATGAATGGATTAATGGAAAATTGTAAGGCAATGCGGAATGTGCATCGCTGGATAAAAAAAATAAATACAGACATATGGGGTAAATAAAGAGCCTTGTACTCCCAATATAGATTTCATTTGAAGTGCTGTGTGCTATTAAATCTATTACATATCCCGTAATGGGGAACTTAAATCTCTAAATACTGTCCCAATAGACCTAGCACATTCACAAAGATGTGTTTCACCTCACCCTTTTCTATGGCTACAGGATTTTTTTAAAACTAACCCGTGAGCTCCTATAATGCACCATACTGTAGATAGGTGTGTCCAAAGAAATAGTCTAGAAGGACAGGTTATTGAACAGTATTTCTGTAGTCTCATCCCCCCAAAACTTCTTTGTCCTTCTCTACATACTTTTTTCTAAATATACCCAGTCTACTTTTCTTCTGATCTACACATTTTTCTCCTCCTTATGCTGTCCTTGCTCTTTATTGCTCCTTACTTGCTATTCCTTTCTCTTACTGCTCCTCGTCTTACATAGCATGTTATTGTCCCCAATCTTTTTTACCCTTTCATTTTTTCTTTCATGGTTTCATTTTATCTGCCTGTATCCATCTATTTCTCTTGCCATCCATTCCATCTCTTTATTGTTATTACTTGTCTTCCTCATATTTTTCTCTCATAATCACAAAAGCAGATGCCAGTCGAGCCCCTCCTGCTTAACTTCCATGCATGGAAAAGGCACGGAAGTTAAGCAGAAGGAAGCTGGGGAACGAAGGCTGGTAAGTACATTTTGGGACAGCTGTGAGTGATATAAACCTTGCAAAGTCGAGGTTTATAGCAATTCCTTGCACCATATCAAAATTTAATTTGGGGGGGTGGACATACCCATTAAAGGTCAGAAAAAGGCTACTTTTTTTTTTTTAGAATTATCACATACTACACACATTATAATCTCTACCTTACTGCTTCTAAGTAAAGCCCGCGCCATGCAAAGAAGTTGGCGTTCTCCTACTGAAAAATTATTCCCATTCTCTGATACTTCACAGTTTAATTTTCCTTGTAGCTTGGATACCTAAAAATGGTACAAAACCAGACAAACACAGACAATAATAGCAGTATAAATTTACTAAAATCCATAACATTTTTCAAATTAGTAGATGTTTCCTTTAAAGTGCAATGATCAACTGATGCTTCTTATAACCATACACATGGGTCATCCAGTCCGAAATGTTAGACATTTGGGACAAATGTATTGGCTGAAATGTACCATGTGGCTGATCACTGATTGTTCACAAAAAATGGTCAAAAAGAAGATTGGACACTTCCCTAAATTTGAACTGATACAGCGCACCTAGGTATGTGTTTATTAGCTTATTAAAGTGCATTAGAAATTTCATTTAGTATATAAATGGTGTAGGGTAAGGACACAAACACCTAATATATTTACGAGTGTAACTCTTCCACTTTATTTTTATACTGGAACTGTATATTGCTCTAAAGTTTCTGGTTTAAAAGCAAATGTATATTACAATAATTATTTTATACCTACATGTTGTTTCATATGGGTTCTTTCTAAAGCTTTCCACACCTCTTCATCTGTATGCAAATTCAGTGGATCCAAATTTGATCTAAAAGAAATTCACTTATAAATATTTCTAATTAAAAAATACTTAAAGGGTAAGTAACTGTGGTCCAAAAATTACTTTAGGCAAATTGACTGAAATTGCTTTCCTGAGTATATTTTGCAATTTTCTTTCATTATTTTTTGTCATAGTTTTGAAGTTATTTACATTTTTCTGTATGATATGGTAGCAGTGTCACCAGATCCCCTGCACTTTCTGCTCTCAAACCATGTGACAACCCCTCTTCCTTGTGTCTCCTCCTCCTTGTGGGCCCTCTGCCTGAAAACACTGCAAGAGAAGGGGCCAAGGGGGTGTGTGGGGAGTGTCTACGGGGCCCACGAGTTGGAGGGGGCTGCAAGGAAAAGGGCCTCCCTACTGTGGGCTGTGCTGTTCTACCGCACCCTCTTCATTCTCTGTAACTCGATCTATTCCTGGTTTCTTTTGCTTTCTCCTGCACTGAGCATGTGCCAACCGCAGATTAGTATTTGTGACTGCAGATTCAGAACCTCCCACCCCCTAAATTTCTGATCAGGGATTTCTTGGGCTGTACTTGATGTGGTTGATGGTTGGCCTTTCATTTAAAATCATTTCTTTGACCACAGTTCCCCTTTAAAGGAGAATTAATCCCTCGGCAGTTAATAGTACATTTTTCTACCTGATATTTATGCTCACATCCTAAATCAATTTCCAAAATTCCAATTTTCCAGGGGCTATATCCCCTGATCCAACTATTTACTTTAAGTCTTCACAGAAGTCCCTGAGCTGCTTGTTACCATGCATTTTTTCCCTAGCAAAATAGTCAGCTGATTTTACTGACTTTTCTTCATTCTTTTGTTTCCATTTTAGCTCTTAGCAATCTAAATGTACCTCAGCCCATGAGGTTAAAGTAATTTTTGTTTTCTTTCTGCCTCAATGTTTGATAAAAAATAGATATTTAAAAAAAAAAAAAAATTCACACTGTTAAATCTTTGTTCTGTGTTTGAAAAGCAAGATATGATGTAAGATAATCTGTGACAGAGGTGGGTCTCTGAGCTGTAATTTGATTGGTAGTCAGCTTCCAGTGTGCAAGGCTGCAGTTTCCTTGTTTCATCTCCTGTACACTAGACAGCATGTAAAGTGTATTGCCCCATTTACGGGATTAATATTTTGATCAATTCAAATATTCCGATGAATACAATTGAATTGGTTGGATGACAGTTTCCCATGTTTTTATAGACAGATCCGCAATATCGGTAAGTTTAAAAAAAAAAAAGAACGTGCAAAGTGGAAAAATTTCCATCAACCCCATCTTCCAATCGGAAAACTATCTGCCCGTGCTTCCACAAAAGCAAAGAGGTTTATTGTGGAAACTGATCCCTAGTACCTACAGGTCTTTAGTTCCCCTCTCATTTACCAGGCCACTAATCTACCTAATACTCCTTCACCCCAGTACTTGACTTCAAGCTTTACATTACATCTTACTGTATTCACTTTTCCCCTTGGTATATTCTTTTAAAGGGGTGGTTCACTCTCGAAGTGAACGTTGGTTTTTAAGCTTTAAGTGAAAAAAGGGAGGTAAACTAGCTATGTCTTACCTCTAATTCTTCAATTAATGTACTAGGAAGGAGGAACTAACTTACCCACAGAGTGATCCACCTTTGGCTCCTGACAGGTCTCGATCACTTCCGTCTGTAAGTTAACTATAGCATGCATAAGCGAACACACACCATAGTATACTTACAGCCAAAAGCCTTCATTACCTGTCAGAGGTTCCAGAGGTGGATTGAGCTGCGGGTAAGTTAGTTCCTCCCTCCTGGAACATTAAGTGAAAATAAGGAACAGAGACTTCTGGGTAGTTTCTATGCTCTCAGGAAAGCTATATCTATTAAAAGGTTTTTACAGCATTCCACGAGCTAAATGCCAAACCAGAGAGTCAACTACAGACCAGTGTTGGCTTTATTGAGCCATCATCAGTGTAGTGCAGGCCTCTGGTTTTGCAATGTGAAGCGCCTATGGATAGACGTCACTAATAAATTAAATATAATATGGAGAAAATAAGCAGAAAAGACATTGGAGTTCCCAATCAGTATATCCAAATAAGTGAAGAACAAGAGACAAGACATAGCTAGTTTACCTTTCCGTTCTTCACTTAAAGCTTAAAAGCCAACATTCACTTTGAGAGTGAACTAACCCTTTAACGCATACAGTAGTTTCTATTTCCTCATTTCAACTTTTTTGTTGTTTTTTTTCACTTTATAGTTCCCCTGGTTTCATTTCCATTACCCCTGACCACAAATTCCCCTTAGTGTCTTCTTTATACCTTTTCAATCTTTTCCTTTATACACTATACTCAGCATTTTTCACTTAATTTTTTAAAATATTTTTTGTTGTTGCAGTCCCTACCTTTCATTTACTTTCTCACATCACGTCTCCTTTTTAATCTCTTAAAATATCTCTGCATTTTTTATGGTAAACTGGATAATGTTTCAGGTGGGGTAATTTATCCACTGGTAAACTTTAAAATAAACATTTAACTAAACAGTTTGGAATATTTAGCAACCACACGGTATACACTTGTAAAGGATGAAAAAGTAAATTGTCTACTAAGTTGATAGAGACTTACCTGACACTTCTAGCAAAGAGAATAGGTTCTTGAGGAAGGACAGACAGTCTTTCTCTAAGGTCTTTTAATCCGATGGTGCTGATACAAACATTGTCAATTGAAACTGAGCCTCCTTCAAGCTCAACCAGTTTAAACAACACTGCTCCCAGAGATGATTTTCCTGTTCAGAAATACAGGAAGGTTTTTTTGAACTGGTTATCAAACTTTGTAGAATCCATGCCCACCACATTTCATGCCCAATTTGCTCCATGAGATATCAATGAAATAAGAAATCATTGAGGATTGGTGCACTCCAGGGACTTTGCATCTGTAACTTAACTACTTTGCATCTGTAATGTATCTACATTTATTGGTAGCACTGGGCCTGGAAACTCGTGAGTGAGAGTGCACACTTAAATTGTCATTTGAACTTTATTATATATATATCCCTTATATTATATAAATATATTTATATCTCCATAGGAGATTGCATTGAGTTTTTAGGAGCTACCAATGTGGTGGGGGGTATAGGATATTACACATAGGAAAGGTGTATATGTATGTATGTACGTACTATCTCACTATTACCATTTAAATGACCATCAGTAAATGTATATAAAGAATAGCACTGACTTATATTAGGTACAACACAAAATATACAAAATACATAAACTTACTTACAGAGCTGAGATCCCTATTTTAAAATGAAATGGTCAAATGGCAGCTTAAACCACACCCGTGTCTGCTCCATATGAAACGAAGTATAATCCAAAAAAAGTTTCTGTCTGCTACACAGATATGATGTGTATTGTAATGGACATATACACCAAGGCTCCTTATATACCACCTCCAGCCTGCAGGTGGTGTCAGTGAGTAATAAAATGCAAGAGCATCCCTGCTCTCTATGGTAGGAGGAGAGAAAGTGAATGTAGATTGTGGTGTGTGCTTTGGAGTGATATTTACTGCAACACAATATCCTGTGTATAAGATCCTGTTACCACCTGTTGGGAGGACGGATTATTGGACAGACAATTTACCTTATTGGATACAAACTCTGAGATAACAGATAAGTGTACACTATCTTACAAGGACACACAATATACAGGCCTGGTCAATATTCAAAGTGGTGCACCATAGACAGGGGCACCCCACATGTTATGTGGGGAACCTGTTTATGTGCACTGTGTGCTTTGTGCCAGACCACCAGAGTAACCCAATGTGTGCCATGCTACCCATAATCCTTCCATAAAGCAGTGATCTGCTACAAATTGGTGGCAGCGGTGCTGGTAATACCATTTATTCTCTCTGTTTTCTCTATATATTTGTTCTCTGCATTAAGCTATGGAGGGTACTACTGATAGTACTGATTTAAATCCTCCTGTCCTTGTAACTGCAGATGAAATTCCCCAATTAGACTCAATAGCTCTACCAGGCCCAATTGCCAAACTTATTTTTAAATCTGATCCATTTGATGGGGTAACTAGGGAGTGGACTGATTGGCTAGAACAATTTGAATTGGCAGCCACTATTAATGGTTGGGATAAAGGTGCTTGCTTGCAAGTCCTTAGCCTTTTGCTTAGAGGTAAAGCTAAGCAGGTATACAAAGGATTTACTGTAATACTGAAATAAAAAGCAGTTATCAGTTATTAAAAATTGCTCTGAAGCAACTTTTTTTTTCCAATTAGGTCTGTATAAGAGTATATAAAGGATAAATCCATTTCTTTAGGTAAACTGGGAATGAGAAATGTTTGTTTATACGTTAAATTATTAGGGCAATGCTATTGCAATAACATGATGCTGTGAGGTACCTTCTGTTATCATATATGAGGTACCATCACCACTTGCCATGGTGAATACTAATAAGTATTAACCTAGCATGTTTAGTTTCAACCACACAGTGTAGCAGGATTGCCTGGGTCTACTCTCAGACCAGCAGGATTATCCTATTTGATTCCTCTGGAAGCTGGAGACTGTCTGAGTAACAGTTTAAAATATACCTGTGTAAAGATTCTATATCTACTATATCCACACATAGCAAATCATACACACACATAATTTCCATTGTGCACCAGCGGGCACAATTTTGCTAGTATTATATATATATATAATATATATATATATATATATATATATATATATACACACACATACATACATATACAAGCATAGTCTGAAATTATGGTCATATGTATGTTTGCTTCCCAGTGGAAATAGCAAAACCTATATATACTGTAGATATTAAAAGTAGCATTATTTCCAGTGAAGGTCATTGATTCAATACTGGGTTGTGGTGGGAAGCAAGTCTGGAGTTGGTTTCTTGAAGTTGACATTGCAGGGTTCGATGTAAGTTTTAGTGTAAGAACCAGGGCTGATGAACTAGCGTTTAGGTACATCCTAAGTACTATTTTTTTTAACACTACACCACTGTGTAGTGTTAAAAAATCCTTACCTTTCCTCTCAGCTCCAAATGGTTCTTCTGCAATGCTTGTTTAAATCTAGGAAAGTGAAGAGTAGAGCCTTCCAGTGTGTAAAATGTATCTGCCCCTTCCCTGTCCTCCTGGAGGGAATCAGGTACATTAAGATGGGCACATTAAGATCACTGGAATGGGAAAATACTCAGGGTTATTCAATAAAAGTTCTTATCATTTAAAATGGTGCTAATTTTGACCCAACCAATCAGATGTAAGCTTACAAATGTTAAATAAGAACTGATTGGTTGGGGCAAAATTTGCATCATTGAGATTGAATCTCCCTGACTGCCTTTTTTCTTAAACACATGTGTATTTGCACTGAACTTCCCCTGAATTGGCATAATATTTAATATATTAATATATATTATATATAGATAAATGCTCCACAAAAGTCAGCGCTACTCAGGTTCTTCAACAAGTGCTTTATTTAAAGTTCTTTTTTAGCAAACATTATGCTGAGTGCAATAATAAGCAACGTTTCGGCCGTTATCTATTGGCCTTTATCAAGCTCAAAACATTAGTGCATTTGTACAACCTTATATACCCCTTGTAATTAGTGGTTAATTGTAATTGTAATGTGTCTTACAATTAACCACAACGCTTTTTTTTAAATATTATGCCATATTATGCTATATATATATATATATATAATAGATCAAAACACACTAACCAGATCCTGTTCTTCCAACAATTCCAATTTTCTCCTTTGGTCTAATACTAAATGAAATGTTCTTCAGCACCAGAGGCAGGTTGTCATGGTATCGCATGTCAACATTTTTAAAATTAATTGCTCCTTGCTGGGGCCAGTTTTTAGAAGGTACAGTTTGTTGTGTTGAGGGAGATATTTCAGATTTTAGATTCTGCCAAACAAATAGAAAGAAAACACAGTATTAAAAGCATTTAGCTTATTATTTGTCTTAGTTTATTGGTTTTATCCTTTTCCTCTCTGGTATTCCAGGCAATGACTAGATAGATGAATTTGGAATACACTCTCAAAATCCAGTGCAATGTATCAGATATTCTAGATAACTAACAGTCTTCTGAATGGTTAGGGTGATACTTATAAATACTAATTGGAAAGCCTATTTTGGAAAGCTTACTATTTTCATATGAATTTAAACATTTACAAATAGTTATTACCATCTATGAATTGATGAACGGGTGAAAAATTATAGTATCTTATATACCAACCGAAGGCAGTCGATATGCACGAACACAGGAGAGCATTTGCAAGAGCGCCGTGTCATTCAGGAATTGGGAGGGCCCGCAAGGTGTGTGCCCTGTCGGGTTTGCTAGTATATTATAACTAGCAGCCACTACTACAAAAATACATACATTGTTACTATACAGCATGTTTTTGCTTAAAGAAACATTACACATTAAACATTTTAATATTAAATTCTCTATTTTGGAAGGAGGCAGGAAACAGTTCTTATACCTCCCCCTTGAAAGGTGGTCAGGAGCTGTGAAAGATACAAATTGTAAAGTGTTTGACAGCTCCTTTCATCAATACTTCCCTCCTCTCCTGACTGGCCGCCCATCTGTAACACATGTGGATGGTGGAAAAAGTGGTAAAGCTATCAGCCACTGCACACCGAAAGCTTCATCAAGTTTTACAGGTAACAGTGAAAAGCAAGATTATTCTCTCCTCCCTCCAACTAACATAATAAATTTAATATGAAAAGTTTAAAAATTAATGTACTGTCCCTTTAATTATTTATGCAGCATCTTTTCTAAAATTCTGTTACATGGCATCTCCACCCCCCTTTTCACCCCTCCACCCAGGATCCCCCATAAAGCTATTTTCACAATACTTACCTTTTCCCCTGGCTCCAGAAACAAGATATTTACCTTCAAGTCTCCCCAGTCCCTCTGCGTTCTTCAAGAGTGATGTCACAATGGCTTATGAGGGCTGAACTAGCCACCTGCTTTACAGCTGTAAAGGAGGAAGACACATAGCATTGGCATAGAGTGACCAACAGACTTGTTTCTGAAGTGCGTAGGAGAAAGGTAAGTATTGGGAAAATAGCTTTATGAAGGTCTTGTTTGTTGGGTTAAATGTTGTTAGGGGGTTGGACATGCCCTTTAATAAAAAAAAAAACTAAAAAATTTTAAAAAAAAGTTTGCAGACTTTTTCTTGTTTTTAAAGCTGGGGAACTGAGATCAATCAATATTTTTGGAAGTTACAACCAACAGTTGGAATCTAGCGTTTGTCCAGTTCAGTAACATAAAAAGTTAGATAACAGAGAATATTGCAGTGATCCAGGGTGTTGCAATGATTCATCACTGTTAAGTGTTGATTGCTGCCTTATATTCCACATTAAGATTTCTGGGGTCATTCCCTTTTACTGGATGACCCATCTTATTTTGGCCTAAGATGATTTATTGCGAACATTAGGGAACATTGGGGAACTGCTTTACAATTCCCAGATGACCAAGGAAAGTGCAGTTGTGCCAGGTAAACTGCATTTTGCAAATGTTTCATGTGTGTCTATGAATTTTAATTTCAGAAATCTGGTAAATATAGTTTGCTTTCAAACTGATGCAATTTTACATACTGCATCAAGCCTACCTCTCTCATCTCCCCCTACTATTCCCCCAAATGCCATCAAACGCCGGCTGACTTCTGCCATTTATTATGGAACTGCCCAAAAATTGCTAGATTCTGGCATAAGGTTACAAACTACCTATCATCAAAACTACCATACCCGGTGCCACTTGAACCTAAGCTTTGCATACTAGGAATCTCAGGAATAGAATCCTGGAATAAATATGAACAGACATTTATCTGTGAAGCCCTATTCTACGCAAGAAGAGCCATAATACGATAATCTTGGATGGCTCCCCCCCTCCCAAATTAACGGGTTGGAAAAATATGGTGACCCAGATGCTCCCATTCTTGAGAGTAAATTATATAAACAGAGGATACCTCGACAAATATAATAGAATATGGTCCTGTTGGGACCTATAGAACGGACTCCATAGTTGTGAACTGATGGGTAGCCCATGGTTGCAAATCCTACAATTTAAAATTTATCTCCCAGGCACATCTCCAACTTATCTAGACATAGAACCTTGGTGACACAGGTTTCAAGACTCCATCATCCATTCCAAGTTCTATTCCCTTTCTCCCTCAATCTACAATTTAAAACACAGGTATCTGAAATAACTATACTGGCAACTTATTTATTTAAATTTGCTATTATATTGTAAATTTTACTGTACTGTACTCTTTATTTACTGTACCTTGGATACCTTTATTAAATAAAACAAGTAAAAAAAAAATAGTTTGTTTTGGAGTAACAGGAATAAACATCATGCACGTCTTGCACGTACAAGTAAAAAGAAATCCGCTGGCTAAAACGCATTCCCATCTGAATTTTAAAACCGGAACTGTTATTTTACAATATCAGTTACCTATATAAGCTTTTCAGTCCAATCCAGTTTCTTCCCTAATTGCTCTAGATTTTAGTCTACAGCAGCTTGCTCTGCAGGATATGCAACCAGATGTAGTTGCAAAGAGTTATTTTGCATTAATATGTATTATTCTGCCAAGCATTAACATCCCCACCAGAAAAACATTGACAGAGGAACAATATACCTCATCCCTCATTTTGCTGTGTCTATTGAGAAATTTGCCTTAATTACATGTATTTTATAGAATTAAGTAATTTAGGTCTTATTTTTTAGCATTCCTGTCTAACAGGCACTAAAATTCTATCAGGGCGATGCACCAACATGATTTGGAGTTGAAGTCACGATAACCGATGTTATATCGGTTAGCGTGACTTAAACTCCTTCCTTTCGGCGGCTGCATGACTAACGCGAACGTTAAAAGCCCAGCTGCCGCAAGCCATGTTATATGCCACTAGAGGGAAAAACACAGGAAACACACACGGAGGCAGAACACAGCAATTACACAGAGGCATGTACACAGACCATAGGTAAGGTTGTTTGGGACACTTAGAGGAAACAGTCCTTTTGACAGAGAAGGTATTCTGGCTTTGGGACAGAGGGTGGACTCTGGCTTTGGGACAGAGGGGGGACTCTGGCTTTGGAACAGAGGGGGGACTCTGGCTTTGGGACAGAGGGGGGACTCTGGCTTTGGGACAGAGGGGGGACTCTGGCTTTGGGACAGAGGGGGGACTCTGGCTTTGGGACAGAGGGGGGACTCTGGATTTGGGACAGAGGGGGGACTTCCAGCGCATGTTAATGTAACAGGCTTAATTCCTAGTGCTAAATAAAACTACTGATACAATACAAAATACTATATATTACTGGCATGTCGTCAAATAAAAAAAGATTGCAACAAATTGAACAGTGGCAGAGCTACTCATAAAATAACATAAAGATAATCACAGTGAGTTACTATAGCCCACACACACTGGTATTGAGTCTGCAATATTTCCCAGATTTATGTAAAGCCCCTAAGGGACAGTTGTAGACTGCCATTAGCTACTATATTAGTATAAATATGGCACTTTCATGTTAATTGCACCCATCTGTTCACAGCGTCAATGTTTTACTTTTATTATAATTTTTTATTTTACAAACTAAAATTTGTGTCTTCAAAGAATAAACCAGAAGTGTTTTCTACATTGGCAAGAAAAAGTCAACAGTCGCTGATAACAGTTCACACACTTGAATTGTTTCCTAGAAACCACTTATATAAAGTGATTTTTATGTAAATTGTCACAGGGTACTTCAACCTTTGTGTCAAAACTTTTGACAGGTAGATAAATATTGACGTGGAACACCCTTTTGTTAAAGCAAAACTACCTTTTAACTTTTTTTACTCCTCATAGCTATAACGTGGTTACATATTCATATTAATCATTAGCATTTATTGTATCTATGTGGGAGTTTAGAGCACATGCTTTTTTTACAGATAAACTGTAATAGATAAGTGTTATATTGGTATTTTTTACATAGTGATCATGTCCGGTTTTCTCTGCAATAAAATAAACATATATGCTATTTCTATCATATATATTAAATTTGAGTTAAACTATTTTGAAATGTATATATTTTATATTACCCTATATCAGTGCTTCTCAACCAGGCAACCAAGCATCCAGGGACCCTTAGGGACACTGCGAGGTTGCATAGCCTGGCTTCTCAAGAGATTGTGACAGAAACCTTATGGATCCAACATTGTAATGAATACCGATATATTTTTCTATATAATAATTATTTTCTGTAGGAGTTCCCCTAGACATGAATATTTTTCAAGGGTTCCCTACAGATAAAAAAGTTAAAAAACACTGCCCTATATATTACTTATAATAAGTAAAATTAAGTCTGTAAGCAATCGGAAGTCATAAACTACCACAATTTCATCTCATAAAAGGGACACGTTAAAATAGTAGTCTACCGAAAGACTGTTGCAAAAAGTAATATGGTGGTTGGGGGTGGGCGAGGGAGCCCTACACTACAGCAAGTTTTAAAAAACGGGTGGACGTGCCCTTAAGTTCATTTACTTTGGAACATTGTTGCAGAGATGTCCACTGTTACTGTCGCAAAGTGCTGCGGTAAAAATTATCAGATTTATACAGAACAGGAAACAATGGTGCTCACAATGATAAATGTGTTGGTTTGTTTTCTGTATATTTAATGAAACATGGAGAATAAACATCTGACACCCATTTTCCCAAACAAATAACACAAATATGGTTTAGAAAATTTTCCTCATAAAACATAGCCTGAACATTTATAATGTATGGACTTGCCTTTACATAGAAGTTTATCCTCTCAACGGAGGTAAACCTGGCTTCTACCTCTGTAACCACTCGTACAGTGAACTGGAAGAGACCTGTAAGCTGAAACATGAAGTGGAAAATTACCGCAGTTTATTCTAAAAAAAAGCAATGTTTAAAATCTATTAAGCAGGTTGGTGACGTTTTTTTAAAAAAAATATATCCCTGTCGTGCCTGATTTATTCTTTCTTAATAATTAATTTCATTCTTTCAAATGATTTTATTAGTAGTTAATTCTTTCTTTCAGCACAGTACAGTAACATTCATTTTCACTTCACTGGAGCCAAGGGCTATAAGTATGATTCCGAAGCTTTTATTAAAGATCAAACTCGGCAGTTGGGGGTGGGCAGGGTTGAGCTACAAGGGCAGCAATAGAGGGATTCAGAAGGTGGGCGAGAGGGAAAGGGCTCCCCTGTGCATGTCACACTACCTCCCAGAGGACAGATTATAGGCAGAAACCTTTTGACAGGAAGGCAACTCCTACTCTTCAGTCTTCCTGTACTTTGCACAAACACTGCAGAACAACCATAAGGAGCTGAGGAGTAAAGTAAGGATTGTTTAAACAACCCAGTGCTGCCAGCACTGGGGCAAATTTTAGTTTTGGGGGTGGACATGCCCTTTAATATAGGGAGACTGTTCATTTAAAGGAATAGATCACTGAAAAAGTGAACTATTCCTTTAAAGGATAACTATCATGTGTATAAAGTTTATTTAAAAAACAGTAAAACTGAAATGTACTTGGGACAGGGATATAGGACTGGTAATTCCTACCTCCCAATATTGTTTCTGTGAGGAGCACCAGTCCAAAGAAAACAGATTTTGCCAGTCTTCCTCCTGGCTTCAGCACTTTAATAAATGATTAGTCCAGGACTAACGTGGCAAATGAAAACAGTATATGCTGTAGCTCCTAAACGAAACTATATTGTGAGGTAGGAATAATCAATCCGAACTACTCCCCCAGGTACTTTCCATTTTTAAAAAGTTAATTTTTAGAGTATATATATCCTTTAATGCCTTAATTGAAGAATGAGAAGTAAAGGAGCTATTGCTCATGATCAACCGCATTAGCATGCATGCGTGCTATAGTTAAAGTGATGTGGTCAGGAACTGGCAGAGAATTGCGAGCAAGGTAAATTTACTAATCTTCATTCCTGGCTGCTGTAAAATTTACTTTACTTTACATTATCTGAAACTACAATTTGAGAAGTAAAATAAATGGTGGTACTCACTATTTATCTGTGCTTGTTTTGTCATTAAATTATTAATATCTAAATTATTAATTGCCCCCAGCCTCCCTTAATCACTGCCTTCCTGTGACACATATACGTTCTGCATAGCCTCACCATAGATCCTAGTAATGTCAGGGATAGGGCACATATTATTAATTATGCTTCTGGAGTGACAGGTCTTTCCCTGTAAATGCTGTGATTTCAAATGATGATTTCTCAGAATCAGAAGCTCAGATTTAAATTCCGATTTTTAGAGTAAATATACCTTTTAATGAACCAATGGTAAGGCATAGCTCCTTTACCTACCGTTCTTTAATCAATGCATTCAAGGAATAGTTCACTATTTCAGTGAACTCTTCCTTTAAGGGATCCTGTTTGTGAGACTACTTATAATATGATGTCAGCGCTTCATAATTCTAATGTCACCAAAGAACTTCAGTTGCACACATGAACAAGAAACAACCAAGTTAGAATTGTATTTAAAGTGGACAAAAAAGCCTTCTAAGGCTGGGTAAACACGAATAAATCTTTCATCCTGACCCACCTTTGACCGCTACTGAACAGTCGGCAAGGACAAATCAATGTCCATAGGAGAATCACTGTCCACAGGAGACCACACAATCTGCCGTGATTTACAGACATGTCCGTTTGTGCAATCCGGGCAAACGAGCAACAACAAAAGTTGGCAACCACAACAAAACCGCCACAGATGTGGAAATATTGGTCGGTTTTGGCCAAAACAATCGCCTTGTGTGTACCCAGCCTAAGAATAAACCACTTGAGTGCAAAATACTCATTTTGGCTGTGGCCACATGCGCAAACGCAATGTTGCGTGTTTTACGCTAAATCACGGTGCATTTGCGATGCGATTCCACTAATATTCCATCAAAGTTCATGTGATTTGCGAAACAATGGTGATCACAAGTGCTCTGAAGAGTGATTGCAGCACAGCGCACACACTGTGGTCACTCCTATTGTGGTAGCCTCGCATGCAATTCTCACACACAAACGTATTGCAAACCTTAAGCACAAGTGGCCTAGCCAATATTCACTTTATCATTCATTTACTCGTCATGGCTATTTTTGTTTTATAAATACAGTTATAGTTTAGTTATTGCTTTAATAAGCCAGTCTGCAAAAGACAGAATTTAAATGAAATTCCTCAATTAAGACAGCAATTTTGGATTTTTTGTGACCCAAATAAGACTTAGGGTAAAACTTTGTCACACAAAAAACACAATTTAGAATGTTTTGATAATATTTCAGTTTAATAGATTAAATGTCCAAAAGACTAGTACAATGCTCTATTCATTACTGTACCTGTACAGCATACGATATGGCTAGCCCCGCAGATGCTGGAGGGATGTGTCCATGCATGAGTGCTATACACACTGCTGTTATGGTGATGACACTCATGCTGATTAGATCAAGACGAACAGACAGCCACCTTGTTGCACAACTGAAGAGAAAGCAGGGTATTTGGTTGATATCTAAAAGCTCCTGGTACCTTAAGGGGGAAAAAAAGAGAGATAATGTAAAAAATAATTACATTTTCATTTAGACCAGAACGTAATAGTTTAGAGCTGTACACCCGAACTATAATGATACATAAAATATCCTTTATTAAATGTATAGACTTGGAATACGATCAAAAAAGGTGCAAAAAAGTACATTAAAAACACATCGCCAACCCTCAGTATCAGTAAAGTGCATCAAACAGATAATATACCGATATATTCATCCATACAATTATACAGCAATGTTAATACATACATTAGATAAATTAGATCTAATTTATCTAATGTATGTATTAACATTGCTGTATGATTGTATGGATGAATATATCGGTATATTATCTGTGTGATACACTTTACTGACACTGAGGGTTGGCAATGTGTTTTTAATGTACTTTTTTGCACCTTTTTTGATCGTATCCCAAGTCTATACATTTAATAAAGGATATTTTATGTATTATTATAGTTCGGGTGTGCCCTGTTTATACCACTTCTGTTTACTTCTAGTAATTCTATTATATTAGTGGTGGGAGCACCCCTTACATCATTATTTCTGACATTATAGTGATCTGTGCCGGGCGAATTTCTCTTTTTATAGTTTAGAGCTGTAGCATTAGGCCAGGAAAAGGTAAACCTTATTTTTTTTAAACATTTTCAGGAAACATGTAAAAAAAATTCCCCAAATAGAAAATATCTGAAAACCCTTATTCACTCCTTGTGAAAGGATAAATTGTGCACTATTTTTTAATGTTTGTAGGAGCTATTTTTTTTATATTATACATTCTTTAGCGTCTTTAGCGTTTGTTGCATGTTTTTCTCTTATTAAAAATACAGTGATAATATGTTGTATTTATAAGAAATTATTGCTGCAACAGACTTCATTTTGGCTCCTATCTTCACTTCTCAGAAAGACAACTGCAGTTAATAATATAATTTTATTATAGGGTATCCTGATATGTCCTCCTTTCCCTTCTTTTTAGCTCTTGGAGTCTTTCATTTATAAAGGTATGAGGAACACCATCAGGCAGCAAAGAACTGTCAATCACCCACTCCCACAGCATATTCCAGCCCCCAGTTTACCTAATAAAATAAATTCTAAAGTTGCATATTGCTATTGGTTGTAGCCCACTGCACATGCTTCCCCACTGTAGCTAAATATTTGAGCATTTGAGAGGGGCAGCTAAGCAGAGAGAGAGGGGAATGCATACTAACTAGGAGTGAGCTGAATAGGACATGAGGAGATATGGTGAATGGGAGCAAACTGAAAGGAATCAAGTTCCTGGCAGCTCTAAAAATATAGAAAAGGATAAAGGCATGTCACTTAGCCTTTGAGGCTAAGAGTGCATTCTCACGGCTGCTTTAAAAAGACTACACAATAAAAAGTAACAGCTCATATAGCAAAGCAAGGCTGCTATCTTAGGTACTTTGAATTAACACTGGATAAAGTATACAGTATATAATGAAGACAAAGTAGGCTGCATTTCTTTAGAGAATAAACTTTCTTTACATGTTAAACTCCATTGCTAAATTGCAAGCATTGGTTACCTTTACTGTAGGTGTCTCATTAGTATTTCTCCTGCAATTAACTTTTTTTTACCTGTTCTTAATGGCCTTTACATGTTACATACATGCTGGTTAAACAGCTGCCAAATCACTGTGTTGGCTGACAAGATTTAGAGATCTGTCCTAAAGGATCTGTAAATTGAGTTGAGGAGGGGTGGTCTTTGTTTACAAGCGTAGTGGGAGATCTCATGGTTGCTACACCCCTTCACTGAACATAGCAGATTGCTCATTTACTCATTGTTAAATATACAGTAGATCACTGTCCAAAGGATTTGCAGCTTTAGGCATCTTTAGGCTTATGGCACACAGTGTTTTAAAACAGGCCCCAGCTTCCACCTCTGCAGCAGGGAGCCGTTATGGTCAGAAGAGAGTTAACTCCCTATTTCAAGATCATGTAAACTGCCTGTTAATTTTCACCAGAAAACCCACCAAAGAATTTAGACAATCCACCAGAGAATACAGAAAGTTGCCTTTCCTAGTCATAGGCCAGTTAACAGGCAGTTTACATGATCCTGAAAAAGTTTTAAAATGCTGTGTGTGCCAGAGCACATTAACATTTATTTGCATGTACAGTGCATGAGAAGCTGACTGGTTATTTAAGGCTTATTTTACATCATTTCTTGGTGGGCATTTTTCAGTTAAACCAGATCAGAGGTAACATAGCATTCAGGTACACTGATGTATCAAGTATTTTGTTAACAGAAATAATATGTAACCTACTTTACACTAAAATCCTGAGTTTTACAGTAGGCTTGAATTGTTGTAATTCCATGCAAAGTTGATGTAACATGGGAAATGAATGGAGATTGTGTTACATTATCCAATCGCTTCAGCTCACGGATCAGGACTCTGCAAAAAAAATTTCAATATAAAAAATACAGTATTTCATTCCATTATAGAAATATATATAAACAAAGCAGACAAACAGCAAATGCCATTCGCTGAAAGTTTCCTGAGTGGTTCCATGATGGTCGACGCTGCTCCTACATGTAGTGTTCCTCTATTGACAAACATCTGGAGTGGCTTAGTTTCAGCGCTCATCTGAAAGTAGCCTAACTCCAAAGTTCCTGTAGTGCTGTTCTGTCCACAGAACATTAGAATTGGCCCAAAATTTAAATGTGTTGAATTGTTTTTTTTAACTTCCATCAAAATCAAGATTTTGAGTTTTAATTCTCCTTCAACATGAAAGTGAGGGTATTAACAAAAGCTTGACCATGAGGGGTTTTATTATGAAGACTTTAGCGAACAGTGGGTACTATGGTGTTTGTTCATATAAAAAATGTTTTACTTGCTTTACCTGTTTGTAAAGTCAGGAGAAACAATGGGTTGAAGGACAGAGACATTACTGCTAGCAGCCATAACAAGAACACTAAATTCAGAATCATTTTTACAGCAAAGAATTTCAATCTTGGATCTCAAACTAATCTTTTTGAAAGATTCAAGACAATTTTATCTTGGTAACATGTATGTAGGTAAAAACACACAATATACATCTTAGATCATAGAGGAGGATAAACCTCATGAACCAAACTTAAGACAGTCTATTGTTTTTTTATAGCAAGGTATAAATACACCTTTATAGGAAGGCTTTAAAGGGGGATACACTATATGGTATAGGACAGGGGAAACAACGTTCAGTATGTTGAGAGACAGATGCTAATTTGAGATTATAGAGTCAAAGACATTTTCTGTTTGGTAAAAGTAACACATTACACATAAAACTCCTTGTGTATTCTCTCAAACAAAAATAAGTGATTGCATTTCCATGTAAACACATTTGTGTTACAATTTTCAGCTGTTGTTTCTCTGAGAGTTATCAGACAGCTGCTGCTAAGGGCCTGCAAGGAGGTCAATCTAATTATAGTTTTTAGAAGAGAAAACAAAAACTGCCTTTACCATTTGTACCTACATATCTTGTTTTTATCCCACCACAAATAGTTAAAAACAACTTACACATCACATTAAAAAAAATAAACTTTTTTTTTTTAAGTTCGAGGTTGTATTGGGACCATAGTTGTGCATATGCAGTAGCCCGTTCAAACATAAAAATGTCCCTTGCATCAACTCTGCATACATTATCTAAGGTTGGTGGGCTAATAACTTTCAGATTACACATTGTTATTTCATGTAACAAGAAGATCGCATTATAATCTTAAGATTTGCTCTTTTTTGTGAGCTTATTGTGTTGTGTTTTTTCACACAGCTTTACACATGGGTCATAAATGATGACAAGGAATTTATACTATTACAAGTGAGGCCTGAGGACAAATATTACAATATATAGTCTACACCTGGAACATGTTAGACTAGTCATTAGGCAAGATAAGTAGTGAAAATTAACAGTAGGTAGAGCTGAATGAGTTGAATGATAACCTAAAGGAGCTAAAAGTAATGATAACCTAAAGAACAAATATAATTTTATCCATTTTCTGTCATCATTGCATTATTTTAAGTCACCACAACACTTCCTTCTGGTCAACTATATAAGTGGGTTTTTTTCTTCTGTGCAAAAAAACAAACACTTAAACATGAGGCATGTGGTATCTGCCATGCCAGATACCCTGATATCAAAGGGCATGTCTATCCCCAAAACAAAAATGTAACGCCTCACTGGCCCCACTGAGTAGTGCTAAAAAAAAACTTACTCCTCTGCTCCAAATGGTTCTCCCGCAGTGCCTGTTCAAAGTCCCAGAAACTGAGAAGTAGGAGCTGTCTTACTGTAAAAAGGTTTCTATCTCTTCTCTGTCCTCTGGGATGTACTCAGGCATGTGCTTTGGAGCCGACCCCCCACCTCCCCCCATCCAGATCCATCCTCTGTGCAGCTTTAGTTTGATGTCTAATCCTTTTACTGTAGTGTATATTCCCCCCTCCCAACCCTAACTGCATGGCACAACACCAAACATAATTATTATAATTGGGCACCCGCTGTAATGTCTGGGACATTATAAGACATCATTCCTGAAGATATTTAGTACTTATGTAAGGGGGAGTTATGGCAATGTGGGTATGTGTAACGTCTTTATAAATATAATTACCTATCATTAAACAAGAGATTAGAGAGACACAGCACAGGATATTGAGTATAAAAGTGTATGTACACACCCTTTATTGTGGCAGTACCTGGGGTATAGACAGTGAGAGAACCAATAAAAACATTTAAAACCAATATATACAAGCACCTCCATAATGGAAAGTAAAAAACTTTTTGATGCTATTGAGAAAGCCTCGAGTGGAGGCGTAATGCGTATAACGTTTTCTGATGGCTGTTACCTCTCCATGTGGAACCTCCTGACCTGCACACACAGTATTACTGTCACCCCCATGGTGCTATCTTGGTTTACCTGCCAACTGGACAGATAAGTTTGGTGACTGTATTTATGACTACTAAGAGGGTTTAGGCCTAGGAAGGGTTGTATTCACAACAGTTTTTTACTTTCCATTATGGAGGTGCTTGTATATATTGGTTTTAAATGTTTTTAATGGTTCTCTCACTGTCTGTACCCCCAGGTACTGCCTCAATAAAGGGTGTGTACATACACTTTTATACTCAATATCGTGTGCTGTGTCTCTCTAATCTCTTGTTTAATGATATATATGTTCATTTTACACATGCACCGACGCCCACTGTGGCTTGGATATATTACCCTGTAGCCTGTCCTTTGTGCAATATATAAATATAATTACTGTAGATTATTATTTGGCTTGTATTTGTATTACTAATCGGGACTGAGCATTTTATTACAATTGGACAACACGAACAGGGAGAAAATTCAAAATGTGCTTTACCCATATCACAACTTTGCCAGCAATTAGTGTTAACTAGTTGCATTATTATATGCACAAAACACATATTAATATAGTTGTTCCGGCTGCATAAGTTTTGCACAAGACATGTGCAGCCGGCACAACTATATTAATAAAGAATTTAATATTGGTTAGCGTGAATTGAAACCTTTTAAATACTGCTGCACCCCTGGATAAATGAGCCTTCAAATGTTAATATTCTACTTATGAGTAGTGAACTCTGCAAGTGTATGTGGGTGTGGGGGCTTATGTGGTATGTGGACAGTGTTTATTAACATCATTGTGTATGTGCTAATTTAATTATGGAAGCACTTGGTTAACTGTACTGCTAGTTGGAACCCTGGAGCTAGTTACTGTATTTAAACGTATGTTTGTTTTACTGAACTGGTATCTTATTTTAGTTACACAACACCAAGCAATAATATTTTCTCCTTCTGTAACATATGTGGCATTATATGACACAATTATTAACATATGTACTTATGTACTTGTGTCTGTGGGGAGTAGGGGTACATGGATATGTGGACAATGTTTATTAATATCATTGTGTACTGTATAAGCTAATTTGATTATGAAAGCACTTGTTTAGCTGTACTGCAGATTGGAACCCTGGAGCTAGTTTTTTTAAACTTTTGTTTGTATCATCTAGCTGGTATCTTGTTATAATTACACAACACCAAACATTATTATTTGCACCCTCTGTAATATATGGGACATTATTTGACCCCATTACCAAATACTGTATATTAACATGTGTACTTGTGTGTGTGTGGGGGGGGTGTATGTGAATATGTGGACAGTGTTTATTATTACCATTGTGTATTTGCTATTATTATAGTATACTAGCAGAGTACACAGCGTTGCCTGATTTTTGTAAAGATCCATCCCGAAACTGCATCCAATATTCAACAAACCAACTCCATTTCTAATCAAACCTGACCCATTCAAAATCACTAATCAAACTCATTCAAAACACTGATCCGCCAAAATCCGCCCTTTCCTCTCTCACTCCACTACTAAAATGCTCATGCATTTTATTATAATCTCTTATAATCTCCCGTCTTGACTACTATAACATTATGCTACTTGGGCTCCGAGACTGTATCTCTCTCTTCTCCAGTCTTGGCAGCTCGGATCATTACACTCTCCTCCAAAAGAGAACCCACAACCCCGATACTTCAGTCCATAGGGTTGCTTCCCATCAAAGAAAGAATCATATTCAATACCCTTCATTTAACCTTTAAATCCCTTCTCTATACTGCACCTCCCCATTTGTCTTCTCTCTTGGTCCCTTATGTTCCTGGACGTGCCCTTCGTTCCTCAAAAGGAAATCTCCACAAACCCCCAACAAATACTGCCTCCTCCCACCTTATACCAATCTCTCTTGCAGCTCTCTACCTTTGGAAATCTCTCCCTCTCTCACTTCACCGGGTGACATCCATTAATACTTTCAAATCTAGACTGGTTTTCTACCTTTCTGAGCACCAGCACAACAAATGATTGTTAGCCACCGCAAGCACTTTGTACCCATCCCCCCACTTCCCCCACAAGCATCTGTATGTTGTACCTCCCACTTAGATTGTAAGCTCTTCAGGGCAGGGATCTCATTTCTAATGTGTCAAGGCATTCTGCACTTATATCAATTTATCTATAATTTATATATATGTATTCTTAACCTATGTATGAAATTGTATTTAATTTATATTTATCTGTATAATTTATTGCACTTATCTCCTTGCTTGTATACTCTTTTATTTATTATACTATTTTATAATGTACAGCGCTGCATACCCAAGTGCTGTACAGCGCTGCATTCCTATATAAATGATTAATACAGGGAGGGGGAGAGAGAGGGGAGGGGCAGTGGAATACAGGAAGTCAGCGAGGCTGGGTAAGTTGATTTCTGTGCACTTTTTAAACTTAAGTATATAATGGTATACTCTCTGTTTTTTAAGTATATAAATGGTAAAAAAATGAGGACTGAGAATGTGGGACCATTAAATAATGCAGCTGAGGTGGTTGTAGAGGATGCCGAAAAGGCTAATCTGCTAAACCGTTTTTTTACATCGGTTTTTACTGTTGAGAATACTTACAGTAAGGATTGTAACAATGTGCAGGGAGGAAATGAAGAGTTTTCACATTGGATAACAGAGGATATGGTACGGAATCAATTAGACAAAGTTAATATCAATAAAGCGCCAGGACCAGATGGATTGCATCCTAGGATTTTAAAAGAGCTTAGTTCAGTTCTAGCAAGACCACTGTGTCTCATCTTTTCAGATTCGCTTTTGTCTGGGGATGTGCCGCTGGATTGGAAAAAAGCCAATGTAATACCAATATTCAAAAAAGGTAGTCGTTCACAGCCTGGTAACTATAGACCTGTAAGCCTAACATCAGTGGTAGGGAAGGTGATGGAAACTTTGTTAAGGGATCATATCCTTGACTTTGTCTCCAGAGATCATCTTATTAGTAGTAGTCAGCATGGATTTATGAGAAATAGATCATGCCAGACAAATTTAATTGGTTTTTATGAAGAAGTGAGTAAGAAGTTAGATTCAGGCACAGCTGTGGATGTGGTATATTTGGATTTTGCAAAAGCCTTTGATACTGTGCCACATAGGCGACTAATGTATAAACTGAGGACTGTTGGCCTTGAAGAAAACATTTGTTCATGGATAGAGAACTGGTTATTGGACCGCAAACAGAGAGTGGTGGTTAATGGAGCTACATCTATGTGGGCTAAAGTTCTAAGCGGAGTTCCTCGGGGTTCTGTACTGGGGCTGCTTCTGTTTAATCTGTTTATAAATGACTTAGAAGGGGGCATTGAGAGCAAGGTGTGTTTGCTGATGACACTAAATTATGCAGAGCTTTGGAAACTTCCAATGATGTGCAAGTGCTGCAAGCAGACCTAGATAGATTATCAAAATGGGCAGCAGAATGGCAGATGAGATTCAATGTTGATAAATGTAAGGTGATGCATTTGGGATTTAATAATCCCTGTGCCACCTACACCATAAATAACTCTGTGTTAAGTGCATCTGAAATGGAAAAAGATTTGGGGGTTCTGGTAGATAACAGACTTAGCTGTAGCAAACAATGCCAGGTAGCAACAGCTAGAGCTAGCAAGATATTGTCTTGTATAAAGAGGGGAATGGAATCAAGAGAGAAAAATATTATTCTCCCTCTTTACAAGGCACTGGTAAGGCCACAATTGGAATATGCGGTGCAGTTTTGGAATCCCATATACAAAAGGGACATCTTGGAAATTGAGGCAGTTCAGAGAAGGGCAACTAAATTAATAAGGGGAATGGAGGGGCTTGAATATGCAGGCAGATTAGACAAGTTAGGGCTGTTTACATTGGAGAAGCGGCGGTTGCGTGGGGACATGATAACCTTATACAAATATATTAATGGCCCATACAGTGAACTCTCTGGTGCATTGTTCACTAATAGGTAATATCAGAGGACTCGTGGACATCCTTTAAGGTTGGACGAAAAGAAGTTTCATCTTCAAGTTAGGAGAGGTTTCTTTACAGTGAGAACGGTGAAACTGTGGAACTGTCTTCCAGCAGAGGTGGTAATGGCAACTTTAAAAAAGGCCTGGATAAGTTTCTAAACTAAAAATATTGAGAATTCTGGTATTAATGCATATAGATCTGGTTGATCCAGGGAACTTTCCGATTGCCGTTTTTGGAGTCAGGAAGGAATTTTTTCCCACCTTTTTTAGCTGGGGTTTTTTGCCTTCCTCTGGATCAACTGTTAGGTAGGGTTAAAAAAAAAAAAAAAGGGGGAATAGGTTGGACTTGATGGACGAATGTCTTTATTCAACCTTAATCACTATGTTACTATGTTACTATGTTACTAAAAGACATGCGTTTAGGGTTTGAGGGGAGTCTACACTACACTACACTACAACATTTTTTAGATTTTTCAGTGGAGATACTCTTAAATATTCATTTACAGAGACCCCTCTGGAAAAAAAAAATTCTCCATAATACCAGAAATTAATACCCATTTACAAAGAAACCCCTCTGAAATAAAATAAATCTAAAAAAAAAAGAATTGAAAAATGTACCTTGATACTTTGTTTATTAAGCAGAAGAGAATGGTCAGTGGTAATACAGAGACTAGAAACCAAGGAAAGACAAAGCTGATCATTCCAAGACAGAAGAAAACAAGGATCATATTCTGTATAAGTTGTTCAAGTTGGCAGGGAAGACGAGCATCAACTGAAACAAAAAATCAATAACATGATCAGTGTTCTATACAGTCACATTGAAATTGAGGTTGAGACCTCCATCTAGTCCAACCTTTATACCCTCCTCTTTCATCCCCAGTTGATCCCCAGTTTGTTTTAAATGTTGTGTTAAAAAACAAATATGTGTATGTAGTGTTGTGAATTGAATGTTTTATATCTGCTATTTTCACAACTATTTTTAAACTGTTATGGCGATAATTTTGCATAATATATACAGTATGTACATATAGTACAACTTTGTACCTTCCTTCCAGATTGACAGAACCTGCAGACAATTTAAAGGGTGTGTACCCTGTAAAAACAACTGTAGCTTACTGGATAGCTGGGGCTTTAAATACAAATACTTATTCTGCTTGACCTGTCTTTAGCCTTTGATAGAGTGGATCACTCTTTATTGCTTCACATCTTATCCTTCCTAGGTATCCAGGGTTCTTCACTCTCTTGGCTGGTAAGTTTTTCCACTCCAACTCTACCACTCTCCCCTCACTGTGGGGGTACCACAAGGCTCAGTACTCAGCCCTCTTCTCCATTTACACCTCTGGGCTTGATCAGCTCATTAGTTCTTTTGGATTTCAATACCACCTGTATGCTGATGATACCCAAATTTACATCTCCACACCCTGACCTTGTTACTCTGAAATCCCAGGCCCCTGACTGCCTAAATGCCATCTCTGCTTTTATGTCCTCCCGCTTTCTCAAACTCAACATAGATAAGACTGAACTTGTCATTTTCCCACCCTCTCGATCTACCACAGGGGTGGGCTATTAAATTTCACAGGGGCCGCATGAGAAACGTGGATTCTGGTGAAGGGCCAGACTCAATTTTTTTAATAGAGATTGTAAAACTGGATTTTAAAAAAGTTTAAATTAATATCAGTGTTTCATTGGAATTTTTTTTATTATTAGCTGTAATTTATAATAGAAGGTGAGTCTATTCCATCAAATTCAAGTAATCAGTTGATCGGGTTATCATTTTCTAAATAAAATAAACAACATAAAAAGAATTATTCAGCCTGAGACCATCGATTTCTATTGAGGTTTTTTTGGGTACAAGTTTATTATTGGGGGGCCAGTCAGAGGCAGCCAAAGGGCCGCATGTGGCCCCCCGGGCCTTACTTTGCCCAGGTCTGATCAATGACCTTACATAGGATGCCTACCTTTGACTCATTCTTTTAAACACCACATTAAAGCATATATACACTGTAAAACAAAGTTTAGTTTACTGGATAGCCGTAGCTTTAAAACTAAAGGGGTGTACATTTTTTTGTTCTATCCCCCCCCCAATAGCCTACCTTTCTCCTTGAATCTTGCTGTGGTCCTGCTCTTGTACATTGCAGCTGTTGCGCGAGGCTGCGCGCACACGCTGGAAACAAGCATTTAATGTGTTGACCACCAGAAGCTAGCCTTCCATTCAGGATTTCATGGGGACGGAGCAACAGCTGCAATGTTAATTTTAAAGCTAATCTTTGTCAATTTTAAAACTAAGCTTTGTTTTACAGTGTACAAATCCTTTAATGCCTCCTGTCAATTACAGCTCGAAAACATCTCACGCATTCATCCCTTCCTTTCACAGAACACTACCAAAATTGAATTTATCATGAATTTATCATCTCTCGACTGGACTACTGTAACACCCTCCTGTGCAGTCTTCCAAGCAACCGACTGGCACCCCTTCAATCAACAATCATTAACTCTGTTACTAGGCTCATTCACCCCTCTTCCCGCTTCTCACACGCTGCCCCTCTGTCAATCTCTCCACTGGATTCCCATTACTCAAAGGATCCAATTTAAGCTGCTAACCTTATCCTACAAGGCTCTCTCAAATACAGCTCCCCCATACATCTCTGACCTGATAAACAGATACTACCCAAGGCATACTCCGCTCTGCTAATGATCTTCTCCTCTCATCCACTATCCACTATAATCACCTCTTCCCACGCTTGTATTCAGGACTTTTCTTGTGCTGCCCCTCTGCTCTGGAACTCCCTTCCTCGCTTTATACCTCACTTGCCATCACTTCATATCTTCAACCGCAAAACTCACCTCTTCAAGTAAGGTTATAATCATGACCTGGACACTCCTACCCCTCTTTTTGACCCATCGCAGCCTCGGTAGTTATACTCCACTGACAACTTAGTTACAGCTACTGATCTGCTTCACATTATGTTTCATCCCCATCTACTCTAGACTGTAAGCTCTTTTGGGCAGGGCTCTCCTTTCTATTGTACCACAGTAAAACTACAATAATAATAATAAAGTGGTATAATTTTTTGGGTTCTATTTCCCTCCCATAGCTTACCTTTACTCCTTGAAATTTGCTGACTTCATCCTCCTCTAAAAAATTGTGTTTTTAGCTCCGCCCCCACAAGATTGTGCAAACCTCCAACATCTTCTTATGGCATTTTCGCATGACTTTATAATACTAACATATAACTGCTATAAAAGTCATGATACTGGATAGAACATACTGGTTTTACCTAGAGCCACAGGTGAGATATTGATATATATTGATATAAGTGGAATGCTTGCAGATCCCCTTAAATAACACCCGTGTTGTTAAAAAAAACAATGCAAAAATGCCGCTAAAGCACTGGTCTATCACTTTTCTGGACTGACTAATTTTCTGAACCTGCCACAACCCAACCCCCCACCACTATTTCTGTATTAAAGCCGCACTTACTCTCTGTACATGACCAGAAATAGTTTAGCATAGATTTATGGTCGAGAATGGAAGTTGCAGCTCACCCTCATCTACTGAAAAACACACGATAACCCTATGTTTGCAAAAATATATATATATTTTTTTTAATTTTCTTTTGATACGGAAATTTAATTGATTACTCCAGTCTTGAAAGTTGCTACAAGAGTTTATTTATTCCATACGCATGTAAACACATGTGCGGGTTACTCAACAGTCTAGTGAATAACCCTTGCTTGCATAGACCTCTTTCTTTTACACAATCTTAACCATAAGCAATGAACCAATAACACAGAGGAAGACTTCACATTACTTTATATGGCCATCTGTTTTTTAACATCATTTTAACAAGAAACATGTTATCCATTTGTGACTAAAGATCCAAGGGACCCATGTTATGTATACCTCCTATATTCATGCCACATCTACACAGTCATTGCATAAAGTACAAGTCATTCTATACAATTATAACATTTCTAATTTATTATTTCCTTCTCACTTTGATGCATGATAATTAAGTTTTTTATTTATAGCACAGTTACTAGAAATAATTAGAGATGTTTGAATTTAGCACTGTTGCTTATTGCACAACAGTTATGTTGTACTCACTAATATGATCATTCACTCACCCTCATCCATGTCCTTTGTGAACCTATTGAGGATGCGGCCAAGTGGCGTGGTGTCAAACAGCTTCATAGAGCTGTAAAGGACTTTTTGAAATAGCTGATCATGGAGCTTTGTGGATGCCTTTATAGTACTCTACTGATTGAAAAAAAGGCAAGCCTTCAATGTGTATTACTTTTACAGTTTATAGTACAATAAAAGGACATTAAGTAGATAAACTTAAAAATAAAATTTATTTAAAAAAAAGGGGGTACATAAAAATAATTGACATAAATGTATAATAAAAGAACTTAACCAAAGATAGAAAGTTTACTTTAGGTTTTTCCCCACTTGAAGAGGACTTAAACTGCTATACTTATAACTAAAATCTTCTAATACACTGAGAGCTGCTCAATGCTAAAGATAGATGTATAAGTCCATATCAAAAAGAAAGCACCCAAACAAAGTTCTTTACATTGTAAAAGTTTATGGTTAGGTTGATCTTGTTTATTTACAAATGAGTAAAAAAAAAAGTAGAATAATACACATGTAAATAAATACAAAATGAAAGATATTTTTGAAAAACTATTTACTTTAAAGGGCATGTTTAATCTTAAAACTGCCATTTGTCTGTTTCCTGCCTCAAACCCCAAACTGATATATTCAGCACATTATTAGATGCATTACTGCCTCCCTCCCTGCAGTCAATCAAGGTGGTGACTGCTGACATCACAACCAATGATTGACAGCTGTTTCCCCTGCTGCCTTATCTGCACATGCTCAAACTTATACAAGCTCTGTGAACCAAGGGTAGAGGCAGATACCTTTTCCATAACAGAAAAAAACTTAGGATTGAAGGGAAAATCCAGCCCTCAAATTAAAATTTACATACAGGTAAATCCCACCCAAAACCCTAAACTGCAATTGTTTGAAATCTGAAGTATATAAGTCTAACCTGAAATGCTGCACAATTGCACTGTTGCCCCTGTTTCTGCTTCTTGGTTCTTCCAGGTAGCAACTGTCAGTTAAGGATTTGACAGTTGACATTATGGCCAATGACTGAATGCTAATCCCCTCAGGCTCAGTACTAGGTCACTAAATTGCTCAGTTTCCATGAGGCATCCAGAAGCATAGCAGGCATACAGTAATGAATTCATAGGACAAACTATGATATATCAACATATTTTAAAGAGGCCATTCATCTTTTCTTAAAAGATGTTATTATGAGGATGGAGTTGTCCTTTAAATATCTAGTCAAATGCATGTAATAAACTGGTAAAAATATCAGTTGGGGTTGTGGGCAGATAACCACCAAATCACATGACTTTTAAAGAAGAAAAGAGCACCTATGGCTTAATGTATAGGATGATTCAAAAAGTGAACCTATCCTTTTTCTCATCTATTGAAGAACAGGAGGTAAAGGAGCTATGTATTACCTACTGTTCTTTAAGTAATGTAAACTTACCTGTGAGCGCGCTTCTTGCTGACTCCTCTGGCAGTTTCTGACTTATTCCATGCGTACTATATGCACGCATGTAGCAGCCATGCCAAGTATTTTCCATGGATACATCACTAAAGGAACCTAAAATCATTTTGTGATCATAAAAAATATCAGGCCCTGTAGTTCCTCTAACATCAAACTTCTTCAGAACATAACATGAACATGAAGTGTATGAACACCTTAAGACAGGGATGTCAAACCTGCGGCCCTCCTGATGTTTGAAAACTACAACTACCAGCATTCCTTGGTTTCTTTTGCAATGGAGGAATGCTGGCAGTTGTAGTTTTCAAACCTCTGGATGGCCGCAGGTTGGACATCCCTGCCTTAAGGGCCCAGGTGGCTTTTAACTTGATTAGCCTGGGAATGAAGTGCCAGCAAAATAGCCTTGCTCCAACACATTCTGAACAGTAGCAGGAAGATAAGGGGGTGGGGGTATAACCAGAAGCTTGTTATTCGTATGATATATAAGTTAAATAAAATGTACATTATTTACACATTACCTTTACGAAAACATATCCCCGAATGAATCGGAAACCAAGAACTGCTGCTACAGATGATGCATACACGTAGATATAAAAGTTTAGGTCAGGGTTATCCCTCATGCTACCACCTGGAAGAGTCCAATTGCTAGTAACAACAGATGTGTTCTAAAAATAAAAGAGTAATACAGCAAATAAAGAAAAATTATTAGATAAATCATGTCATCAACTAAGCAAACCACTTTCATGAAATACATTCCATTCATTTTAACTAGACAGGATGCGCTGTTGGATCTGGTGATATCTAATGACCCTGAGCTCATTTTGGAGATGAAAGTAATGGGAAGCTTAGGGAATAATTATCATGATCTAGTGCAATTTAATATATGTTGCAAAAAAAAAGTGCATTGGGTTAACAAAAACGTTTAACTTTAGGAAAGCTAATTTTAATGTTGTTAAAGGAATCATTCCTGCTCACTGGGGAATTTGTTCCTAAGTAAATATATTGAGCACAAGTGGGCCTCTTTTAAAGGGATATTAAATTATTACATTTATAATATAAATATATATATTTTTAGGGAACAAGTGTAAAAAAAGTAGGTGCACTCTTGCCTGGCTTTATGCTCAGGTAAAAAGGGAAATGGAAAAAAAGAAAAAGGCTTTTAATTTTTTGAAATCTAAGGGAACCGAACAGGCTTACAGGGAGTATAAAAGCTGTAATAAGGAGTGCAAGAAAGCAATTAAACTAGCTAAAAAATTAAGTGCAGATAGCAGAACAAAGCATGTTTAAACCCAAAATGTTTTTTTAAATATATCAATAGTAAAAAGATGAGGGCCGAGAATGTGGGACCATTAAAGGGCATCTATAGTGGGAAAATGAACTCCCCCCTCCCTTCCATGTGTTCTATAATTAAACCCCCCACACACACACACACACTCCCAGAGTGTCTTTACTTTCTTCAGTTTTCCTCTCTGTCCTGAGATACACAAATTAGAAGAATACGTGTTTGCATTCCTCTACTCCTACTTGTATTGTCAATTAAATCCCTGTGACGTGAACCTCTTCCCTGCTCAAGTCACACCCTCCTCCCTGCTCTGTAACAAACAAACATAAGAGCATTAGCAGGGGGAGAGAGGTATATTTGACAGCAGAGATAAGGCTGCACTTGACCCCCCTTCTTGATAGCTTTCACTGTTTGATGATGGGTCACAAAGAGAAAGATCATGTTGCAGCAGGAGGCGAAGAGATCCGTTTGTCCATAACAGCTTGCTTTCTATTGGCCACTGTGCATGGGTGTGTTTTTCAGGATGTTGAACTTTTAACTCCTACTGCTTGTGAGAAGCTTGTTGAGCAGCCGGTGTTTAGACATGGAAGAGGTAACAGAGGGGAGGGGGAGGGGGGGAGTGCTGCAGAGAGATCTGAAACCATGGAAAAACAGAGTCACTGACAGAGGTAGGGGAAAGGCAGCACAGAGTACATGAATTTAACTTTGCAATGGGGCAATGTGTTTTTTTCACTATAGATGCCCTTTAAATAATGGGGCAAAGATGGTTATAGAGGATGCCAAGAAGGCTAATGTGCTAAACCATTTTATTTTCTCTGTATTCATCTATAGAGAATACTAGTCCTTATAGTAGTGACTGTAATATTATGAAGGGTATAAATGAGGAATATTCACTCTGGCTGACAGAGGATATGGTAAGGAAATAATTAAACAAAGGTAATATCAATAAAGCCCCAGGACCGGATGGTATACATCCTCAGATCTTAAGAGAGCTGGAGAGAGTCCATTTTTATCTAGACCACTGTTTCTTTTTCAGATTCACTTTTGTCTGGTGATGTGCTGCTTATTAGTAGTAGTCAGCTTGAATTTATGAGAAGATTGTGCCAGACAAATTTACTACATAGCAGTAAATTCTACATAGCAGTAGAAGTAGGATTTTGCTTTTGATACTGTGCCACATAGGTGACTAATGTATAACCTGAGGACTGTTGGCCTAGAAAAAAAACAATTGTACATGGATAGAGAATTGGATATTGGATCGTAGAGAGTGGTGGTCAATGGAGCTACATCTATGTGGGCTAAAGTTCTAAGTGGAGTGCCTCAGGGTTCCGTACTGGGGCCACTTCTTTAAAATCTGTTTATAAATGACTTAGAAGGAGGCATTGAGAGCAAGGTCTCTGTCTTTGCTGATGACACTAAACTATGCAGAGCTTTGGAAACTTCAAATGATTGCTACAAGCTGACATAGATAGATTATCAAAATGGGCAGCAGAATGGCAGCTGAGTTTCAATGTTGATAAATGTACTGTGATGGATTTTAGGTTTAACAATCCTGGTGCAATCTACACCATAAATAACTCTGTTTTAAGTGAATCTTGACTAGAAAAAGATTTGGGGGTTCTGGTAGATAACAGACTTAGCTGTAGCAAACAATGCCAGGCCGCAATGGCTAGAGCTAGCAAGACACTGTCTTGTATAAAGAGGGGAATAGATTCAAGAGAAAAAAAACATTATACTCCCTCTTTACAAGGCACTGGTCAGATCTCATTTGGAATATGCGGTGCAGTTTTGGAATTCCATATACAAAAGGGACATCTTGGAAATGGAAGCAGCTTAGAGAAGGGCAACTAAAATAATAAAGGGAATGGAGGGGCTTGACTATGCAGACAAATTAGGGCTGTTTACATTAGAAAAGTGATGTTTGCTTTGGGATATGATCACTTTATACAAATATATTAATGAGCTATCTCTGTTGTATTCAGTTAGATCAACTGGACTGAATACCACAGATATACCATGATCTGGATAAATGAGAACCTCCACAAGCATATTAATGGTCCATACAGCAAACTCTCTGGTGCATTTTTTACTAATCGGTCATATCAGAGGACATGTGGACATTCTTTAAGATTGGAAGAAAATAAGTTTTATCTTTAGTATCTTTAGGTAAGGAAAAGTTTCTTTACAGTGAGAATGGTGAAAATGTTGAACTGTCTTACAGCAGATGTGGTAATGGCAAGTTCACTGAATAATATTCTAAATATATTATATACTAAAAATACTGAGAATAATATTGGTATTAATACATATACTGCATTTCTGGTTGATTCAGGGATACTTTCCGATTGCCATTTGGAGTCAGGAAGGAATTCCCCCCCCCCTTTGTAAGCTGTTTTTTCCCCTTTCTCTGGATCAACTGTTAGGTAGGGTTAAAAAGGAGGGTGAAAAGGTTGGACTTGATGGACATGTCTTTATTCAACCTCAATTACTATGTTATTATGTAATGAGCTTTTTCATTCTAATCATTAATTCATTAATTCTTGTAATGAACAGCAGAAACAGGTATAATACAGAATGCTCTGATGAGAAACATATACATTGGAGCTTTGTTAATATGATGTAAAGAAAGTGGTGTACCTAACCTCTGCATCTTGCTTTCTTTATTCCTTCTTTAGCCAAAAATGTGAACAATATTATTCCACCAGAGAGCTCATAGACCTCAGAAAAGCATATGGTCACAGAGAGGAAGAGCTTATCTACTGTACATGTCAAAAAGTCTCAAACTGAGTTCTTACGTCATATATAATGTTAGGTTCAGCGTGTGGTATATTGTGTAGTATATTTTGAGTAAATGTGCATTTATAATGTTTACATTTAAATTTTTTCATAAAACTTAAAGGGACACTAAAGTGATAACATGACCTTTTTCTGTATTTTTAGTGCTGCCAGGAACTTGATCCCTTTTTCTCTCAGTGCTCCCTGTCACTAGATCTCTTCATGTCCTGTTCATCTCACTCCTAGCTAGTATGCATTTCTCTTTATAGTTTCAACCTGTAGTGTGCCAGCTGAAGGGGCTGAGGGTGGGTGATTGACAGTTCTATCTGTGCCACACCCCTTTAAAAAGTAAAACTCCCAGAGATAAAAAAAAAACAAGGGATAGGAAGAAGGCCAGAGAAGGGTAAAAAAAGTAGATTTAAGATTGATGATACTTAGGGTGAGGCCACACTACAAGGCACTCCCACGTGCACGGAAGTGTGTGCAATATCCTGCGTGCTTCCTGTGCACATTGACATGCATTACAATAGCACAAAAATGCGGATTGCATGCACTCTGATTGACTGATTACACGCACAGTGCACTAATGTGGCCACATCAATTGAGAGTGGTGGTGGAAGAAAATAAAACTTGTCATATCCCCCAAAATTACTGACACAGCATCACAATCACTAATAGTAATATCACTAATAGCTATTTAACTAAGATTATTCTTACAAAAGCCAAACATTCAACCCTTTGTTTAGTTCTTTAAAATGTTTCTACCTACAGTATAGCACCAAATCACAATCGAATTGTGGAAGTTTGCTTCTAGTCATCCCAAGCACCCACCTCTTCCTGGTGTGAGGAGAGCGCAACAATTCCAGAGAGAGGGACATTCAATAAAAGTTCTTATCGTTAAAAATGGTGCTTTTCCTAAAACAATCAGATGTTATTTAACATTTGAAAGCTAACATCTGATTAGTTGGGGCAAAATTAGCACAAGTTTTAACGATAAGAAACTTTATTGAATAACCCTGTTAATGGTTTCATGAATTGTATGCATGTGTGTCTGTCTATATGCATATGTATGTTACTGTCTATTTGCATATGTGTGTATTTTGTCTGACAGTATGCGAGTGTGTATTCATTTTTGTCTGTCTGTATGCATGTGGAGTATGCATTATTCCTGGGTGTGGAGCTATAGGTGGCAGGTACCTCCCTGAAATGTGTTTAGAGTCCAGAATTAGAGTCCACCTAAGAAAACTACTTTTAGGGTTTCAGTTTTATTAAAGAATAGGGGGTAAAGGAGCTATGTCCTACCTACAGTTCTTCAATAAAACCTGCAGGAGATCAAAAGAAAATTTGAAAGATTCACGCTACTTACAATGCTAAATGCATTTATATAGTGAATCACACACAAACAATGTTTAGAGGATCACAATGTCCCCTTCATCAGGTGTAAAAACAAAAAATTTTTGGCAAGTGGCCGGTTGGTGTTCCTTGGTCTAAATCTATCAGCGTTTGAAAAACTGCAGGAGCCAGGAGTGAAGGTAAGAAACTTACCCAGTCTCACACTCCTCCGTTGATCTTCTGACAGGTCCCGACGGACTTTATACATTATGCACATGCGCATACGCGTTGAGAATGCACAGAGTACAAAGTCCGTCAGGACCTGTCAGAGGAAGTTTCTTACCTTCGCTACGGTCTCCTGCAGGTTTTATTGAAGAGCAGGAGGTAAGACACCTCCTTTACCTCCCACTTTTCAATAAAAGTGAAACCCCAAAAGTAGTTTTCTAAGGTGGACATACCATTTAATTGAAGAAAGGGAGGCAAAGGAGCTATGTCTTACCTCCCATTATTCAATTAATCAAAGAAGAGCAGGAACTTAAATACTTGAACTTACCTGCTCCTACCTCTGACAGGTCCCAGTTACATCCACAGTGTGGCCTCAGCCTTAATGTAAAAAAGGGAATTTTCACTTTTTTAGTGTAAATACCCTTTAATGTTGCTGAGGTCAGACATACAGTAATACATGGGCAGGGTCTGATAAACAAGGAGGAGTACCTTGCACAGCTAGATCATGGTTAAGCCAAGTAGTATTTTTAAATCTATAAATAGTGCAGTTCAAGAGCTCACTGGGTGTGGCTTTAAACTTTGTTCCCCATAAATCTAAAGATAAAACTACTAACAGGTTTTTCCTTTGTACAGATAACCAAAAAGTGCTACTTGTGTAAAGTTACCAGTCATCTATATAAATAAATCCAGAGCGTAATAGCACACCCTATAGGCACAGGAATACATTGGGTATTAATAAAGTGGGTGCTATGGCTAATAATAAGAATATGTCACAACCAAAATAAAAATAACAGTATAGACAAAATCGGTATTAATATGCGTAACAAAAAAGACAGCATACATCTGGGCGTCCCCAGAGAGTTATGGATGTCCGAGGTTAGTAGATTAAGCTGGTTAGAGTAGTTATTAATGAAGCTCAGCATGTGCCATATGAGGGCACATCTGTGCAACCACTATCAACCAGGGATCGGGGTAACCCTATATTGCAAACATATTATGTAAGGCAGCAATGGGTTAGTTACAATTCCTGGGATATACATATGCATAGAGCGTTAGGATGTTGTAATATTTATGGTTATGCTGATAACTTCTTCTGCAGACCCCACTTTCTATCCTCCGACAACTATATTTCACGGTTCGGTTAAAGACCCATCCACGAGGCTATCAACTCTCCTTACATGACTGCAAATCCCCACTTCACTACAGAAAACTACAGAGGAGATACAGTAGATCTGTGTGGAGGAAGGAAGGGTTCACCTGCGCAAAAGTCCTTACTGAGTACAAGGAAGAAGCAGGCACCAGATGACTCACAGACAACTACTACAATTTTAGTTTTGAGGGCGGACATGCTCATTAAGTAAAAAAAGAAGCAATAGCTGTACTTACTCCACTGCCTTGCTTGATCCAGTAACTAAGCCACCAATTACTGAATGCTATACTCCCTGTGGTAAATAGAAATAAGAGAGCATTCAGCATGAACATAATGAGCCCTCCAGCAGCTTTTATATATTCTCCAAATACTGAACAAGACACAGAACCGTTTCCTTTCTCCTCAGAATGCATTAGACCTGTGGAATAAGATAAATATCATTAACTGTACTTTATATTACAACAACATGGGTATTTACTATATTGGAGTTTTACCTAAAATCTCAGAATGCTGAGTAACAAATTACACTATCCATTTTTATAAAGTAAAATATAATACAGGAACAGAAAGGGGAAAATTCTACCTACTAATTCAGTTTTCTTAATTTGTACAGCTCCCCAAACCAAAATTGAGATATAAGCAAATTAGCTTAAATCTGAATTTTAGTAGGGGAAATGCGCTGTAAAATAACCAACCATACCCTCAAATTGTACAGATTTGGTCTAGAGATCCACAGCTCAAGACTACTTAGGGGCTTGTCAGTAACAATTTATCCTGCACTTACTCCTAGCTTCCTCCACTTCCAGACAGTTACTCAGAATAGTAAGGCAAGTCCACGTGAGCTGGACATAAGTGCATTATATTATATTATGGGGGCATTGCACCAGGGGTGTCTCTAGGGTTTAAGAAGATGAGGGGCACTTTGGGCACTCTAGGCTATGCCCCCTCCCCGCCCCAATTAAGCCACACTCACTAAGTACTTAATAGTGATAGACAGAGAGACAAACATAGACAAACCAGAAAGTTATAAATAGAAAGACATAGAAATAGTATATTTTGTTAGCAAACTGGTATTATCATTATATACTGGTAGCACACTGGCATTTTCATTAAATACTGGTATCACACTGGCAATTTCATTATTTTCTGGTAGCCATGGGACTTTCATTGCATAGTGGTAGGTATGGGATTTTTTATCATATACTGGTAGCCATGGGAATTTGATCACATACTGTTATGGGAATGTAATAACATACTGGTAGCTGTGGTTATTTCATCACATAATGGCAGCAAACTGACAATTTCATCATATACTCATTATATTAGTGCAGGCAGTGGCAGCATTTGGTAATGTGCACTAGATATGCAGAATAATATCAAATGCTGCCACTGCCTGCACTAATATAATGAGTAGATTGCCCTGCACATGGGGTAAGTTATAGCCTAATAGGGCTATGTGGCTATTACCTACCTATGTGCAGTGGAGCAGCTGGAGGCCAGAATTCATTGACATGTCATTGCAGAGGCTAATACCCAGTAGTACAACACGGCTGTTCAATGACATTGTAGTGCCGTGACGTTATTGCACAGCCAAGGAGTACTACTGGTAAAAGGAGATTCAGGGTACCTCTATTAAGTAAGTTGTGTTAAAACATTCGGGGCACTTCGCCAAAGATCCGGGGCACGTGCCCCAAAAGTTTTAACATGGCAACACCACTGCATTTCACTTAGTTATCATTGATTTATTGGCTGCCATTTACATTTCCAGATTAATAATTTCCTCTGCCATGATTTTAGTCAATATAATTGAATTACTTCAAAGGTTGAGGATGTTATCACTGTTTAGGGCAAATGATTATCTGCTCACCGTGTCACGATATAATTGTGGCTACACCAGAAACTGCTGTTAATATTTTAATGTTGGGGGGCATGCTGCCATTGAAAGTAAGTTTTTATTTGCTGTATATGGGCCAGTAATGGCTGTTAAAATGCATGACTATTCATTTATTTTCAGAAAAAAGTGTCGATAACAGAGATGGGTTTGGGGCAATGGTTTGGGGGTGTGACCATGTGGAAAGTTTGAGTGGAACAAGGGCCTGGGAGTTCTCTTTTCTGTGTTTGAAATGTTGGAGGGTTTGACCAAGGTTTAGAAAAAATTTTTAAACATTTACTGTAAATCTTTCAGAAGTGACTGGGCAGAACAACAAAAGGTGCTTTTTCTCATGTGTTCAAGGTCTGAGACTGAAGGAGCCTCATTAAGTAGTTTTCTCAAGCAGACCCTGAATGAGAAAACAAAGCCAACTCTTATCACCTTTAGTTGGACAAAAGCCTAGTACACATGATGTGTCAGGCGTCTTTTGTTGATCTGGCAGGACGGGCCACCAACAATGAGCGTCCATTTATGTGTAACTGTAGACCAGAATAGCCACTCAACAGCTGCTCATTTGCCAGTCATTGGCTACCTGACTAAATACAAAGTACGAGGAAGCTCATGCATTAGTGCAGGGCTGAACAAATCGCAAAATGTTAGACCTGGTGACAATCTTTTAAAAACATTTTCTACTGATAGAGTTGGGGAAGTAAAAAAGAAAGATTGGGTCCTAAACTGGCTCCTAATGTCAAAAAAATTTTTTGCTCTGGTCCTTGATAGAGATGGACTCCAACTTGAACCCAAGCCCGGTTCTGAAACGGATTTTTACGGATCCGAACATACTTTGACTTTTCAAATTAAAAACGCTTTCAAAAATTACTGAACGAACGGTCTAGGATTTTTAGATTCGGGATTTGATTTTCGGAATTTATCTAATTTGTGAACCCTCAATTCCATATATAGGAGCTTTACATAAGTTGTTAACCTATGAATCCTTATACATGAGAGAAATGCTGAATATTGAATGCTGATAGCCGGCATTGAAATCACGCTGTTGGTATATTCCCTTTGGGATTTACCCACGTGAGCAAACGTGATATTGAAACACGTTTTCAAGATTTTAGTAGTGAGCAGACATTACCGAAGCAGATAAGAGTCCTCTGATTTGGTTACAGGATTAAAAGATTTAAGAGCAGCAGTGGGTAAAAGAATCTGAGAGCTTTCCAGAAGACTAGGAATCTACGTACAGATCAACTTTATTTATGAAGTAGTCAACAAAGTCTTGGGGAGAATGTGGAGAGAGAAGAGAATCAGTGGGCGATGGACAAAGAAAGAAGGGAGTTAAATGTGGAGAATAGGCAGTGTGGGCAGACTTTATCCACAACCGCTCAGCAGCACAGGTTGCGGGATTAAGCGTTTGAGAGACCGTAGTTGTGGGATTGCAAGGGGGCAAGGGAATCAATATCATTAGTCAGGACAGAGTTATAGGAGTTGACAAGCAGACTTGGATATATGGGTAGAGAGATTAGAGGAGAGAGAAGCCAGTACCGGAAGTTCTATGGCTTGGATATTACCAACATAAACACAAGGAGTGTCAGGGAAAAGCGAAGAGTGTTGAGCAAGAAAGGTAATAAGATGGTGATCAAAAAATAGGTATGGGTGAGACAGAGAGGTATTTAGTGAAGACAAGATCCAAGAAGTGGCCATCCTTATGGGATATTTATACAGTGCTGAAGATCAAATGAGGATTTTGAAGGAAATGAGAGTGCCAGGTTGAGCTGAATTGTCAATGTGACATTTAAAGATACCCAGAACTAGAACAGGACCGTCAGTAGAAAGGAAAAAGGTAAGCCAAGTCTGAGTGGAACGTAGCTGGTGGAGCTGTCAAGGGGGATCTGTATACATTACAACTATTCTCTGAACACAATCTATAAGCCAATTCTCTATACACGTGCAAATGTGTTATTTTAGTCCAACGGATCCTAGTTTATACATAAGTTGTATTAGTTATCCATTTTCAAATGCTTAACAAAATCTAAGCATGCTTAAGAAAATTATTTTCTGGGCACAGAAAGCAAGCATATGTTAGCATATCCAGATGCTTTCAACCATTAAATGTTTAAAGAATTCAAAAGGTCTGGTATCAGACCAATAATTTACTAGGTCTGACTGGATACTATACACACACCCCACATACATCATACATCAGGCATATTATTCCCCCAAACAGATGAGACATTCTACCCAGTGATACCTGCTTACTCTGTCCAAGCAAAGTAAATTTCAAAAAACTCTAAAGTGCAGGATAGTTCTGGTAGGACTTAAGCTAGGTACACACCTAGCGATTTTTCCTCCTGACCGACCGTTCGATACTTTCGACCGGTCAGCCAGGAGGAAGGACTGTCGGTCGCGGCAAAAGCAGCCGCGTCCGACAGTTACCACGACTGATCGTGCGGTCCATAGACCGCACGATCGGATGAGGTTTTCCATCATGTCCGATCGTCCTTTCGTCCGAACGATCGGTGGGACATGGATGTATTCAGACGCGATAATTTCGATCCGATCGACCGATACACTGAACTATTGGTCGATCGGACCGAAATATCTCATCGTGTGTACCCAGCTTTAGATGCAACATGCAGGTTATTTGCAAGAATAGTGCTTTAATATGCTATACTATAATGGCATTGAAGCACACAGTGCAAGATAGCGGGAATGCATCGGAGACTGTCAGAGAAGCTGGCGCTGGACTGTTCACAGGTAAGTTTCCCCTCCTCTCCTACAAGTTTTACTGAAGAGCGGGAGGTAAGACATATCGCATCGTATTTTTTTTTTACCTATGCCCCTCCAGAGCCTAGCTTTGTGCCTTGAAAGTTGCTGACATCTTGTTACTGGTTTACTGAATGTTAAGCTCCGCCCCTCTGAGATTTCCTCTGCTTTCTCCTGCTTGAGCCTCAAACAGTAATGCCTGTGAGTTCTGTGCACACGGAGAAAGCAGGAGAAAGCAGAGGAAATCTCAGAGGGGCGGAGCTTAACATTCAACAAACCAGTAACAAGATGTCAGCAACTTCCAAGGCACAAAGCTAGGCTCTGGAGGGACATAGGTAAAAAAAAAATATGGTAATGGTATTTTTAAAGCTGCAGCTTCCAAATGAACATAACTTGATTTTACAGTGCACTTATCCTTTAATCCTCCACAATAGTTAACAATTCTAAAATTTCCCCTTCATGTTAAAATAAACGGATGTCTCGCACCGGGCGTCCCCAGAGCAAAATTACTGGCTTGTAGGATGGATAGTGAGAAATCAGCTGCTACTGAGAGATCCGTATCCAAGCTTTTACTACTGTGCAGTCAGCTCATCCACAACCTTGGACTTGTGACAGGGCTTACCACCTAATAACTCAATATAATTAGAAACTTCTCACCAACTGCCACAAAGTATGTGGTACACGCTGCCCCTATAGTCTCTTCACCCGATCTTTAATCCAAGTCCAATGCAATTAACATTTCACCTGTACAATCAGCTCACAGGTTTTGTCAGGGTGGCCTCCTTAATCCACTCTCTCTTGCTAACAAGGAAACATCAATTGTATCCCCAAGTATATTATATAATTTTCCTCCCATTTATATTTGACTGATAAAAATAGTTTTAGGGCTATTAACACACTTATTCACAATATGTATGATTTACTTTCATTTATTTTATAGTAGGAAATTTTAAAGTCCTTGAATATCTCCTGTAAGTGAACCAATGACTTAATAGGGTTTGTAATTGAGAGAATTATATCGTCTGCATAAAGTGCAATTTTATGTTCTTCCTCTCCTATCTTAATTCCTTGTATGTTTGAGTTGGCTCTTATTTTTTCGGCTAGAGGTTCTATTGCCAGATCAAAAATCAGGGGGAAGAATCAGTGTTATTATACATTGCCATTATTGCTGATTTTATCCAACTCTTACTATTGAATTTATTGAAGACACATTACATAGATATTTACAATTTAAGCAACCAAATGCTTTTTCCGTGTCCAATGTTAGATTTAAGGAGGTTTTTTCCCCCCCAGCCCATTCTATATTGTTAATGAATCTTCTTGTATTGTCCTCTGGTTGTCTTAGTGAGATAAATCCAACCTGGTCTGTGAAGATGAAATTGTTTAAGAGAGGTTGTATTCTATTTGCTAAGATTTTGGAATACATTTTTATATCTGAATTTTTTAGGGAGATAGGTCTATAGTTTGTAATCAAATAGTTTACTTTTTTGGGTTTTGGTATGAGTATTATTGCAGCCTAAATCCATTTTTTCCCGAAGCTTATCTAAATATAAATTGTAGGTAAGGTGCTAAAAATATCTATGAATGATTTGTAATATTCATTTGTGAAGCCATCTATTCCAGGTGAATATCCATCTACTGTATTCCAGGTGAATTCCTATTTTTAGGTAAACAATGGACAGTTTACTCAGTGATATTGGCTTATTGATTTCTTGTAACTGTGATTCAGATAGACATGGGAGGTTGACATTGTCAAAAAAATTTTTTTAGCTCTTCTTGGGTTATTACTTTCTTGGGTTATTACTTCTTGGGTTATTACTTGGGTACATTACTTTCATTTTTCAGGTTCTAAAGAGATTAATAGTATTTAGCAAATTGGTTAGATATGTCTTTAGGATTGTATATTTTACTTTTTTCCTTGTCTACAATATAGGTCATTTTGGATTTTGCTAAATTATTTTTGAATTAGTGTTCAATCTTCTTATGTATTCGTCGAAAATATACATTTCCTGGTAGTGTAGTTTATCTTTGGTTTCTGAAAATTTAGGTTTGATGGATGTAGTTTGTGGGTATTTTTAAGAATCTTTATTTGTTCTATATCTATAAGTTTCATTTTTCCCCCCTAGTCTTAAGGGTTTGTTTGGTTAGCAGCTATTTTTATTAATTCCTCTCTAATGACCGCCTTATGGGCTTCCAGACTTTAAAGGAATCAATTTGTGTTTATGAGAATTATTTTTCTTTTCCCCGTCGAATCAATCATTGGATGTAGTGTGAGACTGAATTCTCAGAGTAATATCATATTATTGAATTTGTTTAGCTTTATTGATGATTTTGGTTTAAAATCTATGTTGGTGTTTGTTAGTTAAATAAATGTTTGCTAATATATATTGTTTATTGTTAAGAATACATTGAAGAATGATTTATCTACCTTGCTTATCTAGCTCTACTTTTTTTTCCTCATATGCCACTGTATTTCTTATGGCTAGCAAACCCCTCTTTTTATGTGTGAAAGGATGCTTTATATGTGTATGGATATTTATGGTTGCTGAGTAAATACTCATGTATTTCCATATGTGTGTCTCTTGCATACCCAGTATGTCTATGTTGTTAAATAAGGCCTCTTTCTATAATGAATATCTGGGGTTCAAGCCTCACACATTATATACCTTCTGCTCTTAAATAAAAACCTTCTTAAATGTATTAAATTTATTCTGTTCAGCATGAAAAACCTTTTCTAAGTAACAATTATATAAAATAGACTAACTAGAGGGCATTCAAACCTCTTTTGGATTATTGGGGATAAACCATATTAGCTTTACTTGGTTACTGAATTTATACCACCATTGTATTATTTATATTCAAAAGTAACAAACTCTTTCTTTTAACATAGTAACATAGTAACATAGTAATTAAGGTTGAATAAAGACATTCTCCATCAAGTCCACCTATTCCTTTTTTTTTTTTTTTTAACCCTACCTAACAGTTGATCCAGAGAAGGCAAAAAACCCCAGCTAAAAAGGGGGGAAAAAATTCCTTCCTGACTCCAAACGGCAATCGGAAAGTATCCTGATCAACCAATCTATATGCATTAATACCAGTAATTCTCAATATTTTTTAGTTTTAGAAACTTATCCAGGCCTTTTTAAAGTTATTCAATGAACTTGCCATTACCACCACTCTCTGGAAGACAGTTCCACAGTTTCACACCGTTCTCACTGTAAAAAACCTCTCCTAACTTGAAGATGAAACTTCTTTTCTTCCAACCTTAAAGGATGTCCACGATCCTCTGATATACCTATTAGTGAACAATGCACCAGAGAGTTCACTGTATGGGCCATTAAATATTTGTATAGGTTATCATTTCCCCACGCAACCGCCGCTTCTCCAATGTAAACAGCCTAACTTGTCTAATCTGCCTGCATATTCAGCCCCTCCATTCCCCTTATTAATTTAGTTGCCCTTCTCTGAACTGCCTCAATTTCCAAGATGTCCCTTTTGTATGGGATTCCAAAACTGCACCGCATATTCCAATTGTGCCTTACCAGTGCCTTGTAAAGAGGGAGATAATATTTTTCTCTCTTGATTCCATTCCCCTCTTTATACAAGACATATCTTGCTAGCTCTAGCTGTTGCTACCTGGCATTGTTTGCTACAGCTAAGTCTGTTATCTACCAGAACCCCCAAATCTTTTTCCATTTCAGATGCACTTAACACAGAGTTATTTATGGTGTAGTGGCACAGGGATTTTAAATCCCAAATGCATCACCTTACATTTATCAACATTGAATCTCATCTGCCATTCTGCTGCCCATTTTGATAATCTATCTAGGTCTGCTTGCAGCACTTGCACATCATTGGAAGTTTCCAAAGCTCTGCATAATTTAGTGTCATCAGCAAACACAGAGACCTTGCTCTCAATGCCCCCTTCTAAGTCATTTATAAACATGTATTATTTGTAAATCTTTTTTGTACTAGAATTAACAATAAAAGTATTCCAGTTTGTATTATAGTTTAGTAATCATGATATTTATCATGGGCTTTTCCAGCATGTGGGAGAGGAAAAAAGTCAGAAGGACAGTTGTAGATCAAGAAAGGGAGAGAGAGAGAGAAAGAAAGTCAAGTATCATTACTTCACCAAGTTTCTTGTTGAGCTATCATGTTTATCAATATAACGTTCCAATATCTTTTGAAGACATGAATGTCATGCTCTCTTTGTATAAACATGATATCTCTTAAAACGTTAGAATCGGATAATAGTATCTTTCCTTTATTTATATGCTTTTCCCATAAATACCTTCTTACCCCAGACACCCCCCCTCCGCTCATAGATAGATTGTCTAATAGAATGAATACTCTTTATTCTCTCTCTTTGTACTCTCCCATGTAAGAGAGAGGAGAATGACCTGCAGGAGAATCAGAGAAGGAGGACAGCAGGGACAAAGATGGGAAAAAAACAAATTAAAGGGAAAAGGGATGGAGGTCAATGATCATTCAGTAATTCTCTTGTTATATTAACAGTACACGCCAAATATCTATTTTCTCCCTCCTCTCCTATTCAATAAAGGTCCTTATCATTTAAAATGGTGCTTATTTTGCCCCATCCAATCAGATCTTATTTAACATTTGAAAGCTAGCATCTGATTGGTTGGGGCAAATTAGCACCATTTTAAACGATAAGAACTTTTATTGAATAACCCTGACAATATTCAATTTAGAGTGTTACAACTTTGATATTGTTTTCCCAATAATTAGAATGAAATATCCCCCCCACCCATCCATTGGGTTGTTAAGTTCAAACCTGTTTAAAGCAACATGAACTGTCCAAATTGTATAAAATCTTTAGGCCGATATTGGTTTAAGTAAGATGTTTTAGTTTACTCTTTATGTTGATTCTGGAGCTACTCTTTTTGGAGATCTTTTTTTTGGTAAAGTTTTGTACTTTGTGGGGGAGTCACCATTCCATAACCCCAATTTTTAACAGGGCAATCGCCAAATCTTTTGTGGTTACTGAATAGTGTGTCTCTCCATATGTCATATTGAGTCTTAAAGGAAAACCCCAACCGTGAGGTATTTTTCTTGCTCTTAGTATGGCAGTCATTTCTTGGAATTGCTTATTTTGAAGTACGGTAACATTTGTGGAGCTAGATCTGCCAAGAAATGTATGTTTTGGTATAAAGTGGGTAGATCTCCTTTCTCATAGCCAGAACAAGTTTGTCTTTTATTTGGAAAAAGTGTTGTCTTAGTATGCTTGTGAAGGTTCTCATTCATTCAGGTCATGGTTTATATTTTGTATTCAGTTAGATCAACTGGACTTAAGTTTAGTTTTGAAGACGTTTTGCTAGTCATCCAACTGGCTTTTTCAATTTAAAATGACTAGTACAAGAATCTGTGGGCAATTATGTACTCTGTTTGATGTTCTGTAGATCAGAACATCAAATTTACAAGAGAAGAGGTACAAAAAAACAGACTGGCTTTCTTGGACTGCTTGGTAGAAGTCAGGGAGAATGGTAAACTGGAAGTAGAGGTTTACAGAAAACTAACCCACACAGATCAGTATTTGATGCTTGACTTCCACCACCCTTTAGATCACAAGCTGGGTGTCATCAGAACCCTGCAACACAGAGCAGAGAACATCCCCACCAGCACAGAGGTGAAGGCTAAAGAAATGAAACAGAAGTAGAAGGAAAGAAAAGAACACGTATACCAACCGTGAAGGGGAAAAACAAGACAGGAGAACAAACATGGTCATCCCATATGTAGCAGGGGTCTCCGAGAAATAAAGAAGAATTTTTAAATAACACCATACCCCTGTCTGCTTTAAACCAAACAACACACTGAGGCAGTAATTGGTACGAAAGGCCAAGTACCGAAACACAAGAAAAGTGACATCATATACGCAGTGCAGTGAAGAGTGCTCTGATTTGTATGTGGGGGAGACCAAACAGCAACTGCATCAACGTATGGCCCAGCACAGAAGAGCCAATTTCTCGGGCCAGGACTTAGCCGTATACCTGCATCTTAAGGAAAAAGGACATACCTTTGAAGATTGTAATGTTAACATATTGGCAAAGGTAAATGACTGGTTCAAGAGAGGATTCAAGGAGGCCATTTATGTGAATATAAAGAAACCAAGACTGAAAAGAGGTGGGGGGTTCGACACCAACTGTCTGCCATGTACAATGCTGTTTTGACACCTTACCGTGGGAGTTCCTATAACACCTCTTAGCTACAATGCAATCACGCCTTGACCCGGAAGAAGGAAGTTAGATTACCGAAACGTGCGTAGGTCGTTCGATGCTGATGTGTGCTAGCGGAGAGATGGAGCCGCAAGTATATTCAGGAACTTTGGTGATATCAGAAGCGGTAATGTAGTAACGAACTTGGTCAGCTCTTACCTGCCTTATTTGTGTTATTCGCAAGTTGCGTTGTTAGCCCGCTTGCTAAGCTTTATTAACAGACGGTAGCACATGTATTTGTGGCTTTCCCCTGCATGCCGCTCTAACTCCATGCTTAATTTTACGCTGCTCCATCCATAGGAGAGTTGATGCTTACCCCGACCTAGGAGGAAGAAGGTTGCACGGAGGGACATCATTTTCTACCTCCCTTTGCAGACTATTTTTCATCCGCTTGGCCCATTGGTTTTTAGGGTCTTATACTGGGGACGCCCAGTGCATTTGCGTGTGTGTATTTGTGTATAGGGTTTGTATAATACTAGTGTTTTTAGACCTATATCTATTTGTATATGTACAGTATTTTGTAATGTACTTTAAGGTTTATGTATTTTTTGGTGGAACCTTTTCATGGCTATTTTATCTCCCACACTTTTTTGTTTGGGAGGTTAGTTTAATTGCCCTTTTTTTCTGATAGAGTGCCTCCCTTATGGGAGTTAAGAGGGTTTCTCTGTAGCTCTTTTTGTGGTTATATTATTGCATTCAGAAGGTCCCTGGCTGTGATATGCTAATTGGAACTTTCCAGGGTCTTGTACAAGTCATTCTGAATTGAGAAAGCCAGTCGGATGACTAGCGAAACGTCCAGTTGATCTAACTGAATACAATCTATGAATACGATCAATAACTAGATCTAATTCAGTAGCATCAAGTAATATGATTTTGAAGAGGTTTGTGAAGTACTCCAATAGTTATCCTTCTGACACTCTTATTCTTCTGACACTTCTATCTATGAATACGATCAATAACTAGATCTAATTCAGTAGCATCAAGTAATATGATTTTGAAGAGGTTTGTGACGTACTCCAACAGTTATCCTTCTGACACTCTTATTCTTCTGACACTTATTTTGCACAATATCCACTGTGTCGCTCAATGAGTTTTGAGCGTCCTCTAACTCATTATAAGAGGTGAAAAATTCTTGGAATTTGTTTTCATTATGCATTGTTCCATCTCCAATGTCACTAATATCTTTTTTTTAATCTTGTATTAGTGTAGACACATCTGTAATAAAGGATTTATGTTGCGAGGTGAACATATCTTTTAGTATTTTGATAGTAATTGTTATTAGGTTCTGCTAGGGCGTTAAAACAGTAATTGTATCCCAGTCTGCATCTCCTTTTCATTTGTAGGACTGTTTCCCTCACTGGCAGGTGAGGAGCATAACAATACCTCTCTTTTGTGTCTGAGCCTGATGTTGATCTTTTTTATGGGATTGTAGATCAGGTTTTGGAGATAAGGGTTTAATTTTGTTGCTTTTTACTAGCTTGTGAAGGTTCTGATTCATCCAGGTCATGGTATATCTGTTGTATTCAGTTACATCAACTGGACGTAAAGTTTAGTCCTTGAAGAGGCTTTCTCAATTCTTTTTTACTAGGTGACATCTGCCTTTCTGGAGTTTCCTTTTCAACAGGTCCGGGGCTTTCTTGGATTTCTATCCGCGGTTATTCCTCCGAGTTAAAATACGAGGTGAGTTTCTTTATTTTAGCTTTATGTTTGTTGGAGCCGCCCATGGTCATCTTGTAGTAATATCCTGTCAGAATCTTGTCCGTTTCGGGGGTATACTGATCGATAAGCATGATTATACAAGTATGCAATCGGCATTCTAATTCTGATTCCCTTATAACTCTATCTTATCGACTGATATTGACTCCTTTGCCCCCCTGCAAACTCACAGTTGTTGCCCCAATAACCCCTGTCCTTGGCTCAATTCAGAAACCATATTCCTATGATATTGTACTCATGCTGCTAAGCGGCTGTGGAAAAAGTCACGCATTCAGGCGGACTTTTTCCACTACAAGCTCACGTTGTGTCTTAATGCGGCTCTATCATCAGCTAAACACTCCTACTTTAGCACACTAATAAACAATAACAAAAATAACACACAAAGTCTATTTTCACTATTTATCACTCTCTTGCAGCCCTTGTCTACTGACATTCTTCCCTCCATTAACACTCCTCAGAATTATGTCAACTACTTTAGAACTAAAGAAGATGATATCCGCACTCCCTTCATCCCAGGACAACTCACACTTTCTTTTGCCCGCCCTACCACCTGCAGTTCTGGAATATTTTCACCCGTCACCAAAGTCTTTGACCTTCTGTTGTCCTCGCCACTTACCATGTGAACCATTGCTCCCACGCCTTCCTTCTTACTCAGACACTAAAATCCTTTACCCTGCTCTTGCTCACATTTTTAATTCCTCCCTGACCTCTGGGATTTTTTCTGCTGCTTTAACCATATGTGCGTCAAACCTCTTCTTTAAAAAACCCTCTCAGGACCCTACCTGTCTCTCAAAGTACTGCCCTATCTCCCTTTTACCACTTGTGTCAAAAGTCTTAGAATGTCTCATCTCTATACGCATTATGCTAACAACCTATTGGACCCATTGCAGTCAGGATTCCGACAGGGCCGCCTCTCTAATGAGGCAAAAACCTCAAGTGGCACATTAAGAGAGGCGGCAGCCAGGCCAGTAAAAATTTGGGCAAATTTTTTTTTTTTAAGTTGGACAATAGTAAGGACATGGGATATTTTGCTTCTTATAAAGAGGGTTCCCAAAGGGAAAAGCATTTAAAACAAGATTTATCAGCAAGACTTATTGTCTCTGTCTGATCTGGCACAGTCTTAGGCTGTATATACACCATGCAGTTTTTTCGGGTCGATCGACGCATAGTGTATTGGTCAATTGGGTAGAAAATTTTTTATGGCTTTTTGGTTGCCCGCGGACACATCTGAAAACCACAAACATATGTAAGAATATCTTTAAAGGAGCGGAGGCAGAGATTGTTGCAATAAAAAAAAAACATGCGAGTGTGCAAACACCTCTTGGAAGTTCCATTGCCTGTGTGACGCTCCTAATCTTGCCTCTGCCTGAGCTAGCCTCAAGAGCTAACTTTTATATGTGCAAGTAACACTGTGGACACTATATATGATATGTATCAGACAGTCACACTATGGGCGATAGTACCAGTTACACTGTGGGCAGTGGGCATTATTATAAGTTTCAGTCACTCTGTGGGCAATATATGTCCCAATCACACTGTGGGAACTATGATATATACCAGTCACACTGTGTGGGCACTATATGTCCCAGTCCCACTGTGGGCACTATGCTATATACCAGTCCCACTGTGGGCACTATGATATATACGTTACATTGTGGGCTATGTTAGTACCAGTCTATGTGAGCACTAATGCATATACCCTCACACTGTGGGCACTATGATATATACCATCAAATGTGGGCCTATGTATATACCAGTCACACTGTGGGCACTATGAATATACCATCACACTGTGTGGGCACTATATTCCCATCCACTGTGGCACTATGCTATATACCAGTCCCACTGTGGGCACTATGATATATACGTTACATTGTGGGCTATGTTATGTACCAGTCATAATGTGAGCACTATGCTATATACCCATCACACTGTGGGCACTATGATATATACCAGTCAAATTGTGGGCACTATGATATATACCAGTCACACTGTGGGCACTATGATATATACGTTACATTGTGGGCTATGTTATGTACCAGTCATAATGTGAGCACTATGCTATATACCCATCACACTGTGGGCACTATGATATATACCAGTCACATTGTGGGCACTATGATATATCCCAGTCACACTGTGGGCACTATGATATATACCAGTCACACTGTGTGGGCACTATATGTCCCAGTCCCACTGTGGGCACTATGCTATATACCAGTCCCACTGTGGGCACTATGATATATACGTTACATTGTGGGCTATGTTATGTACCAGTCATAATGTGAGCACTATGCTATATACCCATCACACTGTGGGCACTATGATATATCCCAGTCAAATTGTGGGCACTATGATATATCCAGTCACACTGTGGGCACTATGATATATACGTTACATTGTGGGCTATGTTATGTACCAGTCATAATGTAGCACTATGCTATATACCCATCACACTGTGGGCACTATGATATATACCAGTCAAATTGTGGGCACTATGATATATACCATCCACTGTGGCACGATATATACCAGTCCACACTGTGGGCACTATGATATTACCAGTCCCACTGTGGGCACTATGATATATACGTACATTGTGGGCTATGTTATGTACCATTCATAATGTGACACTATGCATATCCCCAGTCACACTGTGGGCACTATGATATATACCAGTCACACTGTGGGCACTATGATATATACCAGTCACACTGTGGGCACTATGACATGTACCAGTCACACTGTAGACACTGTGATATGTACCAGTCCCACTGTGGGCACTATGATATATACCAGTCCACCCTGGTGGGCTATGATATGTACCAATCACAATGTGGGCACTATGCTGTATACCAGTCCCACTGTGTGGCACTATGATATATACCAGTCACACTGTGGGCACTATGATATGTACCAGTCACACTGTGGACACTATAATATATACCAGTCACACTGTGGGCACTGTGATATTTACCAGTCACAATGTGGGCACTATGATATATACCAGTCCCACGTTGGGCACTATCATATATACCAGTCACACGTTGGGCACTATCATATATACCAGTCACACTCTGGGCACTGTGATATTTACCAGTCACACTGTGGGAACTGTCTGTTCTCACTGTGTGGAACCTTTAACGTCTGCTCTCACTGTATGGGACCTTTACTGTCTTTTTTCACTGATTGCATTAGATTGCTCAACCAAACATATACCTTGCTGCAGATGATATGTTTCATATTTTCTTTACTAAATGTCTTGGATATTGTTAAAAGGCATTTCATACAGTTAGATTAGCTTTAGCTGCACTTGCACCCACAATTCCATGCCCCACCCAAATAAACACGCCCACTCCCAAGCCACGCCCATCCCATATAGGCTGCAATCGATGATAGGCTCAGGTGGCAAAAACCCTAGAGGCATCCCTGGTTTCCGACTGGGTCATTCAACTGAAACGGCCCTCTGCAAAGTCTCAAATGACCTACAAACTGCCAAAACCAAGGGAGAGTTATCGGTTCTCATTCTCCTCGACCTATCGGCTGCCTTTGATACTGTGGATCATTCTCTTCTTATGCCTAAAGTCTAAATTTAGTCTAAGTCTAAATTCTCTGGGCTTCCGAAATCAAGCTGGGTGTGGCTGTTTTCTTATCTTTCTAACTGATTCTGTCTCTTAGTGTGGATGTTCCTCAGGGCTCAGTTTTAGGACCCTTGCTGTTCTCCATCTCTTTGGGGGAGATTAGTTACTTTGGCTTTAAGCATCACCTATATGCTAATGATACCCAAATTTACTTGTCGTCCCCCCCCTCACTAACCCCTGAAGTTCAATCCCAAATCTCTAAATATCTGCTCTCATCTATCTAAAACTGAATTAATCATTTCCCCCCTAAACTAGGACCTAATCCACCCTTCTTCATCTCTATTGACAACAAGGTCATTAACCCAGTTGAATCTGCATGCTGCCTTGGAGTAATCTTTGACTCCTCTCTTTCCTTCCATCATCACATTACCAATGTCACTAGGACATGTCGTTTTCTCCTTCACAATATTGCGAAGATCTGCCCTTTCCTCTGTAGCTCACTAATAAAATGCTCATGCATGCCCTTATAATCTCCCGTCTTGACTACTATAACATTCTGATTCTTGGTCTCTTGGCCTGTCATCTCTCTCCTCTCCAGTCTATCGTAAACTCGGCAGCTCAGATCATCTCACTCTCCTCCAAAAGAGAACCCCCAACCCAGATACAGTCCATAGGGTGGCTTCACATTTAACAAAGAATCATATTCAACACCCTTCTTTTAACCTTTAATTCCCTTCACCCTACTGCACCTTCCATCTTATCTTCCCTCTTGGTCTCTTATGTTTCTGGACGTGCCCTGCGCTCCTCGCAGTGCAATCTTCTCTACAAACCCCCAACAAACACTGCTGTATTGCCTCAATGCATTTTCTTTAAAATTACTTTAAAAAGAGTAAAGGTATGCAGCCCTCCCCATACATTTTTTCCTGATTTCAAGCCTCTCTCTGCCTTCAATTAGCCCTGCTGTGAAGGGGCCGTAACAATTCTGTCTGCCACTAACTGTCGCTCAGAGCTAGCAAGCGAGAAAATACTCCTTCACCCATCCCACCCTTGATAAGCTTGATTATGTAGGCTGTATCCTAGCAACAGGACATTTCAAGTTTGTTTAACCGGCAGAGGAGGCGGGCTTTTAGCACTCATCTTTGCTGTGTGATATCTAAGGGAGCACTTCATTCCTCCTCCCACTTGTATCTTTATGTTGTCCCTCCCACTTAGATTGTAATCTCTTTGGGGCAAGGATCTCTTTCCTAATGTCAAGGCACACCTCACTTATTTTACATGTGTATTCTTAACCTTTGAAACTTAATTTATGTAAATTTAATTCATCTGTATAATGGCTTGCACCATATATACATACATACATACATACACACACTTGATTGACAGCTGAAATGTAAGATTTAGGGCCTTATTCAATAAGAGGTGCAACAGTTTTCCTGCCTCAACCAATCATATGGTACCTTTTTACTGGTCTTAGAAACATTTTGCACTCTAATTGAATAATTAGTTTCCATTAATCTGCAATTTAAAAAAAAATATATTTTTCCAGTTTAGATAACCTTTAAAACTTTTCATCAGCTAGAGGACTGTTGAATTTAATGGGAATATAGTTCTATATAACTAAGGTGTAAGTCTTATACAAATTACATTAATAGAGTTAAAAAAGAGTTAAAAAAATTCTATATGCACCACTCGTAATCTGGTATGCTGTCAGAGACATGTAGACTAAATTATAAACAAAATACCTCAGGGCTTAGACACCCCCAATAATGAATCCTTTAAACACAGTACAATGCCTTGTATACCTATATAATTAATTATAGTCAACAGCCTTTACTGCACCTCAATCTCATAAATATACACAATAAAACACAAAAGCATCTAAAACCAATACATAGCCCTACTGTTGAATATACCGATGGGGCGTCTCCTGTGTCCCCCAGCCAAAGGGTATGTCCAAATAGTTCCGTAAGGATGCAACAGGCCTCTAAATAGCTAATCGCAAAGAGTAATCAGTCAGGGGAGCTCTGTGGTAACAGGTGCTATGAGGCGCCATTTAATGGGACTTATACAGGACTCACAGTTACCGATGCCTCTCCGGACTCTCCAGAAAGGACCCTGAGGACTTCCTGTTTTAGGGATGAAATGCATAGGTTAGGTGGCCACGCAGTTGTAACTTCTGCTCAGGAGTTAGCCGCAGCTGGGTCGAGAAATGGGGAAGGACATGGCTGTGCACGAGTTCGATGGGTGAAAAATTTGTATGAATGTAACTGCTTCAGCAGCCCAAAGAGTACGGAGAGGCATAGGGTAACTGTCCTGTATAAGTACCGTTAAGTGGCACCTTGCAGATAGGCACTTTATGTGGATTTTTATCCACGGGAATTTCCCATGAGACTGGTAGTGGGACTGGGTGACACCTTGTCAGTATATTCAACAGTAGGGCTATTGGTTTAAGATGTTTTTGTGTTTTATTGTGTATATTTATGAGATTGCGATGCAATAAAGTTTGTTGACTATAATTAATTACATAGGTATACAAGGCCTTATGCTGTCTTTAAGGGATTCTGTTACTAAGGGTGTCTACGAGTTATTTTGTTTAAAGGTGTAAATTTACAGGCCTACTGTAGTAGCTGTGCTGACAAATAATAATTGATATGTTAAAGGAATAGTTCACTCTCAAAGTGTACTATACCTTTAATATATGGATTGAAGCCCGGGAGGTTAAGGAGCTATGCCTTACCTCCCGATCTTCAATCAATATTGCAGGGTCCAGAAACAAATATTCCAAAGACCTTACCTTTTACACGATCCACCCCAGCCCAGTTGGAATCTCTGACCGCTTCATTCTCCTGTACAGCTATAGCGTGCATGCATGCGCAGCTATAGCATTTCAATTTTATTTCATTTTATATAACATTTGAATAGAGATGTTTGAAACTGTTGAGTTTCGTTCCATTTTCGAATTTGTTCGAAAATTCGAGTTTCGAAAATCGTCTACTTTCGATTTTCGAAAATCATCTACTTTTGGTTTTCAAAAATGGTCTACTTTCGAATTTTCATTTTCGAAAATCTTCTACTTCTGAAAAACTCGAAACTTGAAAGATACGAAACTGGGTTCTATTCGAACCCACATTACATCTCTACATTTGCATGCAGAAATAGGTTGTTACCTTTGTTTTCTCCTTCTTTGTTATTCTGGGTTAAGAAATGTCCTTGTAACTCTCTAACCGATTCCTTTCCATTTTCCTCAGCACCATCTTCTTGGTTGCCATTATGATCTGAATGAACTATATTGCCGGAATAATTCTGTTCCTGGTCAAAGTCAGGTGAAACTTTTATATCTTGCACTTTTACTTCCAAATTCTGATCTGTTAGGCCTGAATCAGCTCCTTCACAAGAAACAGAACTTGTTCTTACGATTTTACAGCACATTCCTGACAAAAAATGTTCAAATAGTCTTTATTATCACAGATGATAGAGGATCATCCTGAAGAGGATTTTTTTAATGCATTCCATTTATGAAAGAGTAAATACTTAAGCTGAAGCCACACTACAAAGCACACAATCACAAGCGTTATCGCACGCGATTGTGTGCATGATTCTTGTGCGTTTTGCATTTGCGAGTGTGTTTTGCGCATGAGATTTTGACATTTTCCTTTATGGAAATGCATGTGTTAATTCACCAAAAATGGTGAACGCATGCATTACCAAAACGTGAACGGACGCCCAATCGCATGCGCATCGGAAATCGCGGAAATGTTGGCGATTTCACACGTTTTACATTTTTAGTGAAAATCACGGGCGCTATCGCAAAACCCATGCGCAAATGTGCAAAAAACGCGCTAGTGTGGCCTAGCTCTAAAAACTTGTAAATACATACTATGCTCTTCAACTCCTATTTAAATGTTTTTTTTAATAGGATTTGAAGAGCATACACTCCTAGGAGTTGAATAGCATCCGCTCCTGTGATTGGCTTAGGCGCTATGCCAATCACAGGAGCGGATGCCAGACAAGCCCCTCCTGCTTGACTTACGTGCTCGGAAAGACACGGAAGTTAAGCAGAAGGCGTCGGGGGAACGAAGGCTGGTAAGTAGATTTCGGGACATCTTTGGAAGCTGTAAACATCGCCAGGTCAAGGTTTACAGCCTTTCCCTGACACATCCTAAAAATCGTTTGGGGGTGGACATACCCATACCCAAGGCAAACAGTAAATGAAACCAAAATCCCACACTAACTCGTTATTACGGAGGAGGATTTTAGTTTTACAGTAATGTTCTTTACTGCATCTTCCCTTAAAATTTCTGACTGACACATTCAATGCTAATCCTTCAATGTTGTGCTTATACCTTGCACATAACAAATCTTTTTTTAAGGGTTGTGGATTTCAATGGATTTTCCCTGAAGCCCTTAACAGATTATAAATCATGTTTAGCATCTATTATATTCAAGAGGATATAGTTGTGGATTTATATTTATTCATAGCTCTATAATAAAATCTTACGTTGATCTTTGTTCCTTTGTGAAAAGGCATTTTCACATGTTTCTGGTTTAGTTCCATTCGTTTCAATGACTGTCTGTAAAACATAGATACAATTTTCCACATTTCGCAAGACACAATGTTACTATATGATAAGATATGGACACCCTGGATAGCAAGCTCATATTTAATTAACCCACCTGTTAGTACAAATAAATAATTTATTTGAAAATGACACCTGTCTCCAAAATATATCAACAGGTAACCCCACCAAACTTACACATGCCTATCATCATTCTGTGAAAATCCCATATAAGAATATGTGACTATAAATGTAAAGGAAAAGTGTATGCATCTATGTAAACACTCACTTGCCTTCCATTAATTGTTATATATTATATGTTAATATCCTTTTATTATATGGTTAAAATAAAAAATATATTGATCACTAAAAACCAATTTTAAAGAAGTTGATTCAAATTTCAGCCAATTTCTAATAGTCAAAAGTGATTAATTTTGAGAAGCAATGTGAACAAGAAATTATGAGGAAAATGTAATATCCAAGGCTAAAAGGAATAATAATAAATAATCCATTATTTAGCATATCCCACACCTATGGTATACCTTTAAGGGTCTCCACTTCCCTCTGCCCCAGTCCCGGCAGCAATTTCAGCAAACAAACAAGGTTGGAAGGAGACTCTACGCAGTAATCCCCTGCAAACAAATTTAATTTCTGTGCTCTCAGCAACATGTTTCGGATCTTACATGGATCCTTTTTCTAGCTTGAAGCTTGAAAAAGGATCCATTAAAAATCCAAAACATGATGCTGAGAGCACTGAAATAAAATTTGTTTGCAGGGGATTACTGCGTAGAGTCTCCTTCCAACCTTGTTTGAGTAATTAATCTACCCCTGCTATGGATCCCAACGGGAGAGAATGGTAAATAATAGCCTTATAACTGTGGCGCTACAAGGTAGCAATGTTTATAACCAGGAAGTGCAGTATGCAACACAACACACACCCATCAATTATCCCTCAATCAACTTGGCAGATAGAGACTTACAATTAATGTCCAAGATTATTTTCAGATGCCAGTTGCACATACATCCTCTCCCCAACCGGAATATGACAATTTTAGAAGGTGTCGGACATGGTGGGGGAGGGTGTTGCGCAACCGAGGGAGAAAAATGCAACATGTCACTGAAAAACAGTGTTTATGGAACTCCTTGGAAAACTTCTAATATCCTTATAATTTACAGTAAAGGGGAACATCACCTGCTTTATAATTTCCAAAAGAAAAAATGTCATGCAAAGAAAAGAAGTGTAAAATAAATTGAAGGGTTAGTTGGATAAAAGTGAAAAATTGTGTGACCCTTCCTCTCTCAGTGTTGGAAGCAAATGGTTCATAGCAAAGATGTAAAGTAACATAGGGGTAAAGGTAATTTAATGTCTGAAGAAGCTGACAGGTTCAACAAAATGCATAGCACCTTTTAAGTACACATGGTTTTATTATTTGTTGCTGTTTAATTCAATTTATTTTTCAAGATTCCCTAGGCTGTAGAGAGTGAGAGTGATCTACAAGAAAAATTAAATTCCTTTAAGAGCAGTCATGAGTCATGAGGAACCAACATGAGAACCAACAAGGCCATCTGATGTGCTGCCCAGGTTGACATCCAGGCAAGGCACCTAAACTGGGTGCTGAAGGGGATCTGTGGAGGCACTGAAAAGAAATAGGCCAGTAGAACATCAGGGTGTCTCTGCTTGAACTCTGTGGAGGTGGTTAGGGTTTGTACATCAGTAATGGGAGGTATGTGCTGGAACTCAATAATATTGAATCATATTCACAAACTTTTATGGGACTTTTTATGTACACAAACCGAGGGTACTAAACAATTCTACTACAAAATTAGTAACATTCATGTATGCTCATTTATGTATGCCAAGCAAGGTATAAAGTAGAGGAGCACACTACTTCAGTGAAAACTTCTGTATTTTAGTGCAAAAACAGCATACAACGTTTCGGGACACTAGGATACCTGAGGAAGGGGCCTAGGGTCCCGAAACGTTGTATGCTGTTTTTGCACTAAAATAAAGAAGTTTTCACTGAAGTAGTGTGCGCCTCTACTTTATACCTTGCTTGGTTTATGGAGCCCTGGAAGTAGTGGGCTGAGAGGATTGCACCTACCAACTTGTCTGGCCAACCAGCCAACAGCAGTGTGCCATAGTACATTTGGATCTTTTTGGAATCATTTATGTATGCACATTTTGGATACATTGTAAGTTGAAGCACTAAGGATACATTTTTAAAATTACAATTATTTTATTAAAATTGTGTTATTATTTTTGAGGGTTTTAGTAACATTTTATACTGTAATTACTAATATCAAAAACATTCCCAGCACTTAAAGGTTACCCCAGTATGGTTGGTTCTATTATTTCTCTTGGGTAATTTTTTGGGATGACACCATCCTGCTTTGGTTGTCAAGAACCTTTTTCCTGGAAGCACAGTAGCAAAAAATAACCCATGCCATAAATGCCCCCCATAGCCCGTTTTGTGCTTTAACAACTGCTTTAAAATACACCGCATGGTTTTGAATGTCTACGTTTTTGTGCTGGTATAATTTGTTTTTTTTACTGTGCAATCTTAATTCCTTGCTATACTTGGGTAGTGCAGGATTTCTTATTTTTCAGAACTGGGATAGATGTGCTAATAGAAAGCCTCCAAGGGGGCCAAAGGTTAGATAGCGCCCAAATGTAATTTGTGGTGCATGATGAATCCAGGGAATCTTCAAAATCTCTTTAACTGATGTTGTAAATTCCTGTTACCAGCATACAATATATAGGCCTCGAAAATAATTTAATAGTTTATTCACTGCAACCCTATCTACAGCTTGGAAACACATTTGTATAGTATATATTTATGTCCCCCACACATTTTATTAACATTCCTCTTACGCATTAAACATTTTCACCCATATACCAAAGCACAGCAGTTCAAAAAAAAAAAAAGGGCGCCTGTCCTTACCCATAGAAGCTGAAAATCATGTTACAGCAGAGATCCTGCATCTTTCAGTTACTAAGACAATTACTCGGGTAATGCACTATAAAAGCCTTCTGTGTCCATCTACTTTCCCCATATACCTTTGATTTTCATGCAAAAATATAGCAATTATTTCCAGCTTATTTTCTAGCTAGCATGATTGGCATTAATAAAATTAAAATTTCATAAGTCTGGGGTTTTGAACATGTGATGTCACAGATTCTGTCTTTCTAAAGTAGAGCATTAGTCATCAACCCACCAGAGCTAACACATAGGTACATTTGGAAAATGTATCTTTTGCCATGGGCAATGTGTTGTTCCTGGTAGGCTGTATATAATTTATCTAAATACAGTCTTTCTTACTGCCTCTCATGCTGGCTAGCTAAATTAAAGAACTTCCAAAGTCTTACCAGAGGGGGTGGTGTGGCAGGATTGGAGTTGCCTTTCACTGTATAAACTGTTAAAGGATATATTGTGTTTTAAAGCTGCTTACTGCAGTCATCTATTTAACATATTAGTAAATGAAAAGAGCTAAATATGAAAAACATATTGCATTTTAAAATGTATGAACTCATACTCATTAATGGACATACAGACATGTGATGACATACGTTAGCCTTACCATTTGTTGTAGATTCTCAATTGAAAATGCATAGTCACCCTGCTGCTTCATCAGTTCCTCATGTGTTCCTTGTTCTTCAATGTACCCATCTTTCATGAATATAACCTCATCGCATTCTGCAAGGTACTGTAACAATATACAATGTTATCCTAGCTACCAAAGGCATTAATACAGCAAGTCTTGGATGTATTGGGGCTACACCCACGGCCTGATAACTGCATGAGGGGCCACTAGTGTGGCCCACAAGGTAGCTCAGGTTGGGCACTTCTAGACCAACCTTTATAGCCTACTCAACCCTACCTAACAGTTGATCCAGAAATAGGCCAAAAAAACAAAAAAAATATTTTCTAATTGACTACTGTAATCATATGCACTCCTTAAAGAAAAACAGCCATAATTTCAGTAACTTACAGGTTAAAGGATAAGTATACTGAAAAAACAAATACAGTTTAAATGGTAGCTGAATCCCTAACTAACCTTTCCCCCCCCCTTTTTTTAAAGGTCCCTTCAGAGCCCCCCCCCCCCCAGTTGCTGGACCTCGTTTCCAGTTTGTGTCTAAATCTTCAGTGTCACGCGCGCGAGTGACATCATGACACGTGCACCATGCGCACACTTGTATTAACGCGCACGGCTAACATCACAGCGCACACGTCATGACATCACTCGCGCACGTGAGTGACGTCAAACTGGAAATGAGGTCCAGCAACTGGAAATGAGGTCCAGCAACTCTCGGGGGGCGGAGCTTACCGGACTTCCAAGATGGCCAGCATTTACCATGGGCTCAGGTAGGCTCTGAAGGGACCCCCCCAAAAAAAGGGGGGGGGGGGAATGGTTAGTTAGGTATTCAGCTACCATTTAAACTGTATTTGTTATTTCAGTATACTTATCCTTTAATAAAGGCAGAAATCCAGCACCCCGGATCCTTGCTTCTACTAGCAATTAACACTAACCCATGCATTTATGAAGCTTAAGTTCTATAGTCCTATTGGCAGTGCTGCATCCCACAGGTTGTTGGTTAGTTACAGCATTTACTAAACAGATCTTACAGATGCCAGCCCAATCATACTGGGGGTTCAAGATACCCAATGCTAATAGCAATGGTTTGATGCGATATGTTAGGTAGGGCCCATGAGGCTAAAAATGTTGGACCAGGTGGATGCATGTCTTTATTCAACCTCCAATGCTATGTTACTATGTATGTTACTGAAAGGGAATATTTACTTGATAAATTGCCTTTATTATCTTGTAGAATTAAATAATCGAAGTAACTTTGCAAATTAATTTGTTTTTTTTAATGCTATTTGAGCTACAATAGCTTAAAGCTTTTGATCTTTTCTACCGTATATTGATATTAATTCTTGTATGTATCACAAAGGTGAAGAGCAAGCAAAATATTGAAATTCATTTTTCACACAGGTTTTAGGAATTGCACATGGCCTTTATATCTTGATATTTTAGCATGCCAAACAAAGCTTCTAAAATTACTTCTACTTTACTTTTCTTTTTCAAAATTGGTAAAGGCAATGAGTGTTATGGATTCATGTCATGTTTAGGAATACTACATTAAGAACATTCTTTGTACTAATCCTTATAGTGTAGCGACAGATGTAAAACTACAACAGTAGTGAAACTAGGTATGTATAAGGATTTTTAAAGGGCATGTACCCTCGTGGGGGCAGTCCTAAACACAAAATACAGTGGAGTAGGAAGCCAGCAAGATTCAAGCACTTACATTAGGGTATGGGTGGGTAATAGGAAAAAAACACCCCTTTATAT